>CANJKZ010000238.1:3515000-3532197 GCA_947471745.1 Closterium sp. Naga37s-1
TTCTCCCTGTGTTGCTTCTTGCTTCTGTGCATTTTCTAATACCTGATTCCACCCCCGCCGCCAACACCACCACCACCACCACCTCGCCCATTCCCACCACCACCAGTGGTTTGAAGCCGAGGGCGATGCAGGCACAGTGCTGTCAGTGCGAGACCTGCTCTCCTGGGCGGCCTTCGTCAACGCCACTGCTCACCTCACTCCACAGCAGCAGCAGCAGCAGGATGAACCGGACGAGGGGAAACCCGCAGCCAGCGAGGAGGAGAAAAGGCCCGCAGCAGGCAAAGGAGTGCGCATAGACAAGTGGACGGCGTTTCTCCATGGGGCTTTCTTGGTGTTTCTGGACGGCGTGGGGATTGGTCAAGGGCTGCCAGAGGATGTGGCGCAGACTGTCCGCGCTCGCAGCTTCAACCTGCTGCTGCAGCTGCTGCCACCGGTAGGTCGAGTCAAGTCAAGTGACTCAGTGCTGTAACAACACGCAACTTCTGATTGGATTCGATTCAATCTATTCACCCTCACCTCACCTTCTGCTTCTCCCATCCTCTGGCTACAGGAGGCCAAGGCAGCCGGCGTACAAGTGGGCGTGCAGAGCAAGCTGATAACAGAAGCACCTCCTTCAGACCCCACTGCTCCATCCGCTCACGCTGTTCTGAAGCTGAGCCTGACAGACGTGCAGCGAGTGTTTGGCTTCTACCCCTTCTACATCCCACGGGGTACTGTTTCGATAGGTCTTAAGCCAACTGAAAGAGCCATCTGGGCAGCACCTGGTGTGACCAGTGACCACATTGTTTTAACCACTCTCACGTTCCATCTCATCGTTTTGCTGGTTTGTTTGCAATATGCATGTAACGCTTCTCCCTCCGCTTTCTGAGACTTCCCAAAACGCGGCGTGAACATGCAATGCTTTCTCGGCTTCTCCTGGTCTTTCCTAGTTTGCTTGCCCCCTCATGTAAAACAACCAACTCTCCTATGTCCTTTGAGTCGACTCAAAAGTCTTCTCCTGGTCTTTCCTAGTTTGCTTGCCCCCTCATGTAAAACAACCAACTCTCCTATGTCCCTGCTTTCCACAATAGCTGTCTGGCTCTGCAATGTCCCTAGCTATGTGAACTCTCCGACTCTGTCTGTGTCTCCCCTCTTTCCAATTGTCCCCTCCTCTCGCCTGTGTCCTCCTTTCCTCCCCGTCTTTTCCCCCAGGCCCGTGTGCCACCGACACATCAGTGCCATTTGACAGCATGCCTTTTTGAGACGCCTAAAAATTTATCTCCTCCTCTCTTCCCACCCTCCCTATTTTTTTATTTCTCCACCCCTCCAGGCCCGTGTGCCACAGACACTTCGGTGCCGTTTGAGCTGACAGCGCCCACCACCAACGCCAATGTCGTTCGCCTGCTCAGAGCCATGCAGATCCGCAAGCCAGGTGCGCTGCCTTTCAGCACATTCAATTGCATTGCATTGCATTGCATGCACGAGGGATGGCCGCCCGCTCGCATGTGCACTGCATGCGGCCGTGCAGCTATCGGTAGGGGTGTGTGGCGTGTCTGATGCTACTTGATTTTTGCACTCGTGTGCGTGCGAGCATGCTTTTGTGTCGTTGCGTGTGCCGTACGTTAGGCTGCATGTTTGGCACTGGTTCAGGCTTGTAAGTGTTAGGCTTTTCAACAGGCTGTGACCCACTCTATTGTTCAAAGCACGCCCCTTCCTGGGTGCCTCTCAACTCGTCCCCCTCGTCCACCTTACCCACTCAACCCCCCCGTGCAGTGCTATTGGAGGGCAGTCCAGGTGTGGGCAAGACCAGTCTGGTGGCGGCTCTGGCAGCAGCAGCAGGTCACCGCCTCGTGCGAATCAACCTGTCGGAGCAGGTCAGTCACAGGGGAAGGGAGACAGAGGAGAAATGGGACAGGTGGTCACAGGGACAGAGGGGCACTGGGATGGACGGTCACAGGGGCACAGGGGAGGGGCACAGGGATCAAGGGTTGTGTGGTTTGAGATGGGAGGAGAGAGGCCTGCTTGTGTGAAGTAGGGGGGTATGGGCCCTCCACGAGATTTGCGTTCTGTCGCAACTTTTTCTGCTTCCCCTCCGTTCGCCCCCATGCTTTAGGTTTGTCCTTCCTCTATCTCCCTTGCACAATGCCGCTCACTCCCATTTTGTCCCCCAACCCCTCTGCCTACCTTCCCCCCCTCCCCCTTCTTCCGTGCCCCTACTCTCCTCGGCCCCCCGCCTCCTCCCCTCCCTGACTCCCCACACCCCTGCGCCCGCCCGCCGTCAATCTTCACCACATCTCTCCCTCCTTTTTCATTCTACCATCTGTCTCTCAAAACCTACCATCCCTCGCTTCTGCCCCTCCCGCACGCCCCACCCCATGCCACATCACCACAGACGGACATGATGGATCTGCTGGGGTCAGACCTGCCAGTGGAGGGCGGCAAAGGGGGCGAATTCCGGTGGGCCGACGGGGTCTTCCTGCAGGTACTGTATATATACCCTATAGCCCTCCGGTGGTACGCATTGGTCTCAGCGGTAATACTACTGCTGCATTCTATTGTAATTTGTATCTGCATGCCTTTGTTCATGTATCCGTGGCTGTGTGCGACGGCTGCAAGTCCGTTGCCCTTGAGTAAGAGCCTTTGACGCAGAGAAGAATAGGCTCGACCCAAAGTTTTTTTTGCTTGTTCACACATGGTACTGTGCTACAATCTTCCTATATCTCCAGTTTCCCACTTTTCCTCCCCCTCTCTCCTCCTCGCTTCCCTTTCCTCTTTTTCTTTCCCACGTGTCTTGCTTCCTTCTCTCATTCCCTATCCATCCTAGAGAGGGTCTCAACAGCCAGTCCCCCTTCCTCCCCCTCTCCCTCCCGTTCCCTCCCCCCCTCCCCCCCCCCCCCCTCCCTGGAAGCTGCTAGACGAGTTGAACCTGGCGTCTCAGTCCATTCTAGAGGGGCTCAACAGCTGTCAACCCCCTTCCCCCTCCTTGCCCTCTCCTCACCCACCACAAACCCATCTCTACCACTTTTCGCAGGCCTTGAAGGCGGGCGACTGGGTGCTGCTAGACGAGCTGAACCTGGCGTCTCAATCCATCCTGGAGGGACTCAACAGCTGCCTGGATCACCGAGCAGACGTCTTTCTGCCCGACCTCAACCGCACCTTCCACTGCCCGCCCTCCTTCCGCATCTTTGCGGCTCAGAACCCCCTGCAGCAGGGCGGGGGCCGCAAGGGCCTTCCAAAGTCCTTCCTCAATCGCTTCTCCAAGGTGGGTTGCCTGGGTGGTGGTGCTGCTGCCGCCTCTGCCACCGCTGCCGTTACCGCCTCTGCCGCGGCTGCTGCTGCTGCCTGCTCCACCTGTTTTGCTTCTCTGATTAGCGTGAATAGGTCGAGAAGCAGGTCTTTCTGTCCTATGATCCTCTCAGGTGTAAATCAGCCAAAGCAGGCACTTGCGGCCGTTCTCCTTACATATGGGCAACCTCCACATCACAGGTGTACATGCAAGCCCTCAAGTCTGACGATTTCATCTAATGCTTGGGTGCGTTTGCATCTGTGACTGTCTGTATCTGTGTCTGTCTGCGTGCACACAACACCACAGGTGTACGTGCAAGCCCTGGAGTCAGACGATTTCATATTCATCGCATCAGCGCTCTTCCCATCAGTGCCCCTCTCTCTACTCCACAAAATGGTGGATTTCAACACACAGCTGCGCACGCACGCCCTCTCCCGCACCTCCTCCTTCGGCATGGCTGCTAGCGGCGCCGGGGGACCCCTCTGGGAGTTCAACCTGAGAGATGTGCTGCGCTGGTGCGAGCTCATATGCTCGCCGGGAGCAGCAGGGAAACAGGAACAGGAGGGGGGCAAAGAGCGGGAGGAGGAGGGGGGTGAAGGTGGGGAGGGAAAGAACCAGCAGTTGCAGCGGCAGGGGCAGTGGCGGCAGCAGCAGCAGCAGGTGCAGCATCCGGGGCGGTTTGTGAACCTGCTGTACATTCAGCGGCTGAGGTCAGCAAGTGAGCGGCGCTTTGTGGCCCAGCTGTTCCTCTCAGTCTTCGGCCACCCTCTGCCGTTCGACCCCCACCCCTCTATCTCCCTCACCCCCAACCTCCTCCGCATAGGCAACGCTTCGCTCCCAAGAGCCTCCCTTTGCGCAGCCCCCTCCTCCTCGTCGTCGTCCTCCTCCTCTCCTTCCCTACCTGCCCCAACACCCTCTTCTTCCTCCGCCATGCTCCTGTCCTCCTCACTCCACCTCCTCCCCGCCTCTGCCTCCGCCCTCGAGTCGGCTGTAGCGGCTGTGGCACACAACTGGATGGTGATTCTCGTGGGGCCCGCAGCCTCGGGCAAAACCTCCCTCGTGCGCCAGCTGGCACAGCTGGCAGGGAGGCGGCTGCGGGAGATGCCGCTGACGTCAGCCACGGATACGACTGACCTGCTGGGATGCTTTGAGCAGAGGGATGGCAGGCGGCAACTGGGGGAGGTGGAGAGGCGCGTGGAGGGTCTTGTGAGGGAGGTGGCTGCTGCTGTGCTTGCCAATGGTGCTGGTAGTGGTGCCGGTGGTGCCGGTTCTGGTGGTGGTGGCGAGATGGTGAGTGAGGTGGGGGTATTGACCAGTGAATGGTGGCAGTACTGGCAGCAAGCGAAGGAGAGGGATGGGCTGAATTTGGGTAAGACAGACAAGGCCGAAGGAGGAGAGGAAGGAGGGAGTGAGAGTGGAGGAGGGAGAGGAGCGGGCAGTGCTGATGCCGCTGCTTGTGATGCAAGTGGTATGGCCCTTCAGGCGAAGGACACTCTTGCTGCACAGCTGGCGCAGTTTGATTGGCTGCTGAGGATAGTTGGGAAGGCCCGGAGCATGCTGGTGGGATTAGAGGGAGCAGCATGTGGGGGTGAAGGGAGGAGGGGAGATGAGAGAAGTGAAGATGAGGCAGGGAAGGATGGAGGAGAGGAAATGGAAGAAGGGGAAGAAGTGGAGGAAGAAGGGGATGCAGCAACAGTAGCAGCAGCAGAATCAGGAGGAGGAGGAGACGTGGCGAAAGCAAACGGCCCTGTATCCATTTTGGTGGCTGCAGCAGACAGCCTAGCAGGAGCAGTGAGAGAGGCGCGGGGGGTGTGCGAGGAGGAGGGCATGGCGCGCGCTGCAGGGCACTTTGAGTGGGTGGAGGGGCCGCTGGTGGAAGCAGTTGTGCAGGGCGACTGGGCTGTGCTTGATAACGCCAACTTCTGCAACCCCTCGGTGAGTCCATCTGTGACGCGTAAATGCAACCTGACATTCAAGTTGTAACATTAAGTGGAATTCAGATTTGCAATGTGTATGAAGAGCCTTAGGCCCAGATGGAGTGGCAATAGGTGTGTTGCAAGATTTGGCAATAGATGGTTTGTCTTTTAACAATCCCCATTGCTGTCCTAATTGGTAACTTCTGATGCTGGTGAAGGAGAGAGGGGGTGGATTGCAACTGTTATTTTCTGCTTTTCTGAATCCTTCTGCCCTGCTGACGACGAGCATCCCTATTTGACATCACAAATCTGCTCCCTCCCCACCCGCCACTTCCTCCGGACCCCACCCCACCCACCCCACCCACCCCACCCTACCCCACCGCAGGTACTGGATTGGCTGAACCCCCTGGTGGAGCCACACGGGCACCTGCTGGTGAACGAGCGGGGCCTGGTGGACGGCAAGCCCGTGCTGCTGCGCCCGCACCCTCACTTCCGCCTCTTTTCCCCCACCCCACCCCACCCCACCCTACCCCACCCCACCCCACCGCCCTCCACCGCAGGTACTGGATCGTCTGAACCCGCTAGTGGAGCCACACGGGCACCTGCTGGTGAACGAGCGGGGCTTGGTGGACGGCAAGCCTGTGCTGTTGCGCCCGCACCCTCACTTCCGCCTCTTCCTCTGCCTCGACCCGCACTACGGCGAGGTCTCCCGCGCCATGCGCAACCGTGGAGTTGAGATTTTCCTCATGCCCCCGGACTGGCCCTGCCCTGCCGTGCCACCGCTGCTTCCGGCTCCTCCTCGCGCTGGTTCTTTTGGGTCGGAGGTTTCTGCTGTGGCAGGTGCTAGTGCGGGGGGCCATGGTTTGTTGGATCGAGTGGTGGTGGATTCAGGGTTTGGGGATGGCTCTGCCGGGATGGAAGGAGGGCTGGGAGAACACGCCCATATAAAGATTCAAAGGGGTGAGGTGGGCGTGAGCACTGGCAGGCAGGATGGGGACCCGTGCAGGGAAGGAGCAGGGAGTGGGGAAGAGAAGGATCCAGCGGTTGAGATTCTCTCTCTTTTGGATCCTTCCGCTTGGATCGCCGGTTGTCACCAGCGCCTGCCTGAGAAGCTCATCTCAACCGTCCATCTGATCATCAGATCGGGGATCGCTGGCCCTCGGTTGGTGGCCTGCATTCTCCTCGCTCTTCTCCAGATCCAATCACTAGCTGCCACATGGAAGCTTCCAGGTGGAGGCATTGTAGGTGGGGGAAGAAAGGGGCCAGAAACAGCAGCAGGAGCAGAAGCAGCAGCAGTAGCAGCAGAGGCAACCATGCCGCCAGCAGCAGTGGCAGCAGCAGTAGAGGCGTCTCAGAACTACGGGGCGTGCCCCACACTAAGGGAAGTGAATCACCTGCTGCGCCTGCTGATCGAGCTGGTGACTCGGGGAAAGCCTGTGGCGGTGGCGCTGGTGACAGCATGGGACCAGACGTTTGTGCGGCGATTGCAGGATGAGGAGCGGAGGGAGCAGGCCGGCCGGGTCATTCGAGACGCTCTGAGATGGGCTTGTGATGCCCCTGGCCCTGTTCCAGTTGATGGTGCTGCTGGTGGTGGTGCTGGCGATGCTGCTGGTGCTACCACAACCACTGCCTCACTCTCCCCTCCTCCTGTACCCCCCTTCGACTCTGCCTCTCTCGTCCTGCCTGGCGGTTGGCCTATGGCGCCACTACCCCTACCACTAGCAACTCTCCACACCATGCCATCTCGCCTGCATGCTGACATATCCCCGCTCATTGCCATTCTCGGCCAACTCACCTCCTCAGAGCTGCTCTCCCGTTGGGACAGAATCCTCTCCCGGCAAGACCTTCCGATCGGCACGCGCCACGTGGCGGCGCGTGATTGGGCCTTGCAGCTGCCAGCGCAGGTGCGGCTGTGGCTGCCCGAGTCCTGTCTAGCCATGCTATCCCAACAGTCTCAACAAGGCAAGGACCGGGAAGAAGAAGAAGCTAGTGCTATGGTGACTGCAGCGGGTGTGTCTGCACGTGCACATGCACGGGGAGCAGTGCTGCTGCGCCTGCTGCTAGAGCTGTTTCTAGATCGGAGTATGTCCCTTGAAGACCTGAATCTCCGCCTGTCTCTCGCTCGCTCACACTCCTCTGGCCCTGCTGCCACTGCTACTGGCACCAGCAACACTGCAACAGCAGCGGGTGCAGAGCTCAATCGACTGATCGACTCCCTGTCTCCCCTACCCCTGCACCGCTGTCTCTCCGACCTCTCAGCCACACGCTCAGAGCTGCTCGCTGCTCTCTCCGTGCCTGCACCTCTTGCTGCCTCTTTGCCTCTGGATGTATCTGTTTCTCCTCAAGTGGCCGCTCTGGTGGCTGATGCCTCTAGCACAGCTCTGCACAGCGTGCCTGGGAGGTTCGGGAGTGGAATGGACGAGGGTGTGGGTTCAGGAGGCGGCGCTATGCAGGTGGATGGTGAAATAGGAGTGTCGCCTGCAGTGTTGTGGCAAAATGCATCTTCTGCAGCCAATAGAGTGAGAGCGCTCCGCCGGTGCCTGCTACAGTGGTCGCTAGAGGACGAAATGAGCCAGAGGGCGCTGCTGGCCCAGGAAGCTTCCGCGCAGTCCACTGCGTTTGGCTGCTCTCTCCTGCATTTCTCCGGTGTGCCTGAACTACAACAGAGGGCGAACCAGATACTTGCAGCATCAGTAACAGCAGCCAATAATGCGAGTGGAGGAGGGGATGGAAGGTCAAGGGGTCTGCTGCTAGTGGCTCCCTTCCTCTCTGCTCTTCGCCAGGTGGAAACAGCACTGCTGGATTGCCCTCCCCCGCTCGCTCATGCGCTGTGGGCTGCGGTAGCGGCGAAAGGACAGGGACCAGAGGAAGCGGGAAAATCAAAGGGGGTGGAGGGAGAGGAGGCGTTTTTATCCGCGTTTGGAGTGGTGATGGAGTGGCATGAGTCGCTGTGGGAGTGTGTGCGGGTGCTGCAGACAGCAGTTCCGTTTGACCGCCTTGTCTTTGTGTGGCACAAGCTGTGCTCCGCTGCCCTTCGTATGGCCAAGGCTGCAGCTAGAGCAGCAGCAGCAGCAGCAGCAGTATCAGGAATGTCGGATGCTGAGCTAGCAGCTGTGAGGGCTGTTGAAACGGTGAGAATTCAATGCTTGAATGCCTGTTTGTGCCTTCCTTTCCATCAATTGTTTCACCCACTTCATTTCACTTTTCCGCATGTTTTCTCATTTCTTCCTTGTGGTCAATATTGCTTTCTTCACCCCTCACCCAGCCCTCTTTCTCACAATCACCCTAATTTCTCTGTCTTTATCTCCATTGCCCCGTCCTCAATGTGTTGACTACTGGCAGGCGTGGCAGCAACTATGCACCACCATGGCATCCCTCAACAACGCCTTTGCCTCCCCCATCGCCCCACAACAAGCAACCCTTGCCGCCACAGCAGCAACCACCGCTGCTGGCTCTCACTCTCACCCCTCTCTCCTCGCGTCCCTGCTCGCTGAGCAAGGCGCATCAGCAGCAGGCAGTGCAGAGCAGGACAGGGTGGGGAAGAGGTCCCTATGGAAGGAGGCAGGGCACCCGCTGCTGCCTGCGTCCCTGGCAGTGCTGCAAAAAGATGCGGCGCTTGCCTCGGTGGTGGACTCATGGGTGCTTGCTCCTGCGCCCACAGCAGGAACAGGGCACGGGGAGGTGGAGTGCTTCAAGGCCGATGGTATGTGATTTTTCTGTATGTGTGATATGCTTTTTGAGCTTCTTTTTTTTTGTCTAAGGTCATGGATAGGTGAGGCGAGGTGGTCATGCCGTGTTTGCATCCCAACACATGCCGATGGTATGTGTGTTATGTGTGTCAATGCTCTTTGCGCGTGCAGCATTTCTGTACTTATCTGGGTGACTGACCATCAATTGATCCCAATTTTTCTGCCCCCCTGCAGACCAATGGGAGTCGGCCACGTGGCCCATGGCTGTGGACCCGTCCTTGCGGCGCAGAGCGGTGGAGGCGTTAGGGCTGCTGCGACAAATCACAATGCGACAGCGAGGCATGGCCACTTATGCTGGCAGAAATATGCGCAGCAGCAGAAGCCCAGAGGATGCAGATACGACTGCGGCTGATCTCATGATGGTTCGTCTCTATACACCCGGATTTCATGGTCCATTCCATTCCCTCTGATTGAGTTCGCTTGCTTTGCAAAAAACTTTGTTGCTGTACGTTCATTGTTTTCCCCCTCTCTACTTTCACTCCTTCTGGACCTCTATGGGAAAAAAAAAGAGTTACGGCAATCTTTGTGTTCGCCCCCAACAAAGAGGCATAGAGATCCTTCAGAACCATCTTTTCCACCTAGTAATTCTCCAATATCGTTGTATCTTCCATCTCCTCCTGTTTTCTATTCGTCTCTCACAACAGGCACTACAAGAGGAAGCACAGCAGGCCAGGGCCATTGCCTCTCAACCCCTGGGCCCCTGTGACCTCATCCCCACCCTCCCTCGCACCACCGCCACCACCACCGCCACAGCCACAGCAGCTGCTGCTTCCCTTTCTGAGCTTACAGTGGACGAGCCAGCGGCCTTCGCCCCGCCTCCCCCAGCCCGTCTCTTCTCAAGTGCGCTCATGAGGTGGCCTGGGGTGCGGCAGCTGTGGCTGGCGGTTCTGCCTCTCCTCTCCACCTCCTCCCACCTCCTCGCCTCCTCCCTTGTGGCCCGCCTCGCGCCACTGCTCCTCCCAGGGACAGATGGCAAGCTGTCATTGATGGCCCTGAGCCAGGTGGGTTTGTTCGCTCGACGGTGTTGCGAGTGTTTACTGTGTCCATGACTGTGCGTGCGGGCGGGCGGGTAGGTGTGCGTGTGTGGGTGTGGGGGTGGTGTAGGTGTGGGGGTGGGTGTGTGCACCAATGTACAGTTCATTTCATCAAGGCAATAGGTGCATTGCACCATTGTACATACATTGCAGGGCATACTTGTTGACTCATATGCCATTGCATACTGCCCACTGCCATTGCATGACTCATTCAATGTATCTCCCTACCCTACCCTACACGCATGATGCCGGTTCCACTTGTTCACTTGCACTACCATGAGCTTTCCCCCTCCACCTTTCCTCCCTTGACACTTCCCTCCCCGTTCTTCCCCGCTTCCTCCGTCCCTGCCCCTTTTCCCCACCCATCACGCCTCTTTCTCCAACCACCAGGCCTCTTCCTCTGCAGCAGTCACCTCTCTCTTCCGAAGGCTGCTGCTAGAGTCCTCCCGCGCTCCTACCCAGCTGCTGCCATTCCAGCAGCTGCTGTGGATCCAAAGGGTCCCGCCCTCCTCCTTCCTTCCAGGTACCTTACTGCATGTTCAGTTCAGTCCATTCCATACCAGCATAGCTCCCCTTTTCCTCGATTCCTCAGTCATTTCCACCTCTTGCTTCGTCGCCCTATCGTCTGGTTCCGTTCCTGCCATTGGCTGCTCATTGTAACGTACCTGTGTCTTGCCGGTTTAAATCAAGCCTCGTTTTGTCACCTCTAGCTTTACGTATGTAACCATCCTTGCACTACCTGTTTCCGTCCTGAACAAGTGCGGCACTATCTTTACTGTTCCTATACTCTCACAGTCCACCTCACCCCACCCCCCCTTCCTCCCCTCCTTCCCTCCTTTCTCTCCTCCTTCCTCCACTCTCCCTCTTCGTCCTCCCCTCGTCCTCTCCACTCCCCTCCCCCTGTTCAGACGAGCTTGCTCTCGCGCTGCGCTGTCTGCTGCACGACCTGCAACTGCGCCTGCTCGAGAGCCAATGGGAGTCCGCCACCTGGCGCCTGCCGCTGCTTCCACTGGGGAAGCGGGCAGGCAAGGGTGCTGACGTGGGACCAGCTGCAGCAGAGGTAATGATGGCAGGAGTGCTTGGGATGAGAGATGGCACAAGTGAATGGATCATGGATGGATGCTTTTTTAGTCGACTCAAAAGTTTACTTATCACACGGGAGAATGGATCATGGATGGATGGATTGATAATTGGTTGGATCGGATGACGGACTCTCTCAAGGTGTGCCTCGTTTGGAGTTCAGCCTCATTAGAGGTAGCAGATAGCTAGCAACGGGAACAAACTTGAGCAGCGGAGGAACAGGATAGGCATTGGGAAACCGCAGTTGTGGGGGAGAGAGTCCTGCTGTGTCTGTCAAGCAGCCTGCGACTGCTGCAAAGCAATAGCAGGCTGCTCTCCTGCATCATCTCATGGTCTGGTCTGGCCCCCGTTGTCCCCTCTCCCCCTCCAGCCCCTCACATGGACAGCCACATCAGGCTCTGCTCGCTTCTTCCAGGCCTCGCTCTCTCTTCTCTCTGCCTCTCTCATGTGAGCCTCTTGACTCTTTCTTTTGATGCTCAACCCTGATAAGTTGATGGGATGGTGAGGCACACTCACCCACCCACCCATACCCATAGGCGCCCTCCATATGCATTCCCGTGCCCATGCTGTTTTAGCTATTCGCCGTTTCATATGCTCCTCCCTTTCCATGTCCTTGCCCACTCCTCGTTCTCCCAACAACCCGCCCTCTCTCACACTCACTCACTTTCCCACTCCCACTCCTCTTCACTTCCCGTTGACTCTTTGTTGCCCTGCTCGCTTTCTCCTCCTCTCCTCTCCCTCCATCTTTTGTCTCCCCCTCTCCACCGTCCACTTCCCTAATCTCCTTTCCCACTCTTCCATCCCTCCTTCCCCCTCCCCTCAGAGCGGACATGGGGGGAGCAGCAGGGGGGCCATGGGGGGGCGGAGGGGCGACAGTGGCGGATTGTCAGGTGCAGCGGGGGCAGCTGCTGCTAGCAGCGGCTGGAGTGGGGGCGCTCTGCAGTGCTCCTGCCTCCCCTCGCCTAGACCAGCACGTCGCCCTTGCTGTGGCAGCGCTTTCTCAGGTGCTGTATCCTGCAGCAATCACTGTTCTGCTGTGCCACAAGCCAACCTAAAAAAATGTCCTGCTCTGATGTTTCAAGCCAACCTACTGTTTTCTTGCCCTAATATACTCTACTCCTTGCGATTTCCCACCTCCATTTCATCAACATCTTAACCCCTCTCCTTCCATCTTGGTTGTCTCAAACCTCCCGCGCACCCTACCTCTCGCTCCACTCTCCTACTGCAGATCATAGCTGCCCACTCTGCCTGCTTCCCAGAGTCCCTCCGCCCGTCGCTCGCTCACGAGCTCTCCTCCATCACATTCAAGGGCCACAAGGTGTGTGCGTGTTTTTTATTCGACTCACTATTCAGCTTGAAACCCCCCCCCCCGTCGCTCGCTCGCTCACTCTCCTTCCTCCATCGCATTCAAAAGCCACAAGGTTCGCTTGTACAGACTCTATCTTGGCTGACTGGCTTTGGCCTTCCTCAAAAGCGGGCTCTGCCTGTATGTATTTGCAGCCGTTTTTTCAGCCCTTATGTATCTCCAGCCTTTTTTTCAGTTTGCGGCCGTCGCTCCCGTTTCTGCACCACCCGTGGTCTTTCTCGCTGTTCCAGTCCTCTCCCGTGACTTGTCTCTTCGTTATTATTCCGCACCAAACAAGCTCCCATTTCACCTGCTCGCATCACAGTCCAATGTGCTCTCCCCTTCGCTTGGCATCTTCCTCTCTCCTTTACTCCCTAACTTATCTCTCGCATTTCCCTCCTCTCTCCTTCCTCATCCCCCTCCCCTGCCTCTCTCCTCCCCTGCATTCCTTGACAACGGACCTCTTCTCTCCCCACCGCTCCCCTTCTCTTCCCACCGCTCCGCACCCCTTCTCTCCAGCTCGCGGCACATGACATGGAGCCTCTTCATCGTCTCCTCGCCTCCACCTGCCCGCACCGTCTCGCCCTCTTTTCCTCCCACCTGCTGCTGCCCGCACTCTCCTCTCTCACTGACGCTCTCCGCGCCAGGGAGATGCCACACACGCAGGGGCTGCTTCAGCCCGATTCTTCAGGTAATTGACACTTAGCTGCTTGCGATAGGTCCTGCTTTTGATGAGTACCCTAAGGGGCCTCCCGTGTCGAGCAATCTATGTCTCTGTCACACTTTGTGTGAAGTTCCTGTTCCAATATCGAGGAGCAGTTTTCTCGCGTGTTTCTGCTCCAACTTCATATCATTCTGCCGCATTTCAACCCCTCGTCTCGAGCCCCATGCAATCTCATCTCACCCCACATGTCACCCCTCCCACCTCCATCTCCATCTCTCCCCTCCCCCACCAGAGGCCCTAGCTCATCTAGGCAGCGCCTGGTTACGAGTGGGCTGTCTGCGCCTGCACCTGCTTCTTCCCCCGGGGGGAGTAGACCCCACGTCCAAGTACCGCCATGCGCTCTCGCACTTGGAGCAGCAGCACACCGACCTTTCCCTTCAGCTCAAGGTCAGTGGAGAGAGACAAAGTCCTGTTTAATTTTCAAAGTGCCACGTAAAGCAGCACATTGTGTCGTTGCGGGAGGGACTCCTCCTGCTCGTTGTTCCGAAAGCACGTCGCTTCGAACCAAGAGATTCCTGCTCCAGCTCCTCTAGTCTTGGTTCTTCTCCTTTTCCTGCTTCTCCAACTGGGGCGCACGGCACTTGTACCACAACTGCTTGTGTTCAAAAAGATGAAGTGTTAAAGTCACGGGCTGCTGCTAACCCTGCCACGCCGTTGCCATTCCAGCACTTTCGTTGTCAACTGACTCACTTTGCCGTTTTCCCTGTTCAAGAACCTTCCCATATGGCCCTCTGTTCCAACTCATCACTCTTCAATCCATTCCATCCACCCTCCACTCTGTATTCAACCCACCCTCCACTCTCGCTTACCCTCCCCACCCCACCCTACCGCAGCTGCACGAGTGGCTGGCAGCAGTGGGCACGGACGGCATCACACACCACCACAGGGCCGCACAGGCCATCGCCCTGCAGCTGGAGGAGGTTTCCAGGAAGCTGTGGGCGGCACGCGCCAAGGTGTGTGCCGTGTTGTGCCGCAAAGTGCTGCTGCTGTCGATCTCTCGTTGTGTCGAATTGACACTGTCGACCGTACTCCATGTATGCAGATGCATGTCATCATCTTCTCGTCCTTTGTCAGTCCAGGTGCTTTGCATGAGGATTTCTTAGACACAGGTCGCGTTCATATACCACCTTTTTCTTTCCGGGTTTCTTTTATTTTCTATCTTGACTTACACCCCTTGGCGTTGTGAAACCTTCTAACCTCCCACCCTCACTCCCCATCCCGTCGCTCCATGCCCCAACCCACTCTTCCCCCTCTACGCACCCTACCACTCCACCCCCAGTCCGTGGCTCGCCCAGAGCCCTCGCCCTACCCGGCCTTCTTCCAGGAAGTCTCGCGCTTCCTCACATGGACAGCAGGCGTGGAGCGCGTGGGCGGCATCGTTCGGCAGTGCTTGGCGGTGGTGGCTGCTGGTTCGGGCGGGCAAGTGCACGCGCCTGTGCGAGTTTCTGACCTGGAGCTGGCGAATCTGCTGTCTCATGTGTCCGCTTGGAAGGTGCGTGAGCAAATGGTCGAATGGCGAGGGGTTGTGGTGGGTGGGTTATGGGTGGTGGTGGGATTGGGTTGGGCCATGGGTGTGTGTGTGTACGTGCATGAACACACCTTGCATGCTCATGTATGCGTATTTTGCGCTGAGGTCGCATTCGCATAAGATGTGCTGGCCCCTCCCCCCCCACCCCCACCATCCCCTCTCTCGCCTCCCCCTCTTTCCCCATTGCCTTATCTCAACTTCCCCACCTACCTCTTCCTGCAGTCGTCGGTGGCAGCGTTCGCTCAGCGCCTTCCTCGCAGCTTCCCGCTGCTGAGGGACGTGGTGCAGCCGTGCCAGCTGGCGGCCTATGAGATGGTGCACGGCGCATCGCTGCTGCTCTGCGCTGCACTCTCCTCCGCCCTTCAAACCACCGACGGGGCTCTCGCGGTATATGCTTTGATAGAGCGCATCTCTTTTACCTTGTTTGCCTTGTATGCATCCTGCCGAGGCCCGCCCTTGCTCCGTTCGTCGCCTTTGTTCCTCTTTCTGCCCGTTATCTCCCACGCTTCCGATTCTATCTTCATTCCTTTCAGCACCAGCATTGCCCTCTGCTATCGTTCGTATGATCTGTGTGTATCTCCCTTTTCTCATGCAACCATTGCCACTATCCGTCCTCCCCCACTCCCTTTCTCCTCCAACCTCTCGTTGACATCCCTTCCTTCACAGGCTGTCACCCAGTCTCTCCTCTCCTTCCCTCGGGCCGTTTCCATTCCTACTCAAACTCAACCACCCACACCGACCCTAACGACCAACGCCACCAGCACCATCACCAGCAGTGAAACAGACCAGCCAGCAGCAGCAGCAGCATCTGTTGCTTCCTCCTCCCGTGCGGCTCTGTTTCTGCACAAGGACGTGTTTGCAGCACTGCATGCCCGCGCCAGCAGGTTCAGCATGGGAGGAGGTGGCAGCAACCAGGAGAAAGAGGTACGCAGAAGCGCAAGCGCCTAACCACCTTTGCTTTTTTGGCAACGAGTCAGCTGTCCCGCCGTCTGACCCACCTTACTCAAAGGGACTACGTCATTGAGCTCTTTTGCAGTTTTCTGTTGCTCCTTCCTTCCAGTTAAATTTGCACACCCAGTATCCTGTCAAACATTTTGTGTGGTTGAATTGGGTTTCTGTTTTGCTGGACGCTGCCGGTTCTCGCTCTAGAGATGTCTTGACCACAACTTGTCATCGCAACTTCACTGCTTTCTCTCCACCTGTGCAGGTGACGGCATCAGTGGCGGTGGTGTCGCTGCTGCGTGCTGCACTCTTTGCAGTAAAAGACGATGTCACCCCAGCAGCACTCTACTCGCCTGCCACAGGCCCTGAGGCTCTGCAGGTCCTAGAGCAATCCTTTGCAGCATTCGTGGACATCTGGTCCGAGATGCGAGACAAGGAGCGGGAGAAGCAGGCAGAGGCGGAGCAGCTGTACAAGCAGCGCAGCAGCAGCACCACGACCACTTTAGAGCTGGAGGAAGATGATTCAGAGGCGGAGGAGGAGGAGTACCGCGCCATGTTCCCCACTCTGTCGGACCACTTTGCTGACCTGGACGTCAAGGAGCACGTGCATGCTGACGAGGACGATGTGAGTGCCGTTTTTCGCATCTACCACGCGTAGAGCACTGCATGCGTGCTTGTGCACGCGCATCTGTACCTGACCGCATCTACGGCAGCACATACAGATGCGATCTGTGCATGTCCTGGCCTGCCTACCTACCCTCACCCCTCCATCCCTCTCTCTTCGTGCCGGCCTGCCTCTCTCATCCCGTTCCCCCCCTCCCAACCATTCTTTCCCTCAACCTCACCAGGCTCGGGCAGCGAGGGCCAAGAAGCAGGAGGAGGAGCGGGAGCGGCAGGAGAAGGAAGAGGAGGAGGAGGAGAGCAGGGGCGGCAAGGGCATGGCGATCGTGTGGAGAGCTCTCAAGGAGGAGGGCGGGCTCACATCAGAGCTGGTGGACCTGCACTGCCGCCTCTTCTCCCCCTCAGAGGACCTCACGCCACACACTTGTGCCACCCCTCCTGCTCTTCCCTGCGCTGGCTTCACGGCTGCATATGACACCGCAACTCACATCCTCAGAGGTACTCTGTCCTCCTACTGACTCCTCTCTTCTACTCATTCGTCTATTGACTTTCTTATCAGTGCTGCCTGCAGTGCTGTTGTTTTCCTTGCTCTAACCGACATTCGTACTTGTTGCTTTCCACCCTCTGCCCCCTGTGCCCCATCAGTCACGGACGGGATTCTGCCCTGCTCAGTGGACGAGGCAACATCCGAGGCTCACTTCTTCCGCCTCTGCTCCGCTGCTAACGAGCTCTCCACAGCGCCCACCACCGCTGCAAGCACACCTGCTTCTGTCACACCTGCACTGGGGGCAGCGGAGCAACGGGCCATCCCCGTCGACCTGAGAAAGGTCTCTCTCCCTTTCTTCTTTGGTCTCCTTTGGTCTTATTTGGTCATTTCTTGCCTCCTCCCCATCCACTGCTGAGATCAGTTGCTAGTGAAGCTATCTCTTAAGCAATGTGGTTGCTTGGTTTGAGCCTCTCCCGTCCTTCATTCCCAAAATCCCTGGCAACAAC
>CANJKZ010000239.1:0-64553 GCA_947471745.1 Closterium sp. Naga37s-1
CACACTCAGACACACACACAAACAGCACACACCACACGAATAAGTCAGAGATTAACAGTCCCGAAACACACCCACATGTTACAAGTTTAGGAACCTGTTACTCAAGTAGTGTAATAGGTTCCATATCCTTTCGAAGGGAACCCTGGAACTTTCAGCACCGCGAGAGTAGCGAACAAGATTCACCCATAGCTCTATGGGTGCATCTTGCTTGGTGACAAAGAGGAGGGAGTTGAGCAGCTTGGTGACACGTTCCTTCTCGGTGTCGCGAGCGAGATTGTTGCCGTTGATCCGCGGCTGCCTAGATGCTTCCGATAGTAGCTTTTCCTGACTATTGATCGCATCCTTGTGCTTGCTTGTTGCTGCATGTCGTTTGAACGCCTGCGTCTGCATGTCTGTGGCGCCCTTCTCGCCTCTCCCGCACGGTCCTGCGTATCCTGCGTGCTCCGTACAGATTGTACATTTGAAAGCAGGGAGACCGTCAGTAGTTTTCAGCAAAACAAGCCACGAAAACCTCTCCAGCCACTCGCTTTTGTACTTGTACAGAGCCTCCGCGTAAATCGCGTCAGGGCCAGCCGGTTTTGAAGGCCCGGGAACGGAAGGCGACACCTGCGTCCCTGTGATCACGGGCGACGACCATTGGTCGGCTAGTGAAGGGGGATTAGCTCCATCGTTACCGCCCTTGGTGCACCATGGCAGCGTCGATTGCGTGTATCTGGCATTTTTCTTTGCCACGGGTACCGCCGGTGTTTTTCAACAGAAGGCGAGGAGCTGTCCTGCTCAATCACTGGCGCTGTAGGGGATGCACACAACCCCTCATTATCAATGGGTTCGAACAGACAAAATCCGGGCGGCGCGATTGCAGGTGCATCTCCAAGGTTGTCGACTTGCGCTAGGCTAGAGAGAAGCAGATCCAGGCTGGTCACAGCAGCGGAAAAATCAACAGTCGGGCGACGATGCGCATCATCGCCTTGGTCGACATTAACTGCCATGCCGTCTGGGGGTCCGGCATAGCTTGCAGCGCTATTGAACGAGCTAAGCTAAGAAGAGGTTTGCGGAGGGCATAACACTCGACACGGCTGACTGCCTCTTGGTACACAAGGCAGGAACGCGAGGAAACCCCACGGATGGAAAGGATGGAGCAGAATGCATGCCTGGATGGCTGGTAGCACGGCTGGGCGGCGTGGATGCAACCCATCATGGGAGGGAGCATCAGTGCTTGCCAACACGACATAGACAAAACGCGCCACAGGTGCAAGCAACGGGACAGAACCCTCGCATCGCAGCTTGCCAGCATCGCTGTGTTGCAACCTTCTGATTGGCCGACCCATATGATGCAGCAAAACTGGCCAATGATCTGCCCAGTCGCACCAACAAAACAGCCCTCAAAGTGAATAACACGGGGCAAATTTGTGTGGTTTTCACCGCCAGGCGGTGCTGACAACGCGGGAATCTGAGATTCCCTGTACTTCCGGGCAAATCCACTCGAAACGGTTAGGAATCGTATTCAGTTTCAGTTTCGTTACAACGGGAATCAGTGTGTCCCCATTTTTTTTTTTCCTGAAAATTCAGAGTGATCTGGCTAAGTAAGCCTGAAAAATCAGTACCACAAAAAATTGAACACTGAAAGATCAGTGTAGGTACACTAAACCTCCCTGAAATTCAGGAATTTCAGGGTAAAATTCATGATATCATACGGCCTGTAGGCGACCATGCGAAATGTACAGTTGTGCGCATTTGATTGGGTGACACAAGATGTGTACACCCGTTTCTTCAACCGCCGGGCAGGGGTGTGGTTTCGATGCGCGGGATTTTTTCCCTCGCGAAATTGGCATTGCGGGGTGTCCAGGTGCATGTTGTCGTGTCAGGCATTTCGACGTCAGCGCGTTTCAAGCTGACCAGAGAAAAATACAGTAATGGTCGCTGAAAGGCGACTCGCATTTGGGACACAATACAGTTTACCGTACCTATGTTGTTTTTGGGTGTCACAAAGTGATTTGAGACACTTGTGTCGATAGAGGAATGTACTCTGCTGCAGGGTACACTTTGTGTCCCTTAGTGTCACAAAGTGTCACAAAGTTAACTTAGTTTTTTATACTCAACATGATACATTATTGTAAGTTAACCTATCGAGAGTTGTTCTAACCCTGCAGCAGAGAGAGCCACAGCTAGTTCCTGAGCCACTATTGGCTTCCTCACTGCTCCATCCATCCCCGCCTCTAAGCATGCTCTCTTGATCCCTGCATCTAAGCCAGCAGTCAATGCTATAATGCAAAGCCGCTGCTTTGTTGCATCATCTACACTCGTATCGGCTACTTTGCATATCTCTGTTGCACCTGTTTCCACTTTCATATGCTGTGCATTTTCCATGGCACGCACTCGACGAGCCGTTTCAAATCTGGAAGCATGCAATGGGTGGCAACACAAGGGAGGGGCCGGAGAGGAAAAACAAGCGCGCACAGAAACGCACAGAAGGCAATAATCCATGAAGCAACCGGCGAGACATGCTCAAGACAAGAGAAGATGGCAAGCGGCGATCAGAAATCGCAACAAAACCATATACTGCATCACTACCATGATGCAGAGAGGTTGCATTGCATCACGAAGGAGGTGAAGGAAAGGTGAAAGGAGGTGAAGGAGAGGTAAAGGAGAGGTTAAAGAGAGGTTTAGGAGAAGTAACGGAGAGGTTACAGAGAGGTTTAGGAGAATTAACGGAGAGGTTAAAGAGAGGTCTAGGAGAAGTAACGGAGAGGTGGAGAGGGTCGGGCAAGGCACGGACCCGTCAATGCCGGGCGGCATGTGGAGGTCGAGGAGCAGCAGGTGGATGGGCGGGGAGGGCGTGGCAGAGGAGAGCGCTTGCAGCGCCTCCTCCCCGGAGCACAGCAGCAGCACGTGCGCCCCGTAGCCCTGCAGCGTTCTGCGCGCCACCATGCGGTTCACCGCGTTGTCATCCACCACCGCCACCCGCCGCCCCGCCACCACCCCCCGCACCACCCCCTCTGCCCCTCCCACGCCCTCCACGCCCGGCCCGGCCCGCTCCACCCCCGCTTGCGGAAACGTGTGCGCATGAGCCAGCGCTCGCGCCTGCAGCTTCTGTGGTGCTGCTGGCTGCGCCGTGACAGCACTAGCTGGCCCCTCCGTGCCTACCCGCGGTCCGCTCTCTCGCCCCACACGCGCTCCCACAGCCCCCCCTGACTTCCCAACTTCCCCCTTCCCCTCCTTCCCTTCTCTGCTGCCGGCGTCCTCCCCTCCCCCCAGGGGTAGCGCCAGCAGAATGGTGGTGCCTGTGGAGGCGTCTGACAGCACTGCCATGCCCCCCCGCATCTCCGCCACCTGCCATGCAGGGAGAAGGAGAGGTGGGGGTGGGGGGGGGAGGGAGGGAAGGCAGGGGAAGCGGTTGTGGGGGATAGTCTGAAGGAAGGTATATCAGAGAAGAGGGAAGTTGATTACAACAAACGTGTGTAGAAGGGATGTACGAGAATGGCACCTGATAGGTAGAGCAGGAAGCGATTCCGAGAACACCACCTTTCAATCGATTTGCGAGTGGTGCCAAATACCTATCTGACTAGGTTGAATGCGAATCCAAATCGAATACGAACCTCCATGCTCCTTCTAAGGTGAACATCTAGTTTTTTCCTAGAACGAGCTTAGGTTTTACCCTTCACAACACTTCCTTATTACTCTACATGCACGATTCTGTCAACCGTTCAGCTATTTTTTTCCTTGACTCCTAAAGATTCCACATTTCCTATCATCCTAAAGATTCCTGGACTCGGATGAGGCCAATCAGTTCGAGGTGAATATTCCTAGCCTTGGCGCCAATTGCTCTGTCTACCGAATATAATGTAAACACTGAATTATTTGTTCACAGGCTTACTAACATGGCAGGGTGCTCAAAGGGGAAACCGAGGGCAGGCTGGGGCGCTCACAAGGGGAAGGTGGAGAGCAGGGAAGCTCACAAGGGAGGTGGAGAGCAGGAAGCTCACAAGGGAGGTGGAGAGCAGGAAGCTCACAAGGGAGGTGGAGAGCAGGAAGCTCACAAGGGAGGTGGAGAGCAGGAAGCTCACAAGGGAGGTGGAGAGCAGGAAGCTCACAAGGGAGGTGGAGAGCAGGAAGCTCACAAGGGAGGTGGAGAGCAGGAAGCTCACAGGGAGGTGGAGAGCAGGAAGCTCACAAGGGAGGTGGAGCATGGAACGCGAACAGGGTAGGGCGTCCAACGGGGGCCAGCAGCTGCCTTGCGGTCGCGCTGCAACGGATCCACACGCTGCGATCCCGCTGCCTCAACGATGCCCAACCTCCCCAAGCCCTTCCGTGAGTCCGCCCTCCCCAGCGGACCGTATTCTCTCCTGTGTCAGTTTCCAAGGATTCGCAAATAAAAATTCGAGCGACAGTTAAAGGTCTCGCCATGGCCACGAGAGCCAGATATATATAGCGGACCGGAGCGGACCGGCGGTGCATGGTGGTGAACGGAGGGAGAACCGACTGCCTAATCACATCTAACTTACTTCAGTATATAATCAGATTGCTAACAACAATTTGGTTTGTGCAACAACGCAGGTCTGAAGAAAGAAACCAGGCAACATTTGAGTCGACCTCAAAGTCATCAGGTTGCTAACAACAATTCGATTTGTACAACAATGCAGGTGTGAAGAAAGAAACCAGGCACTGACCATGACTTTATGCTGCCCGTTGCCGTGCATGTCATGCGGCGAGTGGCAAGCAAGGCCATGTGGGTCTAGCAACCCCCACAGCTGCTCGGGTGGTATACCACCACCCGTGTCTTCACAGGCCACCACCACCATCCACTCGCCATCCGCCCTCACTGCACACGCCCCTTCCACCCACTCCCTCACCTCCTCCTCCAACCGCCCCATCCCCGCCCTGCCTTTCCTCAGCACTGCCCATGTCGTCTCTGCTGCACACCTGCCCCCCCCATTGCCCACAGGCCCCCCCTGGCTGGCTAGTTGCCGCTGAGGAAGGCAGAGCAGTCGTGTAGGCGGCGGGAAGCGCTGCACACAGCCAGCCAGCTGGGGATATCCTGAGGACTCTGGGGGAGGCTCAGAGGAGGCTTGCGTGGCGCCTGTGGAAGCAGCGGCTGAAGCAGGTGGCGAGCTGGCGGCATGTGGAGGAGGGATGCACCAGAGGCGGATGGCTATGTGGCCGGCTGCCGTGTTGTTCATGGCACTGGCTGCATGAGGGAAGGGCGTGGTGGGGGGGGCAGGGGGGGTTGTGGGGGGGAAGGTGGAAGGGGGGAAGAGGCACAGGAGGGGATCATCTGCAATGGAATGCGTGGAAGAATAGCAGCTTAATGCCAACTATCAAATCACGTTGGGTTACCAGAATATGGGGCACAAACAAAACCCACCGCCGGGGCACTAGACCATAGCATCATTGCCTGGTCTCCTCCTCTCACAACCATTTCTCGACTCGTCCGAACTGCCCCCCCAACTATGAGCCCCTTCGCATCCCCCTCGTGTTGCCCTTTGTTTAATCTTCTCCTCCCCCCTCCACAGCACAGAGACCCCTTGTCCTGCACACCTTCCTTCATAAATAGAAATGCACCACCGAAGTCATCACAGGCCCTTATCGTGGATTACCAAAAGAGCAAAAGAGCAAAGAGCCTCCATGGAGTTGTGGGATTGACTCAGGCCCTTACCAGTCGCTCCTCCATGAAGTGGTGGGATGCTAAAAGAGCAATTCCCATCTCAATCCACTCTCCCACGTTCTCCCTTTTCTTTAGGTTGGTTGGTTTCTAAACACGCTCTTTTTGAGATTCTACATACCTTTACATGCCGATACAAAACTACACAACGAAGGTACATCCGCCGCGTAACAAAAGCAAGAGCTTGATATTGCGTGTGCGACAACAAATCACAACCCCATAAAACAAAACATGTGGTGACCAAATTACTATGTGTGAAAAAAAGAAAACTGATTGGTTTACGCACCCTCTCTCTTGTGGCAAACACACCCTCTCACCCTCTTTTGTTGACTCACCGACAAGTTCAGCCATGACTTGCAAGAGGCGACTTGGATCACCGATCAAAGTTTCTGGAACACTTTCATCAACGTGGACTGTCACTGTATTTAACAAACAATCAAAGAAACAAAGAAACGAAGAATAAAAACTGAAACCACGATACATACGAAGTTTAGAAAGCCGGGAGAAGAGCGACCTAATCGCACACTCATACCTTGCAGATTCTTCCCCGGTTCAACAGTTGCAGTCGCCTCCTGAACGATGCGGCGCAAGCAGCAGGGGAGAGTCTCGAGCTGCAGCCTGCCGGCCTGCAGCTTGGCGAGGTCCAACACTCGGTTGATTAGCTCCACTGTCTCGCCCGCACACGCCCTCGCCACCCGCAGGTCCTCCTGCTGCCACTCCTCTAATGGCGAATCCAATAATTCCTCGATCATGCCTGCCGGTGGGCAAGAGGCACAACCCGAAAGGAGGATTTCACGGCAAATGATTGCATGCACATTGTGTGTAGAAACACCTGGAAATAAAAGGGCATTGCGTAACTTTTGGTGTAATGCATGTATGCATGCTCTCACCCATCATGCGACGCTCGCACCCATCATGCCATGCTCACTCACCCATCATGCCATGCCCTCACTCACCCATCATGCCATGCTCCCATCCATCATGCCATGCCCTCACTCACCCATCATGCCAATGATTGGGGTGCGCAGCTCATGCGACGTGCTGGCCACCGCCTCACTCTTGGACCGCTCAGCTCTCTCCAAGATGACCGTGCACAGCTGAATCTCCTTCACATCCGCTTCTAAACTCCTCTTCTTCCGAACCAACACTGCAATCACGGTGGACAGCAGCACTGCCACCAGCAACACCAGCAAGCCCAGCAGCATGGGAGCATACACGAGGTCCCACTTGGGGTAGGGGCCCTCAAACCTGCACATTGGCATTTGGGCATTTATGTGAAGTGAAGGAGACAGATTTCATGTTATGAGACATTAGCAGCACCAGCAGGCCCAGCAGCATGGGATCATACACGAGGTCCCAAGCAGGAAGGGGAACCAGATACTTACACATTGAAAAGACAGAAGGTAAGACAACGCACCATTCACTTTGTTCTTCAGAATGTCGTTAACCATTACCATAGGAGGATTTTCGGGAAAAAATGAGCGTTTTGGATTTCGACACTGAAGTTCTGCTCATGCCTACTCATGCGTACATCCCTACTCATGTTTGCAACCCGCGACTGTATTCATACCCGCAGTGTGCTTCAAATGTCCGTCCCATCATGTCCTCAGGGAAAGGCTCCACATGCTCGGGAGGCACATCCATGGACGTGGGCAGCACCCACGTGGGCAGCACCCACGTGGGCAGCACCCACAGGCACAACAATGCATACATACCCACAGTGTGCTTCGAATGTGCGTCCCATCATGTCCTCAGGAAAAGGCTCCACATGCTCGGGAGGCACAACCGCAGGTGCTGGCAGCACCAGCACCTAGGCGAACACAGACCCGCTCATGTGTGGTGTGGCACGTACATACTACATACTACATACCCGCAGTGTGCTTCAAACGTCCGTCCCATCATGTCCTCAGGGAACGGCTCCACATGCTCGGGAGGCACAACCACAGGCGGCGGCAGCACAAAGGGGAAGGCAGAACCGCTTTCCAATCGTGGCTCCTCTGGACCGTAGATTTGCCTCAGCACGCCTGTTTCAGTGTTGTCATACATGGCAAATGAGTGTGTGCTGCTCCCTGGAGGAGAGAATGGATAGAATGGAGCGCGCAAGTCAATGTGGGATTCAGAATTACAAGCATGCTCAGCAAGAAGAAAGGTTTTCATACCATACATTTGATATAGGCAAATTGGACCCAACCCTAGCGCTAGCCTTCAGCCCATAGCCGTACCCCAAACCCCCCGATCACCATGCTAGCCCACCCACCCAGCTACCAGAACGTGTCCGAGGTAACTCAAAAGTCGGGTCGCGGGTCGATCGATCCCACCAGCATGGTCAAAAAGACCTGACAAACAAGGGCCAGTTGGGTCTTGGGTCGACCCTACGCGAGCCAAATAACCCATCCCTCGACACGGTCGGTCGGGCCTTCCCATTCCCACTGACCCGACCCGAGCCAAATACCCATCCCTCCCATCCCTCGACACGGTCGGGAGTCGGACAGGCCATCGAACGGACCCGACCCGAGCCGAATAAATACCCATCCCTCGACACGGCCAGGTTGGGTCATTGCACTGACAACAAAGAGTTCAACTCTACTGTCGTTCTTCTGCTAAAGAATTCTCCTAAGCTGCAGCTCGCCTAGTCTAATGGCTGACGGGCAATCACACTGAACCGACCCGGGCCGAATAAATACCCCATCCCACGGTCAGGTCGGGTCATTGCACTGACAACAAAGAGTTCAACTCTACTGTCGTTCTTCTGCTAAAGAATTCTCCTAAGCTGCAGCTCGCCTAGTCTAATGGCTGACGGGCAATCACACTGACCCGACCCGGGCCGACCCGTTGCTCGTGCCTCAAGAACTCACCATTTTCAAGCATGTGCAATAGCTGCCGGGCCATCATTTCAAGATGCACCACGCCGGCCCACGCACTGCTTATGCTGCGCCGGATTTGCTCCACAGACGCACCGGCTGGCAGCGGATGGCGGAAGATGGGAACAATAAACACTGCAAGGAAAGCCGGCAGGAGAGGGAGGAAGGGCGTACTGAACGGTTTGATAAAGGGTCCCTTCCCTTCTTTCAGAAGCGTTTCCCACAAATTTGGGAGTCCCTTTTGAGAATTCTCAAAAGTGAATCTCGAACGGTTTGATGAAGGGTCCCTTCCCTTCTTTCAAAAGCGTAGAGATGTGCCCAAGTTGTGTTATCAAAGGCCTGCGCCCTGGCTGACTTGATCAGACGACATGTGGCGATAGACAGAATGCACGGTCAGGTCAGGTTGATAGAGAAGAAGGGCAATTTCAGCGTCCACAGTAGCTTAGGATCAGACGACATGTGGCGACAGACAGAGTGCAGAGAAGAAGGGCATTGGAGCAGTCTGGCTGGCCCACATTGCAAAGCACATGGTCAATGAGACCTAGTAGCATCCTCTTGAAGAGCTTTTGAGAATTCTCAAAAGTCACACCTAGTAGCATCCTTCTTGAAGAACCCTGCCTAGTGTTGTGGTCCCAATACCGATTGGAGGCTTAACCATGGTGTTGCAGGGCATTTTTGAGAATTCTCCAAAATAGCCAACTGTTGTGGTCCCAAAATACCGAATGGAGGCTTAATCATGGATCGCCAGTAGAAGGCAAGTGCAAGAAATACTATTTCATGAAGGGGTGAAGAATGAAGAATGGAATTCGCAAGATCAGCGATAATCTCCTATTGCAAACCACACTTTCGCAAACATAAGACGAGATGGGAATGACGCGTGAAACATCAAGAGAGGTAGGGGCACGGGAGGAAAGAGGAGCGCACGAACCCGATTGCCACGTATCCAGGTCCAGTGGAGAGAGGAGCGCCCGCGACAGTCTGCCCTCTCAGCAGATTGGTGCGGAGAACCGGGGGGACGAGAGGAAAGAAGTCGGTGAAGGGCTGCACTGGAAATTCGGGGTTGATGCTGCCAAACACGTTCACTCCGTACAGATCCTTCTTTGGGGCGGGCAGGCCCAGCACGGACTGGATTGTATGGCCTATTATGCTCTCCACTAGTGGCCTGGAGTGCAGGGCGGGGAGGAGAGGAGCAGGGAAAGGTGGTGTAGATGCTGCGCTGCCATTCACGTTCACTCCATTGAATGCTTCCGTGGGGCGGGCAGGCCCAGCACTGACTGGATTGGATGCCCTATGATGCTCTAAGCGTATATTCCAACTTAGATGCTCTCCACGCCTGCAGGGAGGGGAGAAGGGGAGCAGTGCCAGTGCGAAGCAACGAGCCCACTGCCACAGCTGCATTGAAAGAGGTAGGCGCGTTGAGCAAACGGCCCGGGACAAGGCCCAGCACTGACTGGATTGTATGCCCTATGATACTCTCCACCGGGGCCTGCAGGGAGGGGAGGAGAGGAGCAGTGAAATCTGTGTGGATATAACCTGCCTTGGTCGGCACGGCAGTGAATATGATCATGATGATGGTGCCTGCCCGTGCTGAAGGCATGAAATGACCGGGGCTACGATTGGGACCCCAGCAGGTGGTACTTGGTGTTTGAACTAGTGTTTTGAGACGTCTCAAACACACTACTTCAAATCAAACACATGAAATGACCGGGGCTACGATTGGGACCCCAGCTGGTGGTACTTAACAGGCATGGGTTGGGTTGGATTGGAACCCATGGATCTGACCTGGCTTGGTGGGTGGCAGTCCTCACCTGGCTTGGTGGGTGGCAGTCCTCACCTGGCTTGGTGGGTGGGTGGCAGTCCTCACCTGTCTTGGTGGGTGGCAGTCCTCACCTGGCTTGGTGGGTGGCAGTCCTCACCTGGCTTGGTGGGTGGCAGTCCTCACCTGGCTTGGTGGGTGGCAGTCCTCACCTGTCTTGGTGGGTGGCAGTCCTCACCTGGCTTGGTGGGTGGCAGTCCTCACCTGGCTTGGTGGGTGGCAGTCCTCACCTGGCTTGGTGGGTGGCAGTCCTCACCTGTCTTGGTGGGTGACAGTCCTCACCTGGCTTGGTGGGTGGCAGTCCTCACCTGGCTTGGTGGGTGGCAGTCCTCACCTGTCTTGGTGGGTGGCAGTCCTCACCTGGCTTGGTGGGTGGCAGTCCTCACCTGTCTTGGTGGGTGACAGTCCTCACCTGGCTTGGTGGGTGGCAGTCCTCACCTGGCTTGGTGGGTGGGTGGCAGTCCTCACCTGTCTTGGTGGGTGGCAGTCCTCACCTGTCTTGGTGGGTGACAGTCCTCACCTGGCTTGGTGGGTGGCAGTCCTCACCTGGCTTGGTGGGTGGCAGTCCTCACCTGGCTTGGTGGGTGGCAGTCCTCACCTGTCTTGGTGGGTGACAGTCCTCACCTGGCTTGGTGGGTGCAGTCCTCACCTGGCTTGGTGGGTGGCAGTCCTCACCTGGCTTGGTGGGTGACAGTCCTCACCTGGCTTGGTGGGTGGCAGTCCTCTGCGGAGATAACTTTAGCAACGGGAGCTAGGTTGCGGGCTAGGCACGGGTGCTCGTGTGATCTCTGCTTTCGTTGTTCCTTAGTCGTTTTCCTAGTGCACACATTGCTTGCTAGTTCACGGGGAAATTTGGGAAGAGTTTTACTAGAGAAAGTTGACAACAATGATTGATACAACATTGGCAACACAGACTACATCAGAGCTAGCTAGGTTGCTGGTCGACCTCCAGCGCAGCATGGTCGACCGCGATCCAGTGCAACAGAGCTCGCACCGCTCCAGCGTTGCAGAGTAGCGGTTTGCCAACGTTGCAAGTCCATGGTGTGCCAACGCTGCAGCAAGTCGGCTGCACAGCGTTGCACCCGCAGGACAACGGTGCACCTGCTTCGTAGGTGCGTGCAGCTGGTTGGTGCACCACTCCTTGTCACGTGCACAGCGCAGACGTCCAGGTCGAGTCCACGCCAGTGGATGCGCCTATCAGCCACGTCGACCTCGGGATACCACTTCCGAGGTCGGCCTCGCAAAAGCCTCCCCGGCGACCTTCACACACGTCGCCCGGGTATCCAGGTTGACCGGGCAACCACGCTTGGTCGCCCAGCTCAGTTGGTCGCCGGCTACACCTGACCGGCGTCCCTAGAAGAGGTGTCCCAGCACCCAGGTCGGCGTCCCTGACGCCTAGGTCGGCGTCCAGGTGCTCAGGACACCGTGCAGACGCCCAGGTCGACGTCCAGGCACCCAGGGCGCCGTCCAGACGCCCCAGGTCGGCGTCCAGGCGCCCAGGACGCCGTCCAGATGCCTAGGTCGGCGTCCAGCCTCCCATGACGCCGTCCAGGCGCCCAGGTCGGCGTCCAGCCTCCCAGGACGCCGTCCAGGCGCCCAGGTCGGCGTCCAGCCTCCCAGGACGCCGTCCAGGCGCCCAGGTCGGCGTCCAGCCTCCCAGGACGCCGTCCAGGCGCCCAGGTCGGCGTCCAGCCTCCCAGGACGCCGTCCAGGCGCCCAGGTCGGCGTCCTCCTGCTAGGCGCCCTCCAGCTCGGCGCCCTCACTGCAACAGATCGGCTGCGCTCCCCACACACCCGACTACGAAGTCGGCTCCGCCCAAGCGAGGACGGGGCCAACCACAACTCCCGTTGACATCCTCACCTGGCTTGGTGGGTGGCAGTCCTCACCTGGCTTGGTGGGTGACAGTCCTCACCTGGCTTGGTGGGTGGCAGTCCTCACCTGGCATGGTGGGTGGCAGTCCTCACCTGGCATGGTGGGTGGCAGTCCTCACCTGGCTTGGTGGGTGGCAGTCCTCACCTGGCATGGTGGGTGGCAGTCCTCACCGGTCTTGGTGGGTGACAGTCCTCACCTGGCATGGTGGGTGGCAGTCCTCACCTGGCTTGGTGGGTGACAGTCCTCACCTGGCTTGGTGGGTGGCAGTCCTCACCTGTCTTGGTGGGTGGCAGTCCTCACCTGGCTTGGTGGGTAGCAGTCCTCACCGGTCTTGGTGGGTGACAGTCCTCACCTTGCTTGGTGGGTGGCAGTCCTCACCTGGCTTGGTGGGTGACAGTCCTCACCTGGCTTGGTGGGTGGCAGTCCTCACCGGTCTTGGTGGGTGACAGTCCTCACCTGGCTTGGTGGGTGGCAGTCCTCACCTGGCTTGGTGGGTGGCAGTCCTCACCTGGCTTGGTGGGTGGCAGTCCTCACCGGTCTTGGTGGGTGACAGTCCTCACCTGGCTTGGTGGGTGGCAGTCCTCACCTGGCTTGGTGGGTGACAGTCCTCACCTGGCTTGGTGGGTGGCAGTCCTCACCTGTCTTGGTGGGTGGCAGTCCTCACCTGGCTTGGTGGGTGGCAGTCCTCACCTGGCTTGGTAGGTGACAGTCCTCACCTGTCTTGGTGGGTGGCAGTCCTCACCTGGCTTGGTGGGTGACAGTCCTCACCTGGATTGGTGGGTGGCAGTCCTCACCTGGCTTGATGGGTGGGTGGCAGTCCTCACCTTGCATGATGGGTGGGTGGCAGTCCTCACCTGGCTTGGTGGGTGGCAGTCCTCACCTGGCTTGGTGGGTGGCAGTCCTCACCGGTCTTGGTGGGTGACAGTCCTCACTTGGCTTGGTGGGTGACAGTCCTCACCTGGCTTGGTGGGTGGCAGTCCTCACCTGGCTTGGTGGGTGGGTGGCAGTCCTCACCTGTCTTGGTGGGTGACAGTCCTCACCTGGCTTGGTGGGTGGCAGTCCTCACCTGGCTTGGTAGGTGACAGTCCTCACCTGTCTTGGTGGGTGGCAGTCCTCACCTGGCTTGGTGGGTGACAGTCCTCACCTGGATTGGTGGGTGGCAGTCCTCACCTGGCTTGATGGGTGGGTGGCAGTCCTCACCTTGCATGATGGGTGGGTGGCAGTCCTCACCTGGCTTGGTGGGTGGCAGTCCTCACCTGTCTTGGTGGGTGGCAGTCCTCACCTGGCTTGGTAGGTGACAGTCCTCACCTGTCTTGGTGGGTGGCAGTCCTCACCTGGCTTGGTGGGTGACAGTCCTCACCTGGCTTGGTGGGTGGCAGTCCTCACCTGGCTTGGTGGGTGGCAGTCCTCACCTGGCTTGGTGGGTGGCAGTCCTCACCTGGCTTGGTGGGTGGCAGTCCTCACCTAGCTTGGTGGGTGGCAGTCCTCACCTGGCTTGGTGGGTGGCAGTCCTCACTTGGCTTGGTGGGTGACAGTCCTCACCTGGCTTGGTGGGTGGCAGTCCTCACCTGGCTTGGTGGGTGGCAGTCCTCACCTGGCTTGGTGGGTGGCAGTCCTCACCTGGCTTGGTGGGTGGCAGTCCTCACCTGGCTTGGTGGGTGGCAGTCCTCACCTAGCTTGGTGGGTGGCAGTCCTCACCTGGCTTGGTGGGTGGCAGTCCTCACCTGGCTTGGTGGGTGGCAGTCCTCACCTAGCTTGGTGGGTGGCAGTCCTCACCTGGCTTGGTGGGTGACAGTCCTCACCCACCTGGCGGTTGTGCTTCTGCACTGCGCTTGACAGGCTTGCATTAAAGCCCTTGAACATGGAGCATCTGACCTGTCTTGGCGGGTGACGATCATGAGGATGGTGCCTGTGCTGAAGTTGCCTATTTTATCCGCCTGGAGGTTATAGTCCATCATCGAGTTGTAATTCACACACCCCGCCAGCCCCCAGTAGCTCAGGTTGCTGCTGCTGCGCGGGCCAAAGTGACCGAGGGTCCGTACCACCCCGATTGCCTCCTGCAGAATGAGGCGGGAGACAGAAGGAGAAGAGGGGGGAGGGAGGTGAGGGGGGGAAGGAAAGGGGGAGGGGGTTTGGGCGTGCGGGGATGTTGCTGTCGCAGCGCCGTCCTAAGTGCCCGCAAGGCAGTTACCAGCCCGATTGACTCCTGTAGCAAGAGATGTGAGACAGGACGGAGGGGGTGAAAGGGAAAAAAGGGAAAGGGGGGGGGGGGGGGGGGGGGGGGGGGGGGGGGGGGGGGGAGGGGGGGAGAGGAGGGGGTGCGGGGATGTTGTTCCTGCGGCGCGCCCACATGTGCCCCCAGGCAGTTACCAGCCCAATCAACTCCTGCCGCGAGAGATGGGAGACGGGAGATGTAGGCATTGGGACTCAGGGGGTGGGGGAGGAGAGAGAGATAATAAGGTGAGATGGGTCACGGGAGGGATGGAGGGACGGAGGGGCGGAGGGACAGAGGAAAGTGGGTATGGGAAAAAAATGGATCGGTAGGGATGAGCAAGGGGCGAACACGAACATGTTCGTGTTCGCCCCGAACACATCCGTTTGCCGAACCGAACACTGTTCGGTTCGGCGAAGCAAAAACAGGTGTTCGCCGTTCGCCTGTGAAGGCGTGTTCGGGCGAACCTCGAACACGTTCGTATTCGTCGCGGGGCAAATTGCAGCAGCGGCCCGAACACGAACGTGTTCGGGCGAACCTCGAACACTGTTTGGCGAACACTTTAAGCAAAAAAAATAAACCTGTTCGGTTCGCCTCGAACGTGTTCGAGGCGAACCGAACAGGTGTTCGCCCTTGTGCTCATGTCTAGATCGGTTGCAAGAGGGAGGGCGGCGAGCGGTGCGTGGGGTGGGGAGGGAGGAGCGAGAAATAAATGGGTGAGCGAAGTGCAGAGCATGCGCGGATGGGGTCAGAGCACTGCGGTGCATGCGGATGGGGTAAGAGCAATGCGGTGCTTGCGGATGGGGTAAGAGCAATGCGGTGCATGCGGATGGGGTAAGAGCACTGCGGTGCATGCGGATGGGGTAAGAGCACTGCGGTGCATGCGGATGGGGTAAGAGCAATGCGGTGCTTGCGGATGGGGTAAGAGCAATGCGGTGCATGCGGATGGGGTAAGAGCATGCGGTGCATGCGGATGGGGTAAGAGCAATGCGGTGCATGCGCATGGGGTAAGAGCAATGCGGTGCATGCGGATGGGGTAAGGGCAATGCGGTGCTTGCGGATGGGGTAAGAGCAATGCGGTGCTTGCGGATGGGGTAAGAGCATGCGGTGCATGCGGATGGGGTAAGAGCAATGCGGTGCTTGCGGATGGGGTAAGAGCAATGCGGTGCATGCGCATGGGGTAAGAGCAATGCCGTGCATGCGGATGGGGTAAGAGCACTGCGGTGCATGCGGATGGGGTAAGAGCACTGCGGTGCATGCGCATGGGGTAAGAGCACTGCGGTGCATGCGGATGGGGTAAGTGTAGCAGAGGTCCTCTTCTCGAATGTGGTTTGGCAACTGAGAGTTGAAGCTAAGCTGGAAGAGTGAGCGATGGAAGACTGAGGGCTGGAAGGCTGAGCGATGGAAGTTCGAGCGCATGCATGGCACCGCGAGTGAGATGTGGAAAGAGGGAAGGAAAAGACGGTAGCAGCATGACGCGAAGGCGCGTGGAGGGACTTCTAAGTATCAGTGCAGATGGAGGTGGAGGGACGGCGAAGGGGTAATCGCACGAGCGACGACCATTGTGGTTGGGCGGGTCGGAGGCATGCAGGCAGGCGAATCCTAAGGTGGGAGAGTAGCAGGCTCTGGCAGCTGTCACGATTTTCTGTATGACGTCCCGTTAGGCCCCTGGGCCTGAATGGGGGACATTCAGAGGCGTTGCAATGCCTCTAAACCCGTCACATATTCAGGCACCCGTGTGGAAGTCCACAGACGTCACATTCTGAGACACTCGTTTGGGTCGTTTGGTTTTACTGGGGACACGGAAACGTCACCACGAAGGAAGGGGGAGAGGAAGGGGAGGAGGGGGCAAGCGGAAGGCGAGGGGCCGCGGTTCGACTGCTGCTAGGGCGAGTGAATCGCCGCGTTCTCCGAGAATTCTGAATAAAAGGCTAAAATGTGATTCGTTTAAGGTTTGTCAGCCGGTCAGATGGGCTCATACTAGTAGAAACGTTTTCTCCGCCAGTGGCGGGTCGCCGGCTCACCTGCGCGCGCGCGAATGGACACGCGAGGGGAGAATTTTCCCGGCTTATCGCGCGTACCTGCGCGCGGGAGATGGACGATCGGATGTCCTGCTGGAGGTATCGCACGCGCGTGCGACACCACGCTCGCATCGCCTCCTGCCGCGGATTGGCGGCCTGCGAATGCGCGAACCACACCACCCACGCGCACAGCCCCACCCATCCCGCCACCCACGCCGCCAACAGCAGCGCCCTCGCCACACCCGGCGGCAGGCGGGCCGGGGAGAAGCGATGCGCCTGCGACGACCGCATGCGGCGCGCGGCGGAAGCAGGCGATTTTAACGTGCGCGGAACGGGGAACGGGTGCGTCACAGCTGAGGACAAACACCTAAGCACGTTAAGGGCGGGTCTTTCTCGTTCGTTTGCATGCATGCGATTCAGTGAGATGTCACACTTTGTCCATTGGTCGGGTCAATGTTCAGACTGGTCGGGATGGGTAGCAAAGTCGAACTGAAAATTACCCGCCCTAAGGAGGTGAGGATCCTAGATCAGACAGAGAATGCTGGCAGGGATAGTTTGAGCAGCCCTGTTTTGGTGGGGGTTGATTACGTGCCCGGCCAGGCCAGCGTGAGTGAGTGACAAAAACGAATTGATGCTGAATGCTGTAAAGGCATGTCCAAAGTGCCTGACCCACGTCCATCCATCTTCCGACGGACGTCGGTGGTGGACGGAGAAGATTGACGGATGTTGGTGCACTTACGACAAAAGTTCCCAAATCGGGACTTTTTTACGACAGTCGAGTTTGAGTCTGTTACGCTAGAACCTACCATCGCAGCACATTTCGCCTTGAATTTCCATTTTCGCAGCACATTTCGCCGTGGTTTTCCGTTTTCTTACCAGGCCGTTTGGGAGCCCGAGTTTACTGTTGCCAGCACCCTCCACTGTTCTGATTGCGTGGTGCTGGATGTCAATGGCTGGAACAACAGTACAAGAACTCACGTTACACAATATTGGCTAGATCCTTACTGCAACAAGTATAAGAACATGCAATGAATTAACCAGCCGTCCATTGCCCCCATTTAGTGCTGTATGACGTGTACGTATATGAAGTTAACACTGACGAATAAGCCACCCCCGAAACAAATCCGAGGGCCTGGGCACAACGCTCCATATGAAGGCGCATGCGCCTAGCCTAATGTTAGAGTAAGGACCTTGGATAGGATAGGAATGCCTTAGAAGAGTTTGGTAGCGGAAGTCTTAGTTGTAGGAACTCTGATCATAGTGAATGTAGATGACAAAGTTTATTAAAACAAATATTACACACATAATAAATAGTTCCTAGCTAGCCATGTACTCTGAGGGGTACATTCCCTTATTCTAACTGCTTTACAGGCATTTCTACAGTGACTCTGACTGTTGCACTACTTTCTTGTTACCGAGTCGCTGCATGTAACTTGTCCATACGGTTACGCCTGTTGCCATTCCTTGATGGTAAGTCAAACGTCGGTCCAGATGGTAAACAGTCGCGACAGTTGACTCTTGCGACTGTTGACCTTCCTGCCCTTGATACGGGCCGATCCGATACTGCGGTTGTTGCTGCTTCGATAAGGACTGGTGCGATACTGCTGCACCTACAGGAATGCTAAGTATAATTCCCTTCATACTCCAACACTCCCCTTCATTCCTGGAGGTGCGCCACGTGGCTCTTTCGAACGACTCCGCACAGGTCCGAGCAGTACTGGAACTTCTGACGTGGTAGTTTCTTCGTCAGAAAATCAGCTGCCATTTCGCTATTTGGGTAGTAGGTGAGCTGGACCTTCCCTTTGTCGATTTCATCCTTGACGAAGAAGTAAAGCAGGGCGATGTGTTTCGTGCGGTTGACGAAGCCTGGTTTGCTTGCGATTTTGATCGCGCTCTGGTTGTCGCAGAGTAACTTGAAGGACCCGTTCATCGCCGTCTTCGTTTCCTGTAGGAGTTCCGTGAGGTAGAGACCTTCGCGAACTGCTGCGCTTGCTGCGATGAATTCTGTTTCTGCTGACGAGAGGGCGATGAGCTCCTGCTTCTGTGAGTTCCAGGAGACAGTTCCTGCAGGCTCAAGTTTGAAAATAAAGCCTGTGCGGGATCTCCTGTTGTCTGCGTCCCCTGCGTGATCCGCATCCACATAGCCGGTAAGCTGTAGAGTAGCCGTTAGGTTCGCTGTGTAGGTGAGGCCGACATCGGGCGTAGAGATGAAGTACTGTAAGGCGCGGCGCAAGTCTGCCAGGTTCTCCCCTTCAGGTCGACGCAGGTACTGGGCGAGCTGGCTGGCGATGTAGGATAAGTCCGGGCGGCATGTGACGGCGGCGAACAATAGGCACCCGAGCTGCTGCTGGTAGAGGCGGTGATCTGCCTGTGAGAGCGGGGTAGTGTCGGGCTCGTGGTTAGGCGGAGGAGTGCGGAATGGGGTAGTGCCGACGGGAGCGATGCCGAACTTCTTAGCGAGTGTTTCGACGTATTTCGCGGTAGAGAGGTGGATTGTGTCGGCGGTCTGGGTGACGTTGAGGCCGAGGAATTGCGTGACCTCGTGGTCAATGGTTACTTCCAGCTTCGCCTAGATGTCGCGTTCGAAGCGATCGAGTAGTTCTGTGTCGTCTCCGGTGTAGAGGAGATCATCCACGTAGGCGACGAGCAGGATGAAGTGACCGCGGGATTCGAGGCGGTACATCCTCTGATCGTGAGGGAGCTGCTGGAAGCCGAGCTCGATGAGCACAGTGTGAAGGTACTGCTGCCACAGACGTGGTGCCTGCTTGATGCCATACAGGGACTTTTGGAGGAGGCAGATGGCGTCGCCGTCTTCCTCGAAGGCGTGCGGCTGCTCAACGTAGATGATGGCGTCGACGATCGCGTAGAGGAAAGCGTTGGAGACGTCGATCTTGCGGAGGGGACGCTGCTTCACGGCGGCGATGCAGAGAAGAATCCGCACAGAGGTGTGGCGACCGACAGGTGCGAATGTTTGATCGTAGTCCACGAATTGAGTCTGCTCGAATCCGCGAACGACCCAGCGTGCCTTGTATTTGTCAATAGTCCCATCCACGAGAGTTTTAATCCTGAAGACCCATTTTTCCGTAAGAATTTTCCTCCCCTTTGTGTGTCGTCGAGGTACCAGCTTCCAGGTGCCACGTCGCTGGAGTGCAGCGACTTCTGCGGCCATGGCGGCTCTCCACTTCTCAGCATCAAGTCCACTGAGAGCTTGACAAACAGTGGTGGGCTCGACCAGCTGCTGGTTACCCCGAACGGTGACGGCGAGGCCAAGGATGCGAAGGTCCGTGAGGTTGGATTCAGCTGTGTTGGTAACTTCAACCACGTCGTCGTCGTCGCCAGGGATGTCGCGGATAGTGTCGCGAGAAGAATTGCGGGCGGGGTCTTCGTCCATGGGTAAGTGCATTTCTGCACTTGCGTAGTCGTGCTGTGCCTGTACTGCTTCGTGATTATCGGTCTCCGTTGGGAAGAATGTGGCTGTCCCGAATTCCTCCGTAACGGGTACGAAGGGTGCCTCGTCCCCAGTTGCCGTGTCTGGCTGTTCTCCTGCCACGTCGACGTCGTCCTAGTCATTTGCGTAGCTGTGCTGTCCCTGAAAAATGTTGTCCGGTGCGTTTTGTGCAGTGTGATGCTGGCGGTACAGTGGTAGAGTCAGACTTTCGTAGAAGATGTAGTCACGTGAACCCGTGAGCTGGTGGCTGGCGAAGTCCAGGATTGTCCAGGCGTGGTATTCGGATTCGATTCCGAGGTGAATGCCCCAGCGGGCGCGGTCTTCGAATTTTCCGGTCCGGGCAGTGTGGGGGCGGTACTGTACCATGCACCCGAAGACCCTCAGCATGCGTGTGTCAGGGTGTTTTCCGGTCCACTCCTTAAAGGGTGAGGTGTTGTTGGGCAGTGCTTTCGAAGAAAGCATGTTGTGCAGTTGAACTGCATGCACCATCACAAAGGGCCAATATTTGGTTGGCACAACCGACTGCTTCATGAGAGCTCGCATCTTTATCGCGAGGCTCCTGTTGGTGCGCTCAGCCAATCCCTGCTGCTCGTGAGCGTAGGGGAGGGAAATCATCCTCTTGATTCCCTTCTGCTTGCAGAGGGTTTTGAACTCCTCCGTCTGATACTCCAGGGCTCCGTCTGCCTGAAATGCTTTCAGCTTCTGTCCGTCGCTCTGTGTCTCCGCCATGCTTAGCCAGATCTCGAAGCATTGGTAGGCAAGATAACGGTTGCTTACGTTTACGGCCCACACGAAGTGGGTACCGGCATCGATGAAGGTAAGTGTGTACTGCTCCCCTCCAACTCCTTTTGCCGTGAGTACCAGGAAGTCGCTGTAGACTTTCTCGAGTGGCGCGTAGCGTTCGGCTCCGGGGATTTTCTCGGCGAAGGGCGTGTGACGTAGCGCGGCTGCGGGACAGACGGTGCAATTGGGTAGGTCAGTTCGAGGCTTGAGTAACTTTCCATCTGGCAGCAACAGTGCGTCTACCGCAAAGACGTTTGCGTTGATGCAGTTGTTGAGCACTTCAATTGATGGGTGTCGCATGCGTTGGTGCCAGATTTCTCCGTCGGCCCTGTATCCCTTAGTGCGCGCGTAAAGCTCCTTCTCCCGTGCTAGTATTGCTGCTGCGGTGTCTGTTCCGACTTGTTCTGCAGGTTCATCGGGGATGGTAACTCGGACTGCTGCTGCTTGAAGTGTTGTGCCGTGGTACGTTCCGCTGCTGTCGCCGATGGTGGATGTGTCGGTCATCACCGGAAGCTCCAGCGGTCCTTCGGGAGGCGGTGGTGAGACGCGTGGGCGGCGATCTTCTGGCTGCGTGATCTCCCCTTCTTCGAAGTCAGTGTCGCCTATCGCTGCTCCCCTTGTCTCGATGCGAAGGTAATCCCTCCCGTCCGTCGTGATCGGAAGGAAGTGAGGGCCGTACTCCGTCAGTGATTCTTCTTCTTCTACTTCTAGTGCTTCCTCAGTGACCTGTGGTTCTTCTGCTGCTTCTATTTCAACTGCTGTAGATCCTTTGGCAATGGTTCCCCAACCGGTTTCAGCGGCAATAGCCTCTCCCAGCGCAGTGTTCTCCATGATCCAGCGTGTGTCCACGACGTCCCAGCCTTCAGTGGTGTTCCAACCGGTAAGTTGTTCAACGCGAGGCCAAATTGCTCGTGCCTATCCTCCGACTTCAGTGTTTGCCGTTTCCGCAACTGCCGTTTCTGATGTGATTTTGTCTCCTTCTTCCACCGCTTGTGGTCCGGTGTCTGCAGGGTTCGTGGTCGAGGCGACGGGTACGGCAAGAGCGCGGAAGGTTCCATCGAGGCCGGGCTGCTGATGGTCAGTTTCCTCTGGATGGCTCCACCGTGGGGGCGACGGGTGACCGGGCGGATCGAGGACGAGGATGGCAAGCTTGAGGTGTACCCTTTTGGCAAGCTTCGAAATCACTTGAGGCTTGACACCAAGGCTCGGGCTCTTCATCACAAACTCATCCTTGAGTTCTTGATGGGTCTGATGCACACACCTGCGACACGCCGAACGTTCGACACAAGACAAAATAGAAACCGCGCACGACAAAATAGAAACCGCGCGCGAGACACAAACGACCGCGTAACACGCGTCTAGCGATAACTCGCTATTGACTCGACACACACACTCGACATCATGACTCAACATTCACACACAATTATATGCATGAAATATATATTATCCCCATGCCCTCATACCATTCCATACACACACACATTCACGCACACGGACAACAAGCCGAGTGCAAACCGTAGGGTTGCACCAACAGCCTCCACGGCCTCTGTCTCTCCCTCCTCCTGCTCCTCCACCCTCTTGGCCTTGAGCAGGGGTCCATCCTTCAGGGAGTTTGAAGCAATCGCGCCACATGTGCCCGGTCTTGTGGCAATAGTGACACTCGCCGTCGAATCGGCCGCGACCGCGCCCGTAGCTCTTGTCGTCGCTGCCGTATCCGCCACTTCCGCGGCCTCCGCCGAAGTTGCTGCCACCAAACCTTCCTCCCCCTCGTCCTATGCCTCTTCCTTGGCCATATCCACGGCCGATGCTCGCTGCCCCAGCGCCATCCGCACTCGCCAACTCACGGCGGCGGAAGTCCTCTTGAAGGATCGCTCGTTTCACATCTTCAAGCGAGAGGCGGGTCAGGTCACGATTCAAATTGATGATGAGTGAGGACCACGAATCGGGGAGTAGGGCCAGCAACTTGGTCTTCTTCTGGAGCTCACCGTAGTTCAAATCAGCTCCCTCTAGCCGCGTCAACAAGTCGAAGAATTTCTGCACCCCGTCTTCCACGGGTTCATCTTCCTCAATTCGTAGCGTCGCCATTTGCCGTTCCAACACCACAGCTACCGCCGCTGTTGCAGGAGCGTGTACACCCTTGAGAGCAGCCCATGCCTTTGGTCCCTTCTCTGGTTCACGCTGGAATGGCTTGATGTGACGGATCTGGTTGCTCCCCAACGCTTGCCCAAGTAGGAGGTAGCCTTGTGCGCTCTTCCGCACCCACGGGCTCTTCTCCGGGTCGTTATCGAGACGCTTCTTCGTTCCTTCCATTACCTCCAGCAGGTCATAATGGTCGAACACATTCTCCATTCTGAAGGACCACTCAGCAAAGTTGTCACCGTTGAACTTGTCAAGCCCGAACACTCTTGGTTCATCCCTAGAAGGTCCAAGAGTCGGTTGCACGGGCGCCACGGCTGAATCATGGGCTTGGCCTTGTGCTTGGGCTTCTCCATTGCCTTCAGCACCTCTGCCACCCCTCTCTTCAGGTCCAGCCATCGTCGTAGCTGCTCCAAGGCGCTCTGATACCACTTGTTATAGTCACAATAGGCTTCAATGTGCCTATAACGAAAGATAGGGTGCACAGTCGTAATTCCGCACAGCGGCTTTAAACGTTCATAGAGATCTGGTCACGGCTTCAAATGACCTCATTCAACTTGGATCTGGAGCGTCTTTACGTCGCCTACAATAATCAATTTAGATCGCACGATTTCATCAAAAATTGATAACACAGCGTCATATCGAACGAACGGCACTATGGCAGCAACATAGTCTTAGAAGACACAATTACGAACAGCTAGGAAGAGTTGCGAGTTGGGAAGGACTCCCAGCTCCTACAAACCCCAAGAGCTGAGGTACAGTGATGGGGAACAGTGCCACACTGTCCCCAACCAAGAAGGGTCTCGAAACTACCCTTCACAAGGGCCTACACCAACTGCAATGTTACACTACACTTTGTAATGTAACTATCTTCAATCTCTTGAGGTGTAGCCTTTTGGCGAGCTTCGAAAACACTTGAAGCTTGAACCAAGGCTCGGGTTCTTCATCACAAAACTCATCCTTGAGTTCTTGATGGGTCTGCTGCACACACCTGCGACACGCCGAACGTTCGACACAGGACAAAATAGAAACCGCGCACGGGACACACGACAAAATAGAAAACGCGCGCGAGACACAAATGACCACATTAACACGCGGCTAGCGATAACTCGCTATTGACTCGACACACACACTCGACATCATGACCCATCATACACACACCATTATAAGCATGAAATATATATTAATTTCATGCACTCATACCACTCCATCCACACACGCATGCACGCACACACACACGGACAACAAGCCGAGTGCAAACCGTAGGGTTGCACCAATACTGGGGAGAGCATCGCGACGCTCTGAGGCGTCCGGGGAGAGCATCGCGACGCTTTGGGGCGTCCGGAAAAAGCATCGCGATGCTTCGGGGCGGCTGAGAGAGCATCGCGATGCTCTGTGGCGTCCGGGGAGAGAATCGCAACGCTCTGGGGCGGCAAGGGAGAGCATCGTGATGATCTGGGGCGTCCGGGGAGAGCATCGCGACGCTCTGGGGCGTCCGGGGAGAGCATCGCGACGCTCTGGGGTGGCTGGGGAGAGCACCGCGACGCTCTACGGCGTCCGGGGAGAGCATCGCGACGCTCTGGGGCGTCCGGACAGAGCATCGCGATGCTCCGGGGCGGCTGGGGAGAGCATCGCGATGCTCTGGGGCGTCCGGAGAGAGCATCGCGACGCTTTGGGACGTCCGGAGAGAGCATCGCGACGCTCTGGGGCGTCCGGGGAGAGCATCGCGACACTCTGGGGCGTCCGGGGAGAGCATCGCGATGCTCCAGGGCGCTACGGAGAGCATCGCGATGCTCTGGGGCGTCCGGGGAGAGCATCGCGACGCTCTGGGGCGTCCAAGGAGAGCATCGCGATGCTCTGGGTCGTCCAGGGAGAGCATCACGACGCTCTAGGGCGTCCGGGGAGAGCATCGCGATGCTCTGGGGCGTCCGGGGAGAGCATCGCGACGCTCTAGGGCGTCCGGGGAGAGCATCGCGACGCTCTGGGGCGTCCGGGGAGAGCATCGCGACGCTCTGGGGCGGCTGGGGAGAGCATCGCGACGCTCTGGGGCGCCCGGGGAGAGCATCGCGACGCTCTGGGGCGTCCGGGGAGAGCATCGCGACGCTCTGGGGCGTCAAGGGAGAGCATCGCGACGTTCTGGGGCGTCCGGGGAGAGCATCACGATGCTCTGGGGCGTCCGAGGAGAGCATCGCGACGCTCTGGGGCGTCCGGGGAGAGCATTGCGATGCTCCGGGGCAGCTGGGGAGAGCATCGCGATGCTTTGGGGTGTGTGGGGAGAGCATCGTGACGCTCTAGGGCGTCTGGGGAGAGCATCGCGACGCTCTGGGGCGTCCGTGGAGAGCATCGCGACGCTCTGGGGCGGTTGGGGAGAGCATCGCGACGCTCTAGGGCGTCTGAGGAGAGCATCGCGACGTTTTGTGGCGTCCGGGTAGAACATCGCGATGCTCTGGGGCGTCCGAGGAGAGCATCGCGACGCTCTGGGGCGTCCGGGGAGAGCATCGCGATGCTCTGGGGCGGCTGGGGAGAGTATCGCGATGCTTTGGGGCGTCCGGGGAGAACATCGCGACGCTCTAGGGCGTCCGGGGAGAGCATCGCGACGCTTTGGGGCGTCCGGGGAGAGCATCGCGACGCTCTGGGGCGTGCGCTGAGAGAATCGCGACGCTCTGGGGCGTCCGCGGAGAGAATCGCGACGCTCTGGGGCGTCCGGGGAGAGCATCGCGATGATTTGGAGCGTCCGGGTAGAGCATCACTACGCTCTGGGGCGTCCGGGGAGAGCATCGCGACGCTCTGGGGCGTCCGGGGAGAGCATCGCGACGCTCTGGGGCGTCCGGGCAGAGCATCGCGACGCTCTGGGGCGTGCGGAGAGAGTATCGCGACGCTCTGGGGCGTCCGGGGAGAGCATCGCGACGCTCCGGGGCGTCCGGGGAGAGCATCGCGACGCTCCGGGGCGTCCGGGGAGAGCATCGCGACGCTCTGGGGCGTCCGGGAAGAGCATCGCGACGCTCTGGGGCGTCCCGGGAGAGCATCGCGACGCTCTGGGGCGGTTGGGGAGAGCATCGCGACTCTCTGGGGCGTCCGGGGAGAGCATCACGACGCTTTGGGGCGTCTGGGGAGAGCATCGCGATGCTCCGGGGAGGCTGGGGAGAGCATCGCGATGCTCTAGGGCGTCCGGGGAGTGCAACGCGATGCTCCGGGGCGGCTGGGGAGAGCATCGCGATTCTCTGGGGCGTCCGGGGAGAGCATCGCGGCGCTCTGGGCGTCCGGGGAGTGCATCGCGACGCTCTGTGGCGTCCGGGGAGAGCATCGCGACGCTCTGGGGCGTCCGGGGAGAGCATCGCGACGCTCTAGGGCGTCCGAGGAGAGCATCGCGACGTTTTGTGGCGTCCGGGGAGAACATCGCGATGCTCTGGGGCGTCCGAGGAGAGCATCGCGACGCTCTGGGGCGTCCGGGGAGAGCATCGCGATGCTCTGGGGCGGCTGGGGAGAGTATCGCGATGCTTTGGGGCGTCCGGGGAGAACATCGCGACGCTCTAGGGCGTCCGGGGAGAGCATCGCGACGCTTTGGGGCGTCCGGGGAGAGCATCGCGACGCTCTGGGGCGTCCGCGGAGAGAATCGCGACGCTCTGGGGCGTCCGCGGAGAGAATCGCGACGCTCTGGGGCGTCCGGGGAGAGCATCGCGATGATTTGGAGCGTCCGGGTAGAGCATCGCTACGCTCTGGGGCGTCCGAGGAGAGCATCGCGACGCTCTGGGGCGTCCAGGGAGAGCATCGCGACGCTCTGGGGCGTCCGGGCAGAGCATCGCGACGCTCTGGGGCGTGCGGGGGAGAGTATCGCGACGCTCTGGGGCGTCCGGGGAGAGCATCGCGACGCTCCGGGGCGTCCGGGGAGAGCATCGGGACGCTCCGGGGCGTCCGGGGAGAGCATCGCGACGCTCTGGGGCGTCCGGGAAGAGCATCGCGACGCTCTGGGGCGTCCCGGGAGAGCATCGCGACGCTCTGGGGCGTCTGGGGAGAGCATTGCGACGCTCTGGGGCGTCCGGGGAGAGCATCGCGACGCTCTGGGGCGTCCGGAGAGAGCATCTCGATGCTCCGGGGCTGCTAGGGAGAGCATTGCGATGCTCTGGGGCGTCCGGGGAGAGCATCGCGACGCTCTGGGGCGTCCGGGGAGAGCATCGCGATGCTTTGGGGCGTCCGGGGAGAGCATCGCGACGCTCTGGGGCGTCAGAGGAGAGCATCGCGTCGCTGTGGGGCGGCGGGGGAGAGCATCGCGACGCTCTGGGGCGTCCGGGGAGAGCATCACGACGCTCTGGGGCGTCTGGGGAGAGCATCGCGATGCTCTTGGGCGTTCGGGGAGAGCATCGCGACGCTCTGGGGCGTCCGGGGAGAGCATCGCGATGCTCCGGGGCGGATGGGGAGAGCATTGGATGCTATGGGGCGTCCGGGGAGAGCATCGCGACGCTCTGGGGCGTCCGGGGAGAGCATCGCGACGCTCTGGGGCGTCCGGGGAGAGCATCGTGACGCTCTGGGGCGTCCGGGGAGAGCATTGCGACGCTCTCGGGCGTCCGGGGAGAGCATCGCGACGCTCTGGGGCAGCTGGGGAGAGCATCGCGACGCTCTGGGGCGTCCGGGAAGAGCATCGCGACGCTCTGGGGCGTCCGGGGAGATCATCTCCATTCTTTGGGGTTTCCGGGGAGAGCATCGCGACGCTCTTGGGCGTCCGGGGAGAGCATCGCGACACTCTTCGGCGTCCGGGGAGAGCATCGTGACGCTCTGGGGCGGCGGGGAGAGCATCGCGACGCTTTGGGGCGTCCGGGGAGAGCATCACGACGCTCCGGGACGTCCGGGGAGAGCATCGCAATGCTCTGGGGCGTTTGGGGAGAGCATCGCGACGCTCTGGGGCGTCCGGGGAGAGCATCGCGACGCTCTGGGGCGTCCGGGGAGAGAATCGCGACGCTCTGGGGCATCGGGGGAAAGCATCGCGACGTTCTGGGGCGTCCGGGGAGAGCATCGCGATGCTCTGGGGCGTCCGAGGAGAGCATCGCGACGCTCTGGGGCGTCCGTTGAGAGCATCGCGATGCTCCGGGGCAGCTGGGGAGAGCATCGCGATGCTCTGGGGCGTGTGGGGAGAGCATCGCGACGCTCTGGGGCATGCGGGGAGAGCATCGCGACGCTCTGGGGCGTCCGGGGAGAGCATCGCGACGCTCTGGGGCATCCGGGGAGAGCATCGCGATGCTCTGGGGCGTCCGGGGAGAGCATCGTGACGCTCTGGGGCGGTTGGGGAGAGCATCGCGACGCTCTGGGGCGTCCGGGGAGAGCATCGCGATGCTCCGGGGCGGCTGGGGAGAGAATCGCGATGCTCTGTGGCGTCCGGGGAGAGCATCGCGACGCTCTGGGGCGTCCGGGGAGAGCATCGCGACGCTCAGGGGCGTCTGGGGAGAGCATCACGACGCTCTGGGGCGTCCGGGGAGAGCATCGCGATGCTTTAGGGCGTCAGAGGAGAGCATCGCGTCGCTCTGGGCGGCGGGGAGAGCATCGCGACGCTCTGGGGCGTTTGGGGAGAGCATCGCGATGCTTGGGGGCGTCCGGGGAGAGCATCGCGACGCTCTCGGGCGTCCGGGGAGAGCATCGCGATGCTCCGGGGCGGCTGGGGAGAGCATTGGATGCTCTGGGGCGTCCGAGGAGAGCATCGCGACGCTCTGGGGCGTCCGTGGAGAGCATCGCAATGCTCTGGGGCGTTTGGGGAGAGCATCGCGACGCTCTGGGGCGTCCGGGGAGAGCATCGCGACGCTCTGGGGCGTCCGGGGAGAGAATCGCGACGCTCTGGGGCGTCGGGGGAAAGCATCGCGACGTTCTGGGGCGTCCGGGGAGAGCATCGCGATGCTCTGGGGCGTCCGAGGAGAGCATCGCGACGGTTTGGGGCGTCCGGGGAGAGCATCGCGACGCTCTGGGGCGTCCGCGGAGAGCATTGCGACGCTCTGGGGCGTCCGGGGAGAGCATCGCGACGCTCTAGGGCAGCTCAGGAGAGCATCGCGACGCTCTGGGGCGTCCGGGGAGAGCATCGCGATGCTCCGGGGCGGCTGGGGAGAGAATCGCGATGCTCTGTGGCGTCCGGGGAGAGCATCGCGACGCTCTGGGGCGTCCGGGGAGAGCATCGCGACGCTCAGGGGCGTCTGGGGAGAGCATCACGACGCTCTGGGGCGTCCGGGGAGAGCATCGCGATGCTTTAGGGCGTCAGAGGAGAGCATCGCGTCGCTCTGGGCGGCGGGGAGAGCATCGCGACAATCTGGGGCGTTTGGGGAGAGCATCGCGATGCTTGGGGGCGTCCGGGGAGAGCATCGCGACGCTCTCGGGCGTCCGGGGAGAGCATCGCGATGCTCCGGGGCGGCTGGGGAGAGCATTGGATGCTCTGGGGCGTCCGAGGAGAGCATCGCGACGCTCTGGGGCGTCCGTGGAGAGCATCGCAATGCTCTGGGGCGTTTGGGGAGAGCATCGCGACGCTCTGGGGCGTCCGGGGAGAGCATCGCGACGCTCTGGGGCGTCCGGGGAGAGAATCGCGACGCTCTGGGGCGTCGGGGGAAAGCATCGCGACGTTCTGGGGCGTCCGGGGAGAGCATCGCGATGCTCTGGGGCGTCCGAGGAGAGCATCGCGACGGTTTGGGGCGTCCGGGGAGAGCATCGCGACGCTCTGGGGCGTCCGGGGAGAGCATTGCGACGCTCTGGGGCGTCCGGGGAGAGCATCGCGACGCTCTAGGGCAGCTCAGGAGAGCATCGCGACGCTCTGGGGCGTCCGGGGAGAGCATCTCGATGCTCTGGGGCGTCCGGGGAGAGCATCGCGACGCTCTGGGGCGTCCGGGGAGAGCATTGCGACGCTCTTGGGCGTCCGGGGAGAGCATCGCGACGCTCTGGGGCGGCGGGGAGAGCATCGCGACGCTTTGGGGCGTCCGGGGAGAGCATCACGATGCTCTGGGGCGTCCGGGGAGAGCATCGCGATGCTCTGGGGCGTCCAGGGAGAGCATCGCGACGCTCTGGGGCGGTTGGGGAGAGCATCGCGACGCTCTGCGGCGTCCGGGAAGAGCATCGCGACGCTCTAGGGCGTCCGGGGAGAGCATCGCGATGCGCTGGGGCGTCCGGGGAGAGCATCGCGACGCTCTGGGGCGTCCGGGGAGAGCATCGCGATGCTCCGGGGCGGCTGGGGAGAGTATCGCGATACTCTGGGGCGTCTGGGGAGAACATCGCGACGCTCTGGGGCGTTTGGGGAGAGCATCGCGACGCTCTGGGGCGTCCGCGGAGAGCATCGCGAAGCTCTGGGGCGTCCGCGGAGAGAATCGCGACGCTCTGGGGCGTCCGGGGAGAGCATCGCGACGCTCTGGGGCGTCCGGGGAGAGCATCGCGACGCTCTGGGGCGTCCGGAGAGAGCATTGCGACGCTCTGGGGCGTCCGGAGAGAGCATCGCGATGCTCTGGGGCAGCTGGGGAGAGCATCTCGACGCTCTGGGGCGTCCGGGGAGAGCATTGCGACGCTCTGGGGCGTCCGGGGAGAGCATCTCGATGCTCTAGGGCGTCCGGGGAGAGCATCGCGACGCTCTGGGGCGTTTGGGGAGAGCATCGCGACGCTCTGGGGCGTCCGGGGAGAGCATCGCGATGCTCTGGGGCGTCCGGGGAGAGCATCGCGACGCTCTGGGGCAGCTGGGGAGAGCATCGCGACGCTCTGGGGCGTCCGCGGAGAGCATCGCGACGCTCTGGGGCGTCCGGAGAGAGCATCGCGATGCTCCGGGGCGGCTGGGGAGAGCATCGCGATGCTCTGCGGCGTCCGGGGAGAGCATCGCGACGCTCTAGGGCGTCCGAGGAGAGCATCGCGATACTCCGGGGCGGCTGGGGAGAGTATCGCGATGCTCTGGGGCGTCCGGGGAGAACATCGCGACGCTCTGGGGCGTTCGGGGAGAGCATCGCGACGCGCTGGGGCGTCCGGGAAGAGCATCGCGACGCTCTGGGGCGTCCGCGGAGAGAATCGCAACGCTCTGGGGCGTCCGGGGAGAGCATCGCGATGATATGGGGCGTCCGGGGAGAGCATCGCGACGCTCAGGGGCGTCCGGGGAGAGCATCGCGACGCTCTGGGGCGTCCAGAGAGAGCATCGCGATGCTCCGGGGCGGCTGGGGAGAGCATCGTGATGCTCTAGGGCGTCCGAGGAGAGCATCGCGACGCTCTGGGGCGTCCGGGGAGAGCATCGCGACGCTCTGGGGCGTCCGGGGAGAGCATCGCGACGCTCTGGGGCGTCCGGGGAGAGCATCGCGATGCTCCGGGGCGGCTGGGGAGAGCATTGGATGCTCTGGGGCGTCCGGGGAGAGCATCGCGACGCTCTGGGGCGTCCGAGGAGAGCATCGCGACGCTCTCGGGCGTCCGGAGAGAGCATTGCGACGCTCTAGGGCGTCCGGAGAGAGTATCGCGACGCTCTGGGGCAGCTGGGGAGAGCATCGTGACGCTCTGGAGCGTCCGGGGAGAGCATCGCGACGCTCTGGGGCGTCCGAGGAGAGCATCGCGATGCTCTGGGGCGTCCGGGGAGAGCATCGCGACGCTCTGGGGCAGCTGGGGAGAGCATCGCGACGCTCTGGGGCCTCCGCGGAGAGCATCGCGACGCTCTGGGGCGTCCGGAGAGAGCATCGCGATGCTCCGGGGCGGCTGGGGAGAGCATCGCGATGCTCTGCAGCGTCCGGGGAGAGCATCGCGACGCTCTAGGGCGTCCGGGGAGAGCATCGCGATACTCCGGGGCGGCTGGGGAGAGTATCGCGATGCTCTGGGGCGTTCGGGGAGAGCATCGCGACGCGCTGGGGCGTCCGGGAAGAGCATCGCGACGCTCTGGGGCGTCCGCGGAGAGAATCGCAACGCTCTGGGGCGTCCGGGGAGAGCATCGCGATGATATGGGGCGTCCGGGGAGAGCATCGCGACGCTCAGGGGCGTCCGGGGAGAGCATCGCGACGCTCTGGGGCGTCCATTGAGAGCATCGCGATGCTCCGGGGCGGCTGGGGAGAGCATCGTGATGCTCTGGGGCGTCCGAGGAGAGCATCGCGACGCTCTGGGGCGTCCGGGGAGAGCATCGCGACGCTCTGGGGCGTCCGGGGAGAGCATCGCGACGCTCTGGGGCGTCCGGGGAGAGCATCGCGATGCTCCGGGGCGGCTGGGGAGAGCATTGGATGCTCTGGGGCGTCCGGGGAGAGCATCGCGACGCTCTGGGGCGTCCGAGGAGAGCATTGGACGCTCTGGGGCGTCCGGAGAGAGCATTGCGACGCTCTAGGGCGTCCGGAGAGAGTATCGCGACGCTCTGGGGCAGCTGGGGAGAGCATCGCGACGCTCTGGAGCGTCCGGGGAGAGCATCGCGACGCTCTGGGGCGTCCGGGGAGAGCATCTCGATGCTCTAGGGCGTCCGGGGAGAGCATCCCGACGCTCTGGGGCGTTCGGGGAGAGCATCACGACGCTCTGGGGCGTCCGGGGAGAGCATCGCGACGCTCTGGGGCGTCCGGGGAGAGCATCGCGACGCTCTGGGGCAGCTGGGGAGAGCATCGCGACGCTCTAGGCCGTCCGAGGAGAGCATCGCGACGCTCTGGGGCGTCCGGGGAGAGCATCGCGATGCTCCGGGGCGGCTGGGGAGAGCATCGCGATTCTCTGCGGCGTCCGGGGAGAGCATCGCGACGCTCTGGGGCATGCGGGGAGAGCATCGCGACGCTCTGGGGCGTCCGGCGAGAGCATCACGACGCTCTGGGGCGTCCGGGGAGAGCATCGCGACGCTCTGGGGCGTCCGGGGAGAGCATCGCGACGCTCCGAGGCGGTTGGGGAGAGCATCGCGACGCTCTGGGGCGTCCGGGGAGAGCATCGCGACGCTCTGGGGCGTCCGGAGAGAGCTTCGCGATGCTGTGGGGCGTCCGCGGAGAGCATCGCGACGCTCTGGGGCGTCCGGGGAGAACATCGGGATGGTCCGGGGCGGCTGGGGAGAGTATCGCGATGCTCTGGGGCGTCCGGGAAGAACATCGCGACAACCTGGGGCGTCTGGGGAGAGCATCGCGACGCTCTGAGGCGTCCGAGGAGAGCATCGCGACGCTCTGGGGCGTTCGCTGAGAGAATCGCGACGCTCTGGGGCGTCCGGGGAGAGCATCGCGACGCTCTGGGGCGTCCGGGGAGAGCATCGCGACGCTCTGGGGCGTTCGGGGAGAGCATCGCGACGCTCTGGGGCGTCCGGGGAGAGCATCGCGACGCTCTGGGGCGGTTGGGGAGAGCATCGCGACGCTCTGGGGCGTTCGGGAACAGCATCGCGATGCTCCGGGGCGGGTGGGGAGAGCATCGCGATGCTCTACGGCGTCCGGGGAGAGCATCGCGACGCTCTGGGGCATGCGGGGAGAGCATCGCGACGCTCTGGGGCGTCCGGGGAGAGCATCGCGACGCTTTGGGGGGTCTGGGGAGAGCATCGCGACGCTCTGGGGCGTCCGGGGAGAGCATCGCGACGCTTCGGGGCGGTTGGGGAGAGCATCGCGACGCTCTAGGACGTTCGGGGAGAGCATCGCGACGCTCTGGGGCGTCCGGGGAGAGCATCGCGACGCTCTGGGGCGTCCGGGGAGAGATTCGCGACGCTCTGGGGCAGCTGGGGAGAGCATCGCGACGCTCTGGGGAGTCCGCGGAGAGCATCGTGACGCTCTGGGGCGTCCGGAGAGAGCATCGCGATGCTCCGGGGCGGCTGGGGAGAGCATCGCGATGCTCTCCGGCGTCCGAGGAGAGCATCGCGACGCTCTAGGGCGTCCGGGGAGAGCATCGCGATGCTCCGGGGCGGCTGGGGAGAGTATCGCGATGCTCTGGGGCGTTCGGGGAGAACATCGCGACGCTCTGGGGCATCCGGGGAGAGCATCGCGACGCTCTGGGGCGTCCGGGAAGAGCATCGCGACGCTCTGGGGCGTCCGTGGAGAGAATCGCGACGCTCTGGGGCGTCCGGGGAGAGCATCGCGATGATCTGGGGCGTCCGGGGAGAGCATCGCGACGCTCTGGGGCGTCAGGGGAGAGCATCGCGACGCTCTGGGGCGTCCAGAGAGAGCATCGCGATGCTCCGGGGCGGCTGGGGAGAGCATCGTGATGCTCTGGGGCGTCCGAGGAGAGCATCGCGACGCTCTGGGGCGTTCGGGGAGAGCATCGCGACGCTCCGGGGCGTCCGGGGAGAGCATCGCGACGCTCTGGGGCGTCCGGGGAGAGCATCGCGACGCTCTGGGGCGTCCGGGGAGAGCATCGCGATGCTCCGGGGCGGCTGGGGAGAGCATTGGATGCTCTGGGGCGTCCGGGGAGAGCATCGCGACGCTCTGGGGCGTCCAGAAAGAGCATCGCGATGCTCCGGGGCGGCTGGGGAGAGCATCGTGATGCTCTGGGGCGTCCGAGGAGAGCATCGCGACGCTCTCGGGCGTCCGGAGAGAGCATTGCGACGCTCTAGGGCGTCCGGAGAGAGTATCGCGACGCTCTGGGGCAGCTGGGGAGAGCATCGTGACGCTCTGGAGCGTCCGGGGAGAGCATCGCGACGCTCTGGGGCGTCCGAGGAGAGCATCGCGATGCTCTGGGGCGTCCGGGGAGAGCATCGCGACGCTCTGGGGCAGCTGGGGAGAGCATCGCGACGCTCTGGGGCCTCCGCGGAGAGCATCGCGACGCTCTGGGGCGTCCGGAGAGAGCATCGCGATGCTCCGGGGCGGCTGGGGAGAGCATCGCGATGCTCTGCAGCGTCCGGGGAGAGCATCGCGACGCTCTAGGGCGTCCGGGGAGAGCATCGCGATACTCCGGGGCGGCTGGGGAGAGTATCGCGATGCTCTGGGGCGTTCGGGGAGAGCATCGCGACGCGCTGGGGCGTCCGGGAAGAGCATCGCGACGCTCTGGGGCGTCCGCGGAGAGAATCGCAACGCTCTGGGGCGTCCGGGGAGAGCATCGCGATGATATGGGGCGTCCGGGGAGAGCATCGCGACGCTCAGGGGCGTCCGGGGAGAGCATCGCGACGCTCTGGGGCGTCCATTGAGAGCATCGCGATGCTCCGGGGCGGCTGGGGAGAGCATCGTGATGCTCTGGGGCGTCCGAGGAGAGCATCGCGACGCTCTGGGGCGTCCGGGGAGAGCATCGCGACGCTCTGGGGCGTCCGGGGAGAGCATCGCGACGCTCTGGGGCGTCCGGGGAGAGCATCGCGATGCTCCGGGGCGGCTGGGGAGAGCATTGGATGCTCTGGGGCGTCCGGGGAGAGCATCGCGACGCTCTGGGGCGTCCGAGGAGAGCATTGGACGCTCTGGGGCGTCCGGAGAGAGCATTGCGACGCTCTAGGGCGTCCGGAGAGAGTATCGCGACGCTCTGGGGCAGCTGGGGAGAGCATCGCGACGCTCTGGAGCGTCCGGGGAGAGCATCGCGACGCTCTGGGGCGTCCGGGGAGAGCATCTCGATGCTCTAGGGCGTCCGGGGAGAGCATCCCGACGCTCTGGGGCGTTCGGGGAGAGCATCACGACGCTCTGGGGCGTCCGGGGAGAGCATCGCGACGCTCTGGGGCGTCCGGGGAGAGCATCGCGACGCTCTGGGGCAGCTGGGGAGAGCATCGCGACGCTCTAGGCCGTCCGAGGAGAGCATCGCGACGCTCTGGGGCGTCCGGGGAGAGCATCGCGATGCTCCGGGGCGGCTGGGGAGAGCATCGCGATTCTCTGCGGCGTCCGGGGAGAGCATCGCGACGCTCTGGGGCATGCGGGGAGAGCATCGCGACGCTCTGGGGCGTCCGGCGAGAGCATCACGACGCTCTGGGGCGTCCGGGGAGAGCATCGCGACGCTCTGGGGCGTCCGGGGAGAGCATCGCGACGCTCCGAGGCGGTTGGGGAGAGCATCGCGACGCTCTGGGGCGTCCGGGGAGAGCATCGCGACGCTCTGGGGCGTCCGGAGAGAGCTTCGCGATGCTGTGGGGCGTCCGCGGAGAGCATCGCGACGCTCTGGGGCGTCCGGGGAGAACATCGGGATGGTCCGGGGCGGCTGGGGAGAGTATCGCGATGCTCTGGGGCGTCCGGGAAGAACATCGCGACAACCTGGGGCGTCTGGGGAGAGCATCGCGACGCTCTGAGGCGTCCGAGGAGAGCATCGCGACGCTCTGGGGCGTTCGCTGAGAGAATCGCGACGCTCTGGGGCGTCCAGGGAGAGCATCGCGACGCTCTGGGGCGTCCGGGGAGAGCATCGCGACGCTCTGGGGCGTTCGGGGAGAGCATCGCGACGCTCTGGGGCGTCCGGGGAGAGCATCGCGACGCTTTGGGGCGGTTGGGGAGAGCATCGCGACGCTCTGGGGCGTTCGGGAACAGCATCGCGATGCTCCGGGGCGGGTGGGGAGAGCATCGCGATGCTCTACGGCGTCCGGGGAGAGCATCGCGACGCTCTGGGGCATGCGGGGAGAGCATCGCGACGCTCTGGGGCGTCCGGGGAGAGCATCGCGACGCTTTGGGGGGTCTGGGGAGAGCATCGCGACGCTCTGGGGCGTCCGGGGAGAGCATCGCGACGCTCCGGGGCGGTTGGGGAGAGCATCGCGACGCTCTAGGACGTTCGGGGAGAGCATCGCGACGCTCTGGGGCGTCCGGGGAGAGCATCGCGACGCTCTGGGGCGTCCGGGGAGAGATTCGCGACGCTCTGGGGCAGCTGGGGAGAGCATCGCGACGCTCTGGGGAGTCCGCGGAGAGCATCGTGACGCTCTGGGGCGTCCGGAGAGAGCATCGCGATGCTCCGGGGCGGCTGGGGAGAGCATCGCGATGCTCTCCGGCGTCCGAGGAGAGCATCGCGACGCTCTAGGGCGTCCGGGGAGAGCATCGCGATGCTCCGGGGCGGCTGGGGAGAGTATCGCGATGCTCTGGGGCGTTCGGGGAGAACATCGCGACGCTCTGGGGCATCCGGGGAGAGCATCGCGACGCTCTGGGGCGTCCGGGAAGAGCATCGCGACGCTCTGGGGCGTCCGCGGAGAGAATCGCGACGCTCTGGGGCGTCCGGGGAGAGCATCGCGATGATCTGGGGCGTCCGGGGAGAGCATCGCGACGCTCTGGGGCGTCAGGGGAGAGCATCGCGACGCTCTGGGGCGTCCAGAAAGAGCATCGCGATGCTCCGGGGCGGCTGGGGAGAGCATCGTGATGCTCTGGGGCGTCCGAGGAGAGCATCGCGACGCTCTGGGGCGTTCGGGGAGAGCATCGCGACGCTCCGGGGCGTCCGGGGAGAGCATCGCGACGCTCTGGGGCGTCCGGGGAGAGCATCGTGATGCTTCGGGGCGGCTGCGGAGAGCATTGGATGCTTTGGGGCGTCCGGGGAGAGCATCGCGACGCTCTGGGGCGTCCGAGGAGAGCATCGCGACGCTCTGGGGCGTCCGGGGAGAGCATCGCGACGCTCTGGGGCGTCCGGAGAGAGCATTGCGACGCTCTGGGGCGTCCGGAGAGAGTATCGCGACGCTCTGGGGCAGCTGGGGAGAGCGTCGCGACGCTCTAGGGCGTCCGGGGAGAGCATCGCGACGCTCTGGAGCGTCCGGAGAGAGCATCGCGATGCTCCGGGGCGGCTGGGGAGAGCATCGCGACGCTCTGGGGCGTCCGGGGAGAGCATCGCGACGCTCTGGGGCGTCCGGGGAGAGCATCTCGATGCTCTAGGGCGTCCGGGGAGAGCATCCCGACGCTCTGGGGCGTTCGGGGAGAGCATCGCGACGCTCTGGGGCGTCCGGGGAGAGCATCGTGACGCTCTGGGGCGTCCGGGGAGAGCATCGCGACGCTCTGGGGCGTCTGGGGAGAGCATCGCGATGCTCCGGGGCGGATGGGGAGAGCATCGCGACGCTCTGGGGCGTTCGGGGAGAGCATCGCGACGCTCTGGGGCGTCCGGGGAGAGCATCGCGACACTCTGGGGCGTCCGGGGAGAGCATCGCAATGCTCTGGGGCAGCTGGGGAGAGCATCGCGACGCTCTGGGGCGTCCGCGGAGAGCATCGCAACGCTCTGGGGCGTCCGGAGAGAGCATCGCGATGCTCCGGGGCGGCTGGGGAGAGCATCGCGATGCTCTGCGGCGTCCGGGGAGAGCATCGCGACGCTCTAGGGCGTCCGAGGAGAGCATCGCGATGCTCCGGGGCGGCTGGGGAGAGTATCGCGATGCTCTGGGGCGTCCGGGGAGAACATCGCGACGCTCTGGGGAGTCCGGGGAGAGCATCGCGACGCTCTGGGGCGTCCGGGAAGAGCATCGCGACGCTCTGGGGCGTCCGCGGAGAGAATCGCGACGCTCTGGGGCGTCCGGGGAGAGCATCGCGATGATCTGGGGCGTCCGGGGAGAGCATCGCGACGCTCTGGGGCGTCAGGGGAGAGCATCGCGATGCTCTGGGGCGTCCAGAGAGAGCATCGCGATGCTCCAGGGCGGCTGGGGAGAGCATCGTGATGCTCTGGGGCGTCCGAGGAGAGCATCGCGACGCTCTGGGGCGTCCAGGGAGAGCATCGCGACGCTCTGGGGCGTCCGGGGAGAGCATCGCGACGCTCTGGAGCGTCCAAGAAGAGCATCGCGATGCTCCGGGGCGGCTGGGGAGAGCATTGGATGCTCTGGGGCGTCCGGGGAGAGCATCGCGACGCTCTGGGGCGTCCGAGGAGAGCATCGCAACGCTCTGGGGCGTCCGGGGAGAGCATCGCGACGCTCTGGGGTGTCCGGAGAGAGCATTGCGACGCTCTGGGGCGTCCGGAGAGAGTATCGCGACGCTCTGGGGCAGCTGGGGAGAGCATCGCGACGCTCTGGGGCGTCCGGGGAGAGCATCGCGACGCTCTGGGGCGTCCGGGGAGAGCATCTCGATGCTCTAGGGCGTCCGGGGAGAGCATCCTGACGCTCTGGGGTGTTCGGGGAGAGCATCGCGACGCTCTGGGGCGTCCGGGGAGAGCATCGCGACGCTCTGGGGCGTCCGGGGAGAGCATCGCGACGCTCTGGGGCATGCGGGGAGAGCATCGCGAGGCTCTGGGGCGTCCGGGGAGAGCATCGCGACGCTCTGGGGCGTCCGGGGAGAGCATCGCGACGCTCTGGGGCGTCCGGGGAGAGCATCGCGACGCTCCGGGGCGGTTGGGGAGAGCATCGCGACGCTCTGGGGCGTCGGGGGAGAGCATCCCGACGCTCTGAAGCGTCCGGGGAGAGCATCGCGATGCTCTGGGGCGTCCGCGGAGAGCATCGCGACGCTCTGGGGCGTCCGGGGAGAGCATCGCGATGCTCCGGGGCGGCTGGGGAGAGTATCGCAATGCTCTGGGGCGTCCGGGAAGAACATCGCGACGCTCTGGGGCGTCTGGGGAGAGCATCGCGACGCTCTGGGGCGTCCGCGGAGAAAATCGCGACGCTCTGGGGCGTCCGGGGAGAGCATCGCGACGCTCTGGGGCGTCCGGGGAGAGCATCGCGACGCTTTGGGGCGTCCGGGGAGAGCATCGCGACGCTCTGGGGCGTCCGGGGAGAGCATCGCGACGCTCTGGGGCGGTTGGGGAGAGCATCGCGATGCTCCGGGGCGGCTGGGGAGAGCATCGCGATGCTCTGGGTCGTCCGGGGAGAGCATCGCTACGCTGTGGGGCGTCCGGGGAGAGCATCGCGACGCTCTGGGGCGTGCGGGGAGAGCATCGCGATGCTCTGAGGCGTCCGGGGAGAGCATCGTGACGCTCTAGGGCGTCAGAGGAGAGCATCGCGTCGCTCTGGGCGGCGGGGAGAGCATCGCCACGCTCTGGGGCGTCCGGGGAGAGCATCACGACGCTCTGGGGCGTCCGGGGAGAGCATCGCGATGCTCTGGGGCGTCCGGGGAGAGCATCGCGACGCTCTGGGGCGTCCAGGGAGAGCATCGCGATGCTCCGGGGCGGCTGGGGAGAGCATTGGATGCTCTGGGGCGTCCGGCGAGAGCATCGCGACGCTCTGGGGCGTCCGGGGACAGCATCGCGACGCTCTGGGGCGTCCGGGGAGACATCGCGACGCTCTGGGGCGTCCGGGGAGAGCATTGCGACGCCCTGGGCGTCCGGGGAGAGCATCGCGACGCTCTGGGGCAGCTGGGGAGAGCATCGCGACGCTCTGGGGCGTCCGGGGAGAGCATCAACGACGCTCTGGGGCGTCCGGGGAGAGCATCGCGATGCTCTGGGGCGTCCGGGGAGAGCATCACGACGCTCTGGGGCGTCCGGGGAGAGCATCGCGATGCTCCAGGGCGGCTGGGAAGAGCATTGGATGCTCTGGGGCGTCCGGGGAGAGCATCGCGACGCTCTGGGGCGTCCGGGAAGAGCATCGCGACGCTCTGGGGCGTCCAGGGAGAACATCGCTGCTCTCTGGGTCGTCCGGGGAGAGCATCGCGACGCTCTAGGGCGTCCGGGGAGAGCATCGCGAGGCTCTAGGGCGGCTGGGGAGAGCATCGCGATGCTCTTGGGCGTCCGGGGAGATCATCGCGACGCTCTGGGGCGTCCGGGGAGAGCATCGCGATGCTCTGGGGCGTCCGGGGAGAGCATCGCGACGCTCTGGGGCGTCTGGGGAGAGCATCGCGATGCTCCGGGGCGTCCAGGGAGAGCATCGCGACGCTCTGGGGCGTCCGGGGAGAGCATCGCGACGCTGTGGGCCGTCCGGGGAGAGCATCACGACGCTCTGGGGCGTCCGGAGAGAGCATCGCGACGCTCTGGGGCGTCCGAGGAGAGCATCGCGACGCTCTGGGGCGTCCGGGGAGAGCATCACGACGCTCTGGGGCGTCCGGAGAGAGCATCGCGATGCTCCGGGGTGGCTAGGGAGAGCATCGCGATGCTCCGAGGCGTCCGGGGAGAGCATTGCGACGCTCTGGAGCGTCCGGGGAGAGCATCGCGACGCTCTGGGGCGTCTCGGGACAGCATCGCGACGCTCTGGGGCGTCCGGGAAGAGCATCGCGACGCTCTGGATCGTTCGGGGAGAGCATCGCGACGCTCTGGGGCGTCCGGGGAGAGCATCGCGACGCTCTGGGGCGTCCGGGGAGAGCATCGCAACGCTCTGGGGCAGCTGGGGAGAGCATCGCGACGCTCTGGGGCGTCCGCGGAGAGCATCGCAACGCTCTGGGGCGTCCGGAGAGAGCATCGCGATGCTCCGGGGCGGCTGGGGAGAGCATCGCGATGCTCTGCGGCGTCCGGGGAGAGCATCGCGACGCTCTAGGGCGTCCGAGGAGAGCATCGCGATGCTCCGGGGCGGCTGGGGAGAGTATCACGATGCTCTGGGGCGTCCGGGGAGAGCATCGCGACGCTCTGGGGCGTCCACGGAGAGCGTCGCGATGCTCTGGGGCGTCCACGGAGAGAATCTCGACGCTCTGGGGCGTCCGGGGAGAGCATCGCGATGATCTGGGGCGTCCGGGGAGTGCATCGCGACGCTCTGGGGCGTCAGGGGAGAGCATCGCGATGCTCTGGGGCGTCCAGAGAGAGCATCGCGATGCTCTGGGGCGGCTGGGGAGAGCATCGTGATGCTCTGGGGCGTCCGAGGAGAGCATCGCGACGCTCTGGGGCGTCCAGGGACAGCATCGCGACGCTCTGGGGCGTTCGGGGAGAGCATCGCGACGCTCTGGGGCGTCCGGGAAGAGCATCGCGATGCTCCGGGGTGGCTGGGGAGAGCATTGGATGCTTTGGGGCGTCCGGGGAGAGCATCGCGACGCTCTGGGGCGTCCGAGGAGAGCATCGCGACGCTCTGGGGCGTCCGGGGAGAGCATCGCGACGCTCTGGGGCGTCCGGAGAGAGCATTGCGACGCTCTGGGGCGTCCGGAGAGAGTATCGCGACGCTCTGGGGCGGCTGGGGAGAGCATCGCGACGCTCTGGGGCGTCCGGGGAGAGCATCGCGACGCTCTGGGGCGTCCGGGGAGAGCATCGCGACGCTCTGGGGCATGCGGGGAGAGCATCGCGACGCTCTGGGGCGTCCGGGGAGAGCATCGCGACGCTCTGGGGCGTCCGGGGAGAGCATCGCGACGCTCTGGGGCGTCCGGGGAGAGCATCGCGACGCTCCGGGGCGGTTGGGGAGAGCATCGCGACGCTCTGGGGCGTCCGGGGAGAGCATCCCCATGCTCTGAAGCGTCCGGGGAGAGCATCGCGATGCTCTGGGGCGTCCGCGGAGAGCATCGCGACGCTCTGGGGCGTCCGGGGAGAGCATCGCGATGCTCCGGGGCGGCTGGGGAGAGTATCGCAATGCTCTGGGGCGTCCGGGAAGAACATCGCGACGCTCTGGGGCGTCTGGGGAGAGCATCGCGACGCTCTGGGGCGTCCGAGGAGAGCATCGCGACGCTCTGGGGCGTCCGCGGAGAGAATCGCGACGCTCTGGGGCGTCCGGGGAGAGCATCGCGACGCTCTGGGGCGTCCGGGGAGAGCATCGCGACGCTTTGGGGCGTCCGGGGAGAGCATCGCGACGCTCTGGGGCGTCCGGGGAGAGCATCGCGACGCTCTGGGGCGGTTGGGGAGAGCATCGCGATGCTCCGGGGCGGCTGGGGAGAGCATCGCGACGCTCTGGGGCGTCTGGGGAGAGCATCGCGATGCTCCGGGGCGTCTGGGGAGAACATCGCGATGCTCTGGGGCGTCCGGGGAGAGCATCGCGACGCTCTGGGGCGTCTGGGGAGAGCATCGCGATGCTCCGGGGCGTCCGGGGAGAGCATCGCGACGCTCTGGGGCGTCCGGGGAGAGCATCGCGACGCTGTGGGCCGTCCGGGGAGAGCATCACGACGCTCTGGGGCGTCCGGAGAGAGCATCGCGACGCTCTGGGGCGTCCGAGGAGAGCATCGCGACGCTCTGGGGCGTCCGGGGAGAGCATCACGACGCTCTGGGGCGTCCAGAGAGAGCATCGCGATGCTCTGGGGTGGCTAGGGAGAGCATCGCGATGCTCCGAGGCGTCCGGGGAGAGCATTGCGACGCTCTGGAGCGTCCGGGGAGAGCATCGCGATGCTCTGGGGCGTCTCGGGACAGCATCGCGACGCTCTGGGGCGTCCGGGAAGAGCATCGCGACGCTCTGGGTCGTCCGGGGAGAGCATCGCGACGCTCTGGGGCGGAGGGGAGAGCATCGCGACGCTCTGGGGCGTCCGGGGAGAGCATCACGACGCTCTGGGGCGTCCGGGGAGAGCATCGCGATGCTCTGGGGCGTCCAGGGAGAGCATCACTACGCTCTGGGGCGTCCGGGGAGAGCATCGCGATGCTCTGGGGCGGCTGGGGAGAGCATCGCGACGCTCTGGGGCGTCCGGGGAGAGCATCGCGACGCTCTGGGGCGTCCGGGGAGAGCATCGCGACGCTCTGGGGCGTCCGGGGAGAGCATTGCGACGCTCTAGGGCGTCCGGGGAGAGCATCACGACGCTCTAGGGCGGCTGGGGAGAGCATCGCGATGCTCTCGGGTGTCCGGGGAGAGCATCGCGACGCTCTGGGGCGTCCGGGGAGAGCATTGCGACGCTCTGGGGCGTCCGGGGAGAGCATCGCGATGCTCTGGGGTGTCCGGGGAGAGCATCGCGCACTCTGGGGCGTACGGGGAGAGCATCGCGATGCTCCGGGGCGGCTGCGGAGAGCATTGGAATGCTCTGGGGCGTCCGGGGGGAGCATCGCGACGCTCTGGGGCTTCCGGGGAGAGCATTGCGACGCTCTGGGGCGTCCAAGGAGAGCATTGCGACGCTCTGGGGCGTCCGGGGAGAGCACTGCGACGCTCTGGGGCGTCCGGGGAGAGCATCACGACGCTCTGGGGCGTCCGGGGAGAGCACTGCGACGCTCTGGGGCGTCCGGGGAGAGCATCACGACGCTCTGGGGCGTCCGGGGAGAGCATCGCGATGCTCCGGGGCGGCTGGGGAGAGCATCGCGACGCTCTGGGGCGTCCGGGGAGAGCATCGCGGCGTCCAAAGAGAGCATCGCGACGCTCTGGGTCGTCCGGGGAGAGCATCGCAACGCTCTAGGGTGTCCGGGGAGAGCATCGCGACGCTCTAGGGCGGCTGGGGTGAGCATCGCGATGCTCTTGGGCGTCCGGGGAGAGCATCGCGACGCTCTGGGGCGTCCGGGAAGAGCATCGCGTTGCTCTGGGGCGTCCGGGGAGAGCATCGCGACGCTCAGGGGCGTCCGGGGAGAGCATCGCGATGCTCCGGGGCGTCCGAGGAGAGCATCGCGACGCTCTGGGGCGTCGGGGGGAGAGCATCGCGACGCTCTGGGGCGTCCGGGGAGAGCATCGCGACGCTCTGGGGCGTCCGAGGAGAGCATCGCGACGCTCTGGGGCGTCCGGGGAGAGCATCGCGACGCTCTGGGGCGTCCGGAGAGAGCATCGCGATGCTCTGGGGCGGCTGGGGAGAGCATCGCGATGCTCCGGGGCGTCCGGGGAGAGCATTGCGACGCTCTGGGGCGTCCGGGGAAAGCATCACGACGCTCTGGGGCGTCCCGGGACAGCATCGCGACGCTCTGGGGCGTCCGAGGAGAGCATCGCGACGCTCTGGGTCGTCCGGGGAGAGCATCGCGACGCTCTGGGGCGGAGGGGAGAGCATCGCGACGCTCTGGGGCGTTCGGGGAGAGCATCATGACGCTCTGGAGCGTCCGGGGAGAGCATTGCGATGCTCTGGGGCGTCCGGGGAGAGCATTGCGATGCTCTGGGGCGTCCGGGGAGAGCATCACGACGCTCTGGGGCGTCCGGGGAGAGCATCGCGATGCTTCGGGGCGGCTGGGGAGAGCATTGGATGCTCTGGGGTGTCCGGGAGAGCATCGCGACGCTCTGGGGCGTCCGGGGAGAGCATCGCGACGCTCTAGGGCGTCCGGGGAGAGCATCGTGACGCTCTGGGGCGTCCGGGGAGAGCATTGCGACGCTCTAGGGCGTCCGGGGAGAGCATCGCGACGCTCTAGGGCGGCTGGGGAGAGCATCGCGATGCTCTGGGGCGTCCAGGGAGAGCATTGCGACGCTCTGGGGCGTCCGGGGAGAGCATCGCGATGCTCTGGGGTGTCCGGGGAGAGCATCGCGACGCTCTGGGACGTCCGGGGAGAGCATCGCGATGCTCCGGGGCGGCTGGGGAGAGCATCGTGATGCTCTGGGGCGTCCGGGGGGAGCATCACGACGCTCTGGGGCGTCCGGGGAGAGCATCGTGATGCTCTGGGGCGTCCGGGGAGAGCATTGCGACGCTCTGGGGCGTCCGGGAAGAGCATCGCGGCGCTCTGGGGCGTCCGGGGAGAGCATCACGATGCTCTGGGGCGTCCGGGGAGAGCATCGCGACGCTCTGGGGCGTCCGGGGAGAGCATCGCGACGCTCTGGGGCGTCCGAGGAGAGCATCGCGACGCTCTGGGGCGTCCGGGGAGAGCATCGCGACGCTCTGGGGCGGGAGGGGAGAGCATCGCGACGCTCTGAGGCGTCCGGGGAGAGCATCGCGATGCTCCGGGGCGGCTAGGGAGAGCATCGCGATGCTCTGGGGCGTCCGGAGAGAGCATCGCGATGCTGTGCGGCGTCCGGGGGAGAGCATCACGACGCTCTGGGGCGTCCGGAGAGAGCATCGCGATGCTCCGGGGCGGCTGGGGAGAGCATCACGATGCTCTGGGGCGTCCGGGGAGAGCATCGCGACGCTCTGGGGCGTCCGGGGAGAGCATCGCGACGCTCTGTGGCGTCCGAGGAGAGCATTGCGACGCTCTGGGTCGGCTGGGGAGTGCATCGCGACGCTCTGGGGCGTCCGGGGAGAGCATGGCGACGCTCTGGGGCGTCCGGGGAGAGCATCGCGATGCTCTGGGGCGTCCGGGGAGAGCATCGCGACGCTCTGGGGCGTCCGGGGAGAGCATCGCGACGCTCTGGGGCGTCCGGGGAGAGCATCGCGACGCTCTGGGGCAGCGGGGGAGAGCATCGCGACGCTCTGGGGCGTCCCGAGAGAGCATCACGACGCTCTGGGGCGTCAGGGGAGAGCATCGCGATGCTCTGGGGCGTCCGAGGAGAGCATCGCAATGCTCTGGGGCGTCCGGGGAGAGCATCGCGATGCTCCAGGGCGGCTGGGGAGAGCATTGGATGCTCTGGGGCGTCCGGGGAGAGCATCGCGATGCTCTGGGGCGTCCGGGGAGAGCATCGCGACGCTCTTGGGCGTCCGGGGAGAGCATCACGACGCTCTGGGGCGTCCGGAGAGAGCATTGCGACGCTCTGGGGCGGCTGGGGAGAGCATCACAATGCTCTTGGGCGTCCGCGGAGAGTATCGCGACGCTCTGGGGCGTCCGGGGAGAGCATCGCGACGCTCTGGGGCATCCCGGGAGAGCATCGCGACGCTCTGGGGCGTCCGGGGAGAGCATCGCGACGCTCTGGGGCGTCCGGGGAGAGCATCGCGACGCTCTGGGGCGGCGGGGAGAGCATCGCGACGCTCTGGGGCGTCCGGGGAGAGCATCACGACGCTCTGGGGTGTCCGGGGAGAGCATCGCGATGCTCCGGGGCGGCTGGGGAGAGCATTGGATGCTCTGGGGCGTCCGGGGAGAGCATCACGATGCTCTGGGGCGTCCGGGGAGAGCATCGCGACACTCTGGGGCGTCCGGGGAGAGCATCGCGACGCTCTGGGGCGTCCGGGGAGAGCATTGCGACGCTCTGGGTCGTCCGGGGAGAGCATCGCTGTTATAATCACAATAGGCTTCAATGTGCCTAGAACGAAAGATAGGGTGCACAGTCGGATTTCCGCACAGCGGCTTTAAACGTTCATAGCGATCTGGTCACGGCTCCAAATGACCTCATTCAACTTGGATCTAGAGCGTCTTAACGTCTCCTACAATAGGCAATTTATATCGCACGATTTCATCAAGAATTGATGACACAGCGTCAGATTGAACGAACGGCACTATGGCAGGAACATAGTCTTAGAAGACACAATTACGAACAGCTAGGAAGAGTTGCGAGTTGGGAAGGACTCCCAGCTCCTACAAACCCCAAGAGCCGAGGTACAGTGATGGGGAACAGTGCCACACTGTCCCCAACCAAGAAGGGTCTCGAAACTACCTTTCACAAGGGCCTACACCAACTGAAATGTTACACTACACTTTGTAATGTAACTATCTTCAATCTCTTGAGGTGTAGCCTTTTGGCGAGCTTCGAAAACACTTGAAGCTTGAACCAAGGCTCGGGTTCTTCATCACAAAACTCATCCTTGAGTTCTTGATGGGTCTGCTGCACACACCTGCGATACGCCGAACGTTCGACACAGGACAAAATGGAAACCGCGCACGGGACACACGACAAAATAGAAACCGCGCGCGAGACACAAATGACCGCATTAACACGCGGCTAGCGATAACTCGCTATTGACTCATACCACACACACTCGACATCATGACCCATCATACACACACCATTATAAGCATGAAATATATATTAATTTCATGCACTCATACCACACCATGCACACACGCATGCACGCACACGCAGACTCAACAAGCCGAGTTCAAACCGTAGGGTTGCACCAACAATCGCGACGCTCTGGGGCGGCTGGGGAGAGCATCGCGATGCTCTGGAGCGTCCGGGGAGAGCATCGCAACGCTTTGGGGCGTCCGGGGAGAGCATCGCGACGCTCTGGGGCGTCTGAGGAGAGCATCGCGACGCTCTGGGGCGTCCAGGGAGAGCATAGCGACACTCTGGGGCGTCCGGAGAGAGCATTGCGACGCTCTGGGGCGTCCGGAGAGAGTATCGCGACGCTCTGGGGCAGCTGGGGAGAGCATCGCGACGCTCTGGGGCGTCCGGGGAGAGCATCGCGACGCTCTGGGGCGTCCGGGGAGAGCATCTCGATGCTCTAGGGCGTCCGAGGAGAGCATCCCGACGCTCTGGGGCGTTCGGGGAGAGCATCACGACGCTCTGGGGCGTCCGGGGAGAGCATCGCGACGCTCTGGGGCGTCCGGGGAGAGCATCGCGACGCTCTAGGGCGTCTTGGGAGAGCATCGCGACGCTCCGGGGCGGATGGGGAGAGCATCGCGACGCTCTGGGGCGTTCGGGGAGAGCATCGCGACGCTCTGGGGCGTCCGGGGAGAGCATCGCGACGCTCTGGGGCGTCCGGGGAGAGCATCGCAACGCTCTGGGGCAGCTGGGGAGAGCATCGCGACGCTCTGGGGCGTCCGCGGAGAGCATCGCAACGCTCTGGGGCGTCCGGAGAGAGCATCGCGATGCTCCGGGGCGGCTGGGGAGAGCATCGCGATGCTCTGCGGCGTCCGGGGAGAGCATCGCGACGCTCTAGGGCGTCCGAGGAGAGCATCGCGATGCTCCGGGGCGGCTGGGGAGAGTATCGCGATGCTCTGGGGCGTCCGGGGAGAACATCGCGACGCTCTGGGGAGTCCGGGGAGAGCATCGCGACGCTCTGGGGCGTCCGGGAAGAGCATCGCGACGCTCTGGGGCGTCCGCGGAGAGAATCGCGACGCTCTGGGGCGTCCGGGGAGAGCATCGCGATGATCTGGGGCGTCCGGGGAGAGCATCGCAACGCTCTGGGGCGTCAAGGGAGAGCATCGCGATGCTCTGGGGCGTCCAGAGAGAGCATCGCGATGCTCCAGGGCGGCTGGGGAGAGCATCGTGATGCTCTGGGGCGTCCGAGGAGAGCATCGCGACGCTCTGGGGCGTCCGAGGAGAGCATCGCGACGCTCCGCGGCGGCTGGGGAGAGCATTGGATGCTCTGGGGCGTCCGGGGAGAGCATCGCGACGCTCTGGGGCGTCCGAGGAGAGCATCGCGACGCTCTGGGGCGTCCGGGGAGAGCATCGCGACGCTCTGGGGCGTCCGGAGAGAGCATAGCGACGCTCTGGGGCGTCCGGAGAGAGTATCGCGACGCTCTGGGGCAGCTGGGGAGAGCATCGCGACGCTCTGGGGCGTCCGGGGAGAGCATCGCGACGCTCTGGGGCGTCCGGGGAGAGCATCTCGATGCTCTAGGGCGTCCGGGGAGAGCATCCCGACGCTCTGGGGCGTTCGGGGAGAGCATCGCGACGCTCTGGGGCATCCGGGGAGAGCATCGCGACGCTCTGGGGCGTCCGGGGAGAGCATCGCGACGCTCTGGGGCATGCGGGGAGAGCATCGCAACGCTCTGGGGCGTCCGGGGAGAGCATCGCGACGCTCTGGGGCGTCCGGGGATAGCATCGCGACGCTCTGGGGCGTCCGGGGAGAGCATCGCGACGCTCCGGGGCGGTTGGGGAGAGCATCGCGACGCTCTGGGGCGTCCGGGGAGAGCATCCCGACGCTCTGAAGCGTCCGGGGAGAGCATCGCGATGCTCTGGGGCGTCCGCGGAGAGCATCGCGACGCTCTGGGGCGTCCGGGGAGAGCATCGCGATGCTCCGGGGCGGCTGGGGAGAGTATCGCAATGCTCTGGGGCGTCCGGGAAGAACATCGCGACGCTCTGGGGCGTCTGGGGAGAGCATCGCGACGCTCTGGGGCGTCCGAGGAGAGCATCGCGACGCTCTGGGGCGTCCGCGGAGAGAATCGCGACGCTCTGGGGCGTCCGGGGAGAGCATCGCGACGCTCTGGGGCGTCCGGGGAGAGCATCGCGACGCTTTGGGGCGTCCGGGGAGAGCATCGCGACGCTCTGGGGCGTCCGGGGAGAGCATCGCAACGCTCTGGGGCGGTTGGGGAGAGCATCGCGATGCTCCGGGGCGGCTGGGGAGAGCATCGCGATGCTCTGGGGCGTCCGGGGAGAGCATCGCTACGCTGTGGGGCGTCCGGGGAGAGCATCGCGACGCTCTGGGGCGTCCGGGGAGAGCATCGGGACGTTCTGAGGCGTCCGGGGAGAGCATCGTGACGCTCTAGGGCGTCAGAGGAGAGCATCGCGTCGCTCTGGGCGGCGGGGAGAGCATCGCCACGCTCTGGGGCGTCCGGGGAGAGCATCACGACGCTCTGGGGCGTCCGGGGAGAGCATCGCGATGCTCTGGGGCGTCCGTGGAGAGCATCGCGACGCTCTGGGGCGTCCAGGGAGAGCATCGCGATGCTCCGGGGCGGCTGGGGAGAGCATTGGATGCTCTGGGGCGTCCGGGGAGAGCATCGCAACGCTCTGGGGCGTCCGGGGACAGCATCGCGACGCTCTGGGGCGTCCGGGGAGACATCGCGACGCTCTGGGGCATGCGGGGAGAGCATCGCGACGCTCTGGGGCGTCCGGGGAGAGCATCGCGACGCTCTGGGGCGTCTGGGGAGAGCATCGCGACGCTCTGGGGCGTCCGGGGAGAGCATCGCGACGCTCCGGGGCGGTTGGGGAGAGCATCACGACGCTCTGGGGCGTCCAGGGAGAGCATCCCGACGCTCTGAAGCGTCCGGGGAGAGCATCGCGATGCTCTGGGGCTTCCGCGGAGAGCATCGCGACGCTCTGGGGCGTCCGGGGAGAGCATTGCGATGCTCCGGGGCGGCTGGGGAGAGTATCGCAATGCTCTGGGGCGTCCGGGAAGAACATCGCGACGCTCTGGGGCGTCTGGGGAGAGCATCGCGACGCTCTGGGGCGTCCGAGAAGAGCATCGCGACGCTCTGGGGCGTCCGCGGAGAGAATCGCGACGCTCTGGGGCGTCCGGGGAGAGCATCGCGACGCTCTGGGGCGTCCGGGGAGAGCATCGCGACGCTTTGGGGCGTCCGGGGAGAGCATCGCGACGCTCTGGGGCGTCCGGGGAGAGCATCGCGACGCTCTGGGGCGGTTGGGGAGAGCATCGCGATGCTCCGGGGCGGCTGGGGAGAGCATCGCGATGCTCTGGGGCGTCTGGGGAGAGCATCGCTACGCTGTGGGGCGTCCGGGGAGAGCATCGCGACGCTCTGGGGCGTCCGGAGAGAGCATCGCGACGCTCTGAGTCGTCCGGGGAGAGCATCGTGACGCTCTAGGGCGTCAGAGGAGAGCATCGCGTCGCTCTGGGCGGCGGGGAGAGCATCGCCACGCTCTGGGGCGTCCGGGGAGAGCATCACGACGCTCTGGGGCGTCCGGGGAGAGCATCGCGATGCTCTGGGGCGTCCGGGGAGAGCATCGCGAAGCTCTGGGGCGTCCAGGGAGAGCATCGCGATGCTTCGGGGCGGCTGGGGAGAGCATTGGATGCTCTGGGGCGTCCGGGGAGAGCATCGCAACGCTCTGGGGCGTCCGGGGACAGCATCGCGACGCTCTGGGGCGTCCGGGGAGACATCGCGACGCTCTGGGGCGTCCGGGGAGAGCATTGCGACGCCCTGGGGCGTCCGGGGAGAGCATCGCGACGCTCTGGGGCAGCTGGGGAGAGCATCGCGACGCTCTGGGGCGTCCGGGGAGAGCATCACGACGCTCTGGGGCGTTCGGGGAGAGCATCGTGATGCTCTGGGGCGTCCGGGGAGAGCATCACGACGCTCTGGGGCGTCCGGGGAGAGCATCGCGATGCTCCAGGGCGGCTGGGAAGAGCATTGGATGCTCTGGGGCGTCCAGGGAGAGCATCGCGACGCTCTGGGGCGTCCGGGGAGAGCATCGCGACGCTCTGGGGCGTCCAGGGAGAGCATCACTGCTCTCTGGGTCGTCCGGGGGAGAGCATCGCGACGCTCTAGGGCGTCCGGGGAGAGCATCGACGCTCTAGGGCGGCTGGGGAGAGCATCGCGATGCTCTTGGGCGTCCGGGGAGAGCATCGCGACGCTCTGGGGCGTCCGGGGAGAGCATCGCGACGCTCCGGGGCGGTTGGGGAGAGCATCGCGACGCTCTGGGGCGTCCGGGGAGAGCATCCCGACGCTCTGAAGCGTCCGGGGAGAGCATCGCGATGCTCTGGGGCGTCCGCGGAGAGCATCGCGACGCTCTGGGGCGTCCGGGGAGAGCATCGCGATGCTCCGGGGCGGCTGGGGAGAGTATCGCAATGCTCTGGGGCGTCCGGGAAGAACATCGCGACGCTCTGGGGCGTCTGGGGAGAGCATCGCGACGCTCTGGGGCGTCCGAGGAGAGCATCGCGACGCTCTGGGGCGTCCGCGGAGAGAATCGCGACGCTCTGGGGCGTCCGGGGAGAGCATCGCGACGCTCTGGGGCATGCGGGGAGAGCATCGCGACGCTCTGGGGCGTCCGGGGAGAGCATCGCGACGCTCTGGGGCGTCCGGGGAGAGCATCGCGACGCTCTGGGTCGTCCGGGGAGAGCATCGCGACGCTCCGGGGCGGTTGGGGAGAGCATCACGACGCTCTGGGGCGTCCGGGGAGAGCATCCCGACGCTCTGAAGCGTCCGGGGAGAGCATCGCGATGCTCTGGGGCGTCCGCGGAGAGCATCGCGACGCTCTGGGGCGTCCGGGGAGAGCATTGCGATGCTCCGGGGCGGCTGGGGAGAGTATCGCAATGCTCTGGGGCGTCCGGGAAGAACATCACGACGCTCTGGGGCGTCTGGAGAGAGCATCGCGACGCTCTGGGGCGTCCGAGGAGAGCATCGCGACGCTCTGGGGCGTCCGCGGAGAGAATTGCGACGCTCTGGGGCGTCCGAGGAGAGCATCGCGACGCTCTGGGGCGTCCGGGGAGAGCATCGCGACGCTTTGGGGCGTCCGGGGAGAGCATCGCGACGCTCTGGGGCGTCCGGGGAGAGCATCGCGACGCTCTGGGGCGGTTGGGGAGAGCATCGCGATGCTCCGGGGCGGCTGGGGAGAGCATCGCGATGCTCTGGGGCGTCCGGGGAGAGCATCGCTACGCTGTGGGGCGTCCGGGGAGAGCATCGCGACGCTCTGGGGCGTCCGGGGAGAGCATCGCGACGCTCTGAGGCGTCCGGGGAGAGCATCGTGACGCTCTAGGGCGTCAGAGGAGAGCATCGCGTCGCTCTGGGCGGCGGGGAGAGCATCGCCACGCTCTGGGGCGTCCGGGGAGAGCATCACGACGCTCTGGGGCGTCCGGGGAGAGCATCGCGATGCTCTGGGGCGTCCGGGGAGAGCATCGCGACGCTCTGGGGCGTCCAGGGAGAGCATCGCGATGCTCCGGGGCGGCTGGGGAGAGCATTGGATGCTCTGGGGCGTCCGGGGAGAGCATCGCAACGCTCTGGGGCGTCCGGGGACAGCATTGCGACGCTCTGGGGCGTCCGGGGAGACATCGCGACGCTCTGGGGCGTCCGGGGAGAGCATTGCGACGCCCTGGGGCGTTCGGGGAGAGCATCGCGACGCTCTGGGGCAGCTGGGGAGAGCATCGCGACGCTCTGGGGCGTCCGGGGAGAGCATCGCGATGCTCTGGGGCGTCCGGGGAGAGCATCACGACGCTCTGGGGCGTCCGGGGAGAGCATCGCGATGCTCCAGGGCGGCTGGGAAGAGCATTGGATGCTCTGGGGCGTCCGGGGGAGAGCATCGCGACGCTCTGGGGCGTCCGGTGAGAGCATCGCGACGCTCTGGGGCGTCCAAGGAGAGCATCGCTGCTCTCTGGGTCGTCCGGGGAGAGCATCGCGACGCTCTAGGGCGTCCGGGGAGAGCATCGCGACGCTCTAGGGCGGCTGGGGAGAGCATCGCGATGCTCTTGGGCGTCCGGGGAGAGCATCGCGACGCTCTGGGGCGTACAGGGAGAGCATCGCGATGCTTTGGGGCGTCCGGGGAGAGCATCGCGACGCTCTGGGGCGTCTGGGGAGAGCATCGCGATGCTTCGGGGCGTCCGGGGAGAGCATCGCGACGCTCTGGGGCGTCCGGGGAGAGCATCGCGACGCTGTGGGCCGTCCGGGGAGAGCATCACGACGCTCTGGGGCGTCCGGAGAGAGCATCGCGACGCTCTGGGGCGTCCGAGGAGAGCATCGCGACGCTTTGGGGCGTCCGGGGAGAGCATCACGACGCTCTGGGGCGTCCGGAGAGAGCATTGCGATGCTCCGGGGTGGCTAGGGAGAGCATCGCGATGCTCCGAGGCGTCCGGGGAGAGCATTGCAACGCTCTGGAGCGTCCGGGAAGAGCATCGCGACGCTCTGGGGCGTCTCGGGACAGCATCGCGACGCTCTGGGGCGTCCGGGAAGAGCATCGCGACGCTCTCGGTCGTCCGGGGGAGAGCATCGCGACGCTCTGGGGCGGAGGGGAGAGCATCGCGACGCTCTGGGGCGTCCGGGGAGAGCATCACGACGCTCTGGGGCGTCCGGGGAGAGCATCGCGATGCTCTGGGGCGTCCAGGGAGAGCATCACGGCGCTCTGGGGCGTCCGGGGAGAGCATCGCGATGCTCCGGGGCGGCTGGGGAGAGCATCGCGACGCTCTGGGGCGTCCGGGGAGAGCATCGCGACGCTCTGGGGCGTCCGGGGAGAGCATCGCGACGCTCTGGGGCGTCCGGGGAGAGCATTGCGACGCTCTAGGGCGTCCGGGGAGAGCATCACGACGCTCTAGGGCGGCAAGGGAGAGCATCGCGATGCTCTCGGGTGTCCGGGGAGAGCATCGCGACGCTCTGGGGCGTCCGGGGAGAGCATTGAGACGCTCTGGGGCGTCCGGGGAGAGCATCGCGATGCTCTGGGGTGTCCGGGGAGAGCATCGCGCACTCTGGGGCGTACGGGGAGAGCATCGCGATGCTCCGGGGTGGCTGGGGAGAGCATTGGAATGCTCTGGGGCGTCCGGGGGGAGCATCGCGACGCTCTGGGGCGTCCGGGGGAGAGCACTGCGACGCTCTGGGGCGTTCGGGGAGAGCATCACGACGCTCTGGGGCGTCCGGGGAGAGCATCGCGATGCTCCGGGGCGGCTGGGGAGAGCATCGCGACGCTCTGGGGCGTCCGGGGAGAGCATCGCGGCGTCCAAAGAGAGCATCGCGACGCTCTGGGTCGTTCGGGGAGAGCATCGCGACGCTCTAGGGCGTCCGGGGAGAGCATCGCGACGCTCTAGGGCGGCTGGGGTGAGCATCGCGATGCTCTTGGGCGTCCGGGGAGAGCATCGCGACGCTCTGGGGCGTCCGGGAAGAGCATCGCGTTGCTCTGGGGCGTCCGGGGAGAGCATCGCGACGCTCAAGGGCGTCCGGGGAGAGCATCGCGATGCTCCGGGGCGTCCGAGGAGAGGATCGCGACGCTCTGGGGCTTCCGGGGAGAGCATCGCGACGCTCTGGGGCGTCCGGGGAGAGCATCGCGGCGCTCTGGGGCGTCCGAGGAGAGCATCGCGACGCTCTGGGGCGTCCGGGGAGAGCATCACGACGCTCTGGGGCGTCCGGAGAGAGCATCGCGATGCTCTGGGGCGGCTGGGGAGAGCATCGCGATGCTCCGGGGCGTCCGGGGAGAGCATTGCGACGCTCTGGGGCGTCCGGGGAAAGCATCACGACGCTCTGGGGCGTCCCGGGACAGCATCGCGACGCTCTGGGGCGTCCGAGGAGAGCATCGCGACGCTCTGGGTCGTCCGGGGAGAGCATCGCGACGCTCTGGGGCGGAGGGGAGAGCATCGCGACGCTCTGGGGCGTTCGGGGAGAGCATCATGACGCTCTGGGGCGTCCGGGGAGAGCATCGCGATGCTCCGGGGCGGCTGGGGAGAGCATTGGATGCTCTGGGGCGTCCGGGAGAGCATCGCGACGCTCTGGGGCGTCCGGGGAGAGCATCGCGACGCTCTAGGGGCGTCCGGGGGAGAGCATCGTGACGCTCTGGGGCGTCCGGGGAGAGCATTGCGACGCTCTAGGGCGTCCGGGGAGAGCATCGTGACGCTCTAGGGCGGCTGGGGAGAGCATCGCGATGCTCTGGGGCGTCCAGGGAGAGCATTGCGACGATCTGGGGCGTCCGGGGAGAGCATCGCGATGCTCTGGGGTGTCCGGGGAGAGCATCGCGACGCTCTGGGACGTCCGGGGAGAGCATCGCGATGCTCCGGGGCAGCTGGGGAGAGCATCGCGATGCTCTGGGGCGTCCGGGGGGGGCATCACGACGCTCTGGGGCGTCCGGGGAGAGCATCGTGACGCTCTGGGGCGTCCGGGGAGATCATTGCGACGCTCTGGGGCGTCCGGGGAGAGCATCGCGGCGCTCTGGGGCGTCCGGGGAGAGCATCACGATGCTCTGGGGCGTCCGGGGAGAGCATCGCGACGCTCTGGGGCGTCCGGGGAGAGCATCGCGACGCTCTGGGGCGTCCGGGGAGAGCATCGCGACGCTCTGGGGCGTCCGAGGAGAGCATCGCGACGCTCTGGGGCGTCCGGGGAGAGCATCGCGATGCTCTGGGGCGTCCAGGGAGAGCATTGCGACGCTCTGGGGCGTCCGGGGAGAGCATCGCGATGCTCTGGGGTGTCCGGGGAGAGCATCGCGACGCTCTGGGACGTCCGGGGAGAGCATCGCGATGCTCCGGGGCAGCTGGGGAGAGCATCGCGACGCTCTGGGGCGTCCGGGGAGAGCATCGCGGCGTCCAAAGAGAGCATCGCGACGCTCTGGGTCGTCCGGGGAGAGCATCGCGACGCTCTAGGGCGTCCGGGGAGAGCATCGCGACGCTCTAGGGCGGCTGGGGTGAGCATCGCGATGCTCTTGGGCGTCCGGGGAGAGCATCGCGACGCTCTGGGGCGTCCGGGAAGAGCATCGCGTTTGCTCTGGGGCGTCCGGGGAGAGCATCACGACGCTCAGGGGCGTCCGGGGAGAGCATCGCGATGCTCCGGGGCGTCCCGAGGAGAGCATCGCGACACTCTGGGGCGTCCGGGGAGAGCATCGCGACGCTCTGGGGCGTCCGGGGAGAGCATCGCGACGCTCTGGGGCGTCCGAGGAGAGCATCGCGACGCTCTGGGGCGTCCGGGGAGAGCATCACGACGCTCTGGGGCGTCCGGAGAGAGCATCGCGATGCTCTGGGGCGGCTGGGGGAGAGCATCGCGATGCTCCGGGGCGTCCGGGGAGAGCATTGCGACGCTCTGGGGCGTCCGGGGGAAAGCATCACGACGCTCTGGGGCGTCCCGGGACAGCATCGCGACGCTCTGGGGCGTCCGAGGAGAGCATCGCGACGCTCTGGGTCGTCCGGGGAGAGCATCGCGACGCTCTGGGGCGGAGGGCAGAGCATCGCGACGCTCTGGGGGCGTTCGGGGAGAGCATCATGACGCTCTGGGGCGTCCGGGGAGAGCATTGCGATGCTCTGGGGCGTCCGGGGAGAGCATCACGACGCTCTGGGGCGTCCGGGGAGAGCATCGCGATGCTCCGGGGCGGCTGGGGAGAGCATTGGATGCTCTGGGGCGTCCGGGAGAGCATCGCGACGCTCTGGGGCGTCCGGGGAGAGCATCGCGACGCTCTAGGGCGTCCGGGGAGAGCATCGTGACGCTCTGGGGCGTCCGGGGGAGAGCATTGCGACGCTCTAGGGGCGTCCGGGGAGAGCATCGTGACGCTCTAGGGCGGCTGGGGAGAGCATCGCGATGCTCTGGGGGCGTCCAGGGAGAGCATTGCGACGATCTGGGGCGTCCGGGGAGAGCATCGCGATGCTCTGGGGTGTCCGGGGAGAGCATCGCGACGCTCTGGGACGTCCGGGGAGAGCATCGCGATGCTCCGGGGCAGCTGGGGAGAGCATCGCGATGCTCTGGGGCGTCCGGGGGGGGCATCACGACGCTCTGGGGCGTCCGGGGAGAGCATCGTGACGCTCTGGGGCGTCCGGGGAGATCATTGCGACGCTCTCGGGCGTCCGGGGAGAGCATCACGGCGCTCTGGGGCGTCCGGGGAGAGCATCACGATGCTCTGGGGCGTCCGGAGAGAGCATCGCGACGCTCTGGGGCGTCCGGGGGAGAGCATCGCGACGCTCTGGGGCGTCCGGGGGAGAGCATCGCGACGCTCTGGGGCGTCCGAGGAGAGCATCGCGACGCTCTGGGGCGTCCGGGGAGAGCATCGCGATGCTCTGGGGCGTCCAGGGAGAGCATTGCGACGGCTCTGGGGGCGTCCGGGGAGAGCATCGCGATGCTCTGGGGTGTCCGGGGAGAGCATCGCGACGCTCTGGGGACGTCCGGGGAGAGCATCGCGATGCTCCGGGGCAGCTGGGGAGAGCATCGCGACGCTCTGGGGCGTCCGGGGAGAGCATCGCGGCGTCCAAAGAGAGCATCGCGACGCTCTGGGGTCGTCCGGGGGAGAGCATCGCGACGCTCTAGGGCGTCCGGGGAGAGCATCGCGACGCTCTAGGGCGGCTGGGGTGAGCATCGCGATGCTCTTGGGCGTCCGGGGAGGAGCATCGCGACGCTCTGGGGCGTCCGGGAAGAGCATCGCGTTGCTCTGGGGCGTCCGGGGAGAGCATCACGACGCTCAGGGGCGTCCGGGGAGAGCATCGCGATGCTCCGGGGCGTCCGAGGAGAGCATCGCGACGCTCTGGGGCGTCCGGGGAGAGCATCGCGACGCTCTGGGGCGTCCGGGGAGAGCATCGCGACGCTCTGGGGCGTCCGAGGGAGAGCATCGCGACGCTCTGGGGCGTCCGGGGAGAGCATCACGACGCTCTGGGGCGTCCGGAGGAGAGCATCGCGATGCTCTGGGGCGGCTGGGGAGAGCATCGCGATGCTCCGGGGCGTCCGGGGAGAGCATTGCGACGCTCTGGGGCGTCCGGGGAAAGCATCACGACGCTCTGGGGCGTCCCGGGACAGCATCGCGACGCTCTGGGGCGTCCGGGGAGAGCATCGCGACGCTCTGGGTCGTGCGGGGAGAGCATCGCGACGCTCTGGGGCGGAGGGGAGAGCATCGCGACGCTCTGGGGCGTTCGGGGAGAGCATCATGACGCTCTGGGGCGTCCGGGGAGAGCATTGCGATGCTCTGGGGCGTCCGGGGAGAGCATCACGACGCTCTGGGGCGTCCGGGGAGAGCATCGCGATGCTCCGGGGCGGCTGGGGAGAGCATTGGATGCTCTGGGGCGTCCGGGAGAGCATCGCGACGCTCTGGGGCGTCCGGGGAGAGCATCGCGACGCTCTAGGGCGTCCGGGGAGAGCATCGTGACGCTCTGGGGCGTCCGGGGAGAGCATTGCGACGCTCTAGGGGCGTCCGGGGAGAGCATCGCGACGCTCTAGGGGCGGCTGGGGAGAGCATCGCGATGCTCTGGGGCGTCCAGGGAGAGCATTGCGACGCTCTGGGGCGTCCGGGGAGAGCATCGCGATGCTCTGGGGTGTCCGGGGATGTTAGAGATTAAGGACGGAGTCTATGAAGATTAGGGGCTGAAATATCTCAAAATCGTCAACTACAATTCTGGACAGAAAAGTCGTCGTCACAAGAAACGTCGTCGACGAAAGGTCCACTGTTAGAATTCTTTCAAACTCGATTATGTTGTAGCCCTTGACCGTGGCTATCTTTCCCAATTTGAATAGTATCAGAATATGGAGTATAACTCGAGTTATGAACTTCGGCGCACTAGGGGGTATGCTGCCATAGAAAACGTAACTCAATCACAATGATCTCACAAGTTCACACAAGAAAGTTAGAGTAGCAGTAGAACCAGGTAGGAGGGGATGAGGAGGACGAGAGGGAAGGTCCCAAGAGAGTCCCCAACCAAGGAAACCCCATGCCATACAATTCCCTTCCCCATAGGCAAACCAACTTTGACCTTTGTCACTATCCCAACCTCCACAATCCACCTCAACCCAACTTGGCCACACTTGCCAACCTGGTTTGGTTTCTCCCAACCATTTGGCAGCAACTACAGTAGAAAAGACGAATTTCCCAACCCCCAAAAGTCTGTACCCCATATTGAGTCAACCCCACAACTTCCCATAGTCACCACAACCAAATATCAAAAGCATACGAACTCCAACGTTCGTAACTTTCTAGTTCGTGCTCCGATTGAAGCGATACTTGGTTCCTCGGAAAGCTCTTGAGCAGAGGAGTCACTTCAGATATCTGCTCAAGCCAAATAACATTCACACACACACTCAGAAAAACCAAACCGCACAAAACACAAATTCTTGCACACACTCACAACACGCATGCAACGCACGAACATATGATGGGAGGCAGACAGACGTGAATGCGAATGGTAGCATCACTCAACAAACTCCCCTCTGGCTGCCAACCATCATCCCACATGCCATAGCTCAAGCATGCATCCTCAATGCACACTCATCCCAGCAAGCTTCATGCCCTTCCAATGCTCAGATTCAGCCAGGCGCTTGGTGAGAATGTCAGCCGCCTGCTGATGGGTCTTCACAATCTCCAGCCGCACCTCCTTGTCCAGGAGCCTCCTCACCCAATGCCACTTAGGCCTGATGTGCTTCGTCAGCCCATGAAGGCAAGCATTCTTAGCAAGCTTCACAGCCGACTCGTTGTCACAGAAAATCACAGTTGGCTCCTTTTGGCACACTCCGATCTCCTCCAACAAACGCCTCAGCCACACCACCTCCTTTGCCCCATGATGCAGAGCCATGTACTCTGTCTCACACGAGGACTGCCCCACCTCGTTCTGCTTCTTGCTGCGCCAGCTCACTGCACCACCTCCAAACAGGCACACATAGCCTCCAATGCTGGTGCCATCCGCCTTCACAGAGTTGAAGCTAGCGTCGGTGTAGCAGGTCAGGAGCATCTCCCCCTTGCCCAAATCAGCTGCACCCCTCTGCAGCCTCTGTCGCACAGCACTGTACTCCAAGCCCACTAATGCCGTAGCGCTCACATAGCGGACCAACCTCTTGGCCGCTTCCAGCTGCTCATGACTGGGGCGTGAAACCACACTTGCAAGCCTGGAGTGTAGCAAAGGCAATGTCAGGCCGCGTGTGGTTAGCCGCATAATTGAGTGCCCCCACCAGGAATGAAACAGCTTCCTGTCACTCTCACCCACCACCTCCTCTTCAGCACAGGGCTCCACAGTGAACCCCGAAGGCAGTGGGGTGGCTGGCTTTCCTGCCATCTTGCAGCCCATACTTCTCAGCCAGCCCCTCACAATACTTTCTCTGGTGCAACCTCAACACTCCCTTGTCAAGGTCCCTCTCCACATGCATGCCCAAATAGTACTTCACATCTCCCATCTTGGAGCACTTAAACTGCATCTCCAGCATCTCCTCCACATGCTCAATCATTGCAGACGACTCAGAGAAGAGCAGGATGTCATCCACATACACCAGGAGCATGAGAAACTGCTCCTTCTCCTGCAGCAGGAACAAGCTGTGATCACACTCACTCTTCTTGAAACCCCCAGCCAGCAGAGTCTCCTCTAACTTGTGGTACCATGCACGAGGAGCCTGCTTCAGGCCATAGATGGCCTTCTTCAGCCTGCACACCCTGCCGCTCCCATCATCCAAACCCTCAGGCTGTAACATGTACAGCTCCTCCAGAATGATCCCATTGAGGAAGGCGGTGGTGATGTCCATGCTGCTTCACCCGCCATCCACGGTATGCTGCCATTGCCAATGACACCCGAAAGTGTTGTGCTTTCCCCACAGGAGCATAGAGCTCGTTGGCTCACCTTGCATCGGCGCATGGGGCATGTGGCCCTGCCCATCTTGCAGCAGCTAGTGAAGAATGAGATGGTTGCTGGCATACGTGTGAAGGGGGAGCCCGATGAGGTGCTTGGCTGCCCGACGTGCATTCAAGCCAAGTTCACCCGGTTTCCGTTCCCTAGTTCGGAGGCACGGCAAAGGCACCGCTTGATGAGGTGGTGATGGACGTGGTGGGCCCCCTGAAGCTTGGAGCTGCTGGAGCTGAGTATTTTCTCACCATTGTCGACGTCTACACCCGCATGACTTGGGTGTACGTGCTGGCCAAGAAGAGCGACGTGGCTGAAACGTTGAAGACGGATTGGTTCCCGATGGTGGAGCGGCAACAAGACCGTCTAGTCAAGTCAATCCGCACCGATCGAGGGGGTGGAGTTTCCTGAGCAAGGAGTTTGGGTTGTGGCTGAAGAAGAATGGTATTCGCACTCCCTCACCATGCCCATACTCCCCTGCAATGAACGGCATCGCCGAGCGAGGCGACCGCACAATCACGGAGGCGGCACGCGGGTTGCTCATTGAAGCCGGGCTACCCGACTATTTCTGGCCTGAGTGCGGTGCGGAGCGCGTGTGTGGCCAAGAACAGAGCCTTGACTCATGTGGGAGCAGACAAATGGGTGCCCTATGTGGAGTGGCTAGGAAGGAAGCCAAAGGTGGATATGCTTCGGGTGTTCGGGTGCATGTGCATGGCGCTCGTGCCTAAGCATCTTCGGCACAACAAGCTTGGTGCCAAGGCGGTGTGGGCCGTGCACTTGGGCATGGCTCAAAACAGCAAGGGATGGCTTCTTTGGGACCCATTCACCCAGAAGTTCTTGGTGAGCAGGGACTGCAAGTTCATGGAGAACTTCATGTACAAGGATTGGAAGGCGGAGAATGAGGCGAAGATAGGCGTGCGGTTTGGGGAGGTGAAGAGTTCCGGTTTGGAGCATGTGGAGCTGCCTTTGGAACTGAGCAGCGGCAGCACAACCACAAAGGCAATCCTCCCTTGTGAAATGGGGGATAGGAGGCCAATGATGCAGAGGAAGAAGAGGAGGAGGTGCAGCAAGTGAGCGAGCAGTGCACCGTCACTTCCTTCCCGTACTACGAGTGCTCCACGGATTCGAGCCACACCGCAGCAACGCCAAGGCCTTCAAGTCCCTGCAGCTGAGGAGGAAGGAAGGGGGAAGAGGAGAGTTCAACCCCCTAATAGGCTGACCTATGATGCGCCGGGAAAGCAGGGCAAGACAGCCCTGGCCGGAGCGGCAATGATGGTCGGAGACGACGAGGAGAGTGACTACGAGAGTGTGCCTTCGCGTTACTTCTCTCCGGTGGAGATGCCGGGAGAAACCAGGCAAACTCTCAAGGAGGCTTTGGAGAGTAGTGATGCTGAGGAGTGGAAGAAGGCCATGGAGAGTGAGCTGAAGAGCATCGAGGAGAATGACACGTTTGAATTGGTGGAGCTACCGGAGGGGCGTACGGCGATAACGTCCAAGTGGCTCTTCAAAATCAAGTCGGATGCCGACGGCAAGATCGAGCGCTACAAGTCTAGGCTTGTAGCCAAGGGTACCAGCAGAAGGAGAAGGTGGACTTCAAGGAGCTGTTTGCCCCTGTGGTGAAGCCGACGACGCTGCGAACCCTATTCGCGGGAGCCGCCATCAAAGGATGGTAGTAAAGCAAATGGACATCGTAACGGCATTCCTTAACGGCATCCTTGAGGAGGAGATTTTTATGGCGCAGCCAGAGGGGTTTGATGATGGTAGTGGCAGAGTGTGGAAGCTGAAGAAGGCCCTCTATGGGCTGAAGCAGGCCCCTAGGCAATGGTACATGAAGCTGCGCGAAGTGTTGGAGGGGATCGGCTTCACTCCCTCAACGGCCGATCACTCCTTGTTCATGCTTGGCGAGGGGGAGCAGAGGAGTTTCATGGTGGTTTATGTGGATGACATCCTCATTTTCTCACCCTCTTCTGACCTTGTGAAGGAGGTGATGCTGAAGCTTCAAGACAAGTTCAAGTGCAAGGCCCTTGGTGACGTGAGCTTCTACCTTGGGCTCCACATCGAACGAGATGTGGAGAAGCGGTGCATGCGGGTGCATCAACGAAAGTACCTGGAGGCATTGGCTGCCAACTTTGGGCAGAGTGAAGGCCATGTGGCTACACCCTTTCCCTCTGGGTTCAAGTGTGTGAAGGGACCAGAGGAGGAGAGCGTTGGTGAAGAGGAGAGGCGCCGATTTCACTCGTTGGTGGGCAGCCTCATGTATGCGGCGGTAAACACCCGACCGGACGTCGCGTTTGCTACCGGGCAGCTGGCTAGGGTTGTGCAATGCCCTAATGAGGAGCAGGTAGCAGCTGGAATGAGGGTGGCCAAGTATCTTGGCCAAACACCGACCGTTGGGCTGCAATACTCGGCGGCGGCACAAAGGCGCCAAAAGGGCGCGGATGGTGTTGAACCCGGGCGTTTGTTCCTCACCGCCTACTCGGATGCTTCATATGCATCAGAACCAGAGGACATGACAAGTGTGGGAGGCTTCATATGCTGTGTTGGTGGAGGCCCAACTGCTTGGGAGAGCAAGAAGCAGGTTGACCAAGCTTTGAGCTCGGTGGAGTCCGAGTACATGGCACTCTTCCGTGCCGTACGGGAGATTGTGTGGCAGCGGCGTTTGTTGGCTGAATTGGGGGAGGAGCAGCAAGGACCTACCCCACTGTACTGTGACAGCCAGGGTGCCATTGCTCTTGCTAAGAACCCTGTGTTGCATGGACTCACGAAGCACATGAGGGTGAAGTGGCATTGGACGAGGAGCATGGTAACCGCGGGTGAAGTTGAGTTGCGCTACGTGAAGACCACGGGGCAGCCGGCTGACATGATGACCAAGGCTGGTGGAGCAGCAGCATTGGAAGTGTTGCAAGCTGGCTGGGATGGCTCTGAACTGAGAGAGCAACATATCCTAAGGCCAACAATCCGAGGGGGAGTTTGTTGGTGCAACCCTACGGTTGCACTCGGCTTGTTGTCCGTGTGCGTGAATGTGGGTGATATGGAATGGTATGAGGGCATGGGATATATATATTTCATGCTTATAATTGTGTGTGAATGTTGAGTCATGATGTCGAGTGTGTGTGTCGAGTCAATAGCGAGTTATCGCTAGACGCGTGTTACGCGGGTCGTTTGTGTCTCGCGCGCGGTTTCTATTTTGTCCTGCGCGGTTTCTATTTTGTCCTGTGTCGAACGTTCGGCGTGTCGCAGGTGTGTGCAGCAGACCCATCAAGAACTCAAGGATGAGTTTGTGATGAAGAGCCCGAGCCTTGGTGTCAAGCCTCAAGTGATTTCGAAGCTGCCAAAAGGGTACACCTCAAGATATTGAAGATATTACATTACTTTGTGTAGTGTAACATTTCACTTGGTGTAGGCCCTAGTGAAGGGTAGTTTCGAGACCCTTCGTGGTTGGGGACAGTGTGGCACTGTCCACATCACTGTACCTCGGCTCTTGGGGTTTGTAGGAGCTGGGAGTCATTCCCAACTCGTAACTCTTCCTATCTTGTGTTCTAAGACTATAGTGGCTGCCATAGTACCGTTCGTTCAAACCGACGCTGTGTCGTCAATTCTTTATCAATCGTGCAATCT
>CANJKZ010000240.1:760000-1142500 GCA_947471745.1 Closterium sp. Naga37s-1
CCCTCCCGTCCTGTAACCTAGCTTCCTCTGGAGAGTATCTTATATATTCTTCCCCACTTTAGTCTATTACGTCTCAGAACTCAGCATATTCTCTCATTGTTCCCGTGCGTCGTCGATTCCCCTTCCTCTTCAACCTCCACTGTGATTTCCTTTACTGTACGGCGCATCACTCCATGGTATGGACTCCATACGCCATTGCGCTGTTCCATTGACATCATAAGTATCCGCACCTGCATTCACCTCCTACGGCCTGCGTGTCCCCGCTTCGTTTCCCCCGTTCCCCCCACGCTGCCCCCGCCGCTGACCGTCCCCCTTCCCTTCCCCATTGCCCCAGCAGCGCCGGCGCTGAGTCAAACGGTGTTGGAGGCATTGGCGCGCAACGATCAGTTCCACGCGCACGTTTCCGCACTCGCTGCTGGCGGCGCTGCGCCGGAGGTATGTCGCACGCCTTGGAATGAGTCGAGTAAAGCCAGGTCGCAGCGAGTCGAGCTCGGGTTTTGATTCGGGCCGAGCCGAATCGAGCCGAGCCGAACCAAGTCGAGCCTAATCGAGTGGCCGCTCTAGCCGAGTGGGGTCGAGTCGGGCCGAGTCGACATGAGTTGCCTCGGGCATTTTCTCCTTCGCTTCTTGAGCGGTAACGGCGGGATAGCATCGAAAAGCTCATGGCGGTTGTGCAGTTCCCAAAGGATCCTTGGATTCTTAGACTCTTAGGAGCTGGATTCGTTGGAAACGAATAAGCGGTGCAGTATAAGCCACCCACCGTTTCCCCCTCCTTTCTAATCCCCGCTTCTCTTCACTCCAGCCCCCCGACGGCGCGGGTCCCTCTACTTCCGGCCGCACATCCGCGTACCTCCGCCGTCTCCTGGGACTCGCGGGGGCGCCGCGGAGCACCAGCGTCTCCGCCAATAACAGCTCCGCGGAGTCCTCCCCCCGCGCGCTCTTCCACGACTTCGATGGGCGGAGCGGCCCCCCGTCGGCGCAGTCGTTGGCTGCAGCAGCAGGAGCCGGATCGCGAGGGGGAGCGGGAGCGGGAGCGGGAGTGGGAGGAGTTCCCGTGCTAGGCGGAGTAATGGGCCGTTCGCGGAAAGAGCGCAGCGTCTCCCCGATCCCCGCGGCTTCCCGCCTCTCCACCTCCGCCGATGCTTCTCGTGCGAAAGCGCGCCAGCACGACCCCAAGGCGCTTGCGCACGCCGCCCTGGCGGCCGTGACGACCGGCAGCGCTGGCGGCGCCGGCGGAAACTCCACCGCAAGGCACGGCGGCAGGGAGCGGGGAGACGCGCTGCGAGCGCAGAGCGCGAACGAGCACCTCCGCCTTAACTCTCACGGCGGTAACAGAAGCCGCGTGGTGCCGGTTAACGCGTCGCTGAATACGAGCGACTCGCCGGACGCGCATAACGGCTCCGCCTGCGCGGCAGAAATCGTGGGCGGGCGATCAGGCGGCGGAGCACAAGCGGCGGAAGGATTAGGCGGAGAGTGTCGGCCGCGCGCGGCAGGAGGCACTACTGCTGGCGGAACCACGACCGCGGAAACCATGGACGGGGGCGGGGATGGCGCAAGACCGATAGCCCTAGGGAACGGGCTTGGGGCGGAATCGGGGGCAGGAACTGGGGAGGCGGCGGGCGCGGCGGTGGGCTTTTCCGCGGCCGGGCGGAGCGCGGGAGGCAACAGTGCCGCGCAAGAGAGCGCGAACTTCCCGCCTGAGGAAGCGGCTGCAGGCGGAATGGGCGCAGCAGCGGTTCCTGCGGGGACCGCGCGGAAGAGCAGCAGCGTCGCCTCTACGATCAGCGGCGGGAACTCCGCGCGAGTGAGGCGCAGCCACGACAAGAAAGGGATCTCTGCCACGTCATCAGGCGCCTCGACGAGCAACCCGTCTCTCCGTGGAGGCGAGAGCAGGAGTCGAGCCGCCAAGGGACACGGACACGTCTCTTCCAGTGACCACATCGCCGGGGATGGCGGCGGTGATGGCGGCGGTGATGGCGGCGGAAGTGGCCGAGGCAGCGGCTGCTCAAGCCCGCTGACGGCGAGTGCGCTTGCGAGGCTCCCCGGCGGCGATGTAAAGCGCGGCTCGTCGTCGCGGCAGCTGAAGCAATCGCGGCTGCTGCAGGAGGTGGAGGAGTGGCTTCAGTCCGCCTCCCCCGCCACCCCCGCGGAAGCGGAAGCCGCCGCCGCCGCCGCTGCGGCCGCCATGGCGGGGAGCCGGGAAGCAGAGTGGCGGAAGCAGGAGGCGCGGGAGGCGGGGGAGGGGAGCAGGGGTGGGGGGAAAGAGCGGCAAGGACGCGGGAGTGATAGAGCGAGAGAGAGGGCGGGGGGAACGGAACCCGTGACACGGGCGAAAGAGAAGGACGGAGCGAAGGGAAGGGAGAGAGAGAAGGAGAGGGAGAGAGGTAAAGAGCGAGTGAGGGAGCGACTGAGGGAGGAGAGAGGGGACGAGGGGAAAGGAAGGAGAGAGAAGGAGAGGGAACGAGAGGAGAGGGGAGTGGTTGCGGCGGCGGCAGGGAGCAACAGCCTGGCAGAGAATAAACATGGCAATGGGAGAGGCAACGGCAACGGCAATAACCATGAAAGCGGCAGCGGCTGCAGTAGCAACAGCCAGCCAACGCAGCAGCTGATGCAATCAGCGCAAGCGGCGCAGCCGGGAGGTTTGGAGGAAGTCGGGACAGGAGGGCGGAAGAATGGCGGAGCGGGAGCTGCCGATGGTGCGGTGGGTGGCGGCATTTGGCAGCTTGTGCGCGAGGACGGGCAGGAGCACAGCCCGGTGTCAACACTGGACTTCAGTCAGGCTGCCCGACCAGCTGGGGAGACAGAGGCCGAGGGGCGAGAAGGGAACTGGGGTAAGTGAGCTGGAGCGGAGTTTCCTTGCTGCTGTTGCTGCTGCGGGGTTTGTTGCCGCTCAGCAGTTGGCCTCCCTGCCTCCTATGTGGCCTGTTACCCCCATGTGCTGCCCTTTGTGCCGCCCCTCTCTCAGTTCCGCCTGCCTGCTCTCTCTCTTTTCTCTCCTTTTTAACTCAAGAAGTAAAGCGGCCACTCCATCCCTCAACAACTCTCCCTCTCTCTCTCCTTGCGCCCCCTCTCTCGTCCATGTGTACTACCCTGTGCAGTGCCGACTATACCGCCTGTGTCAGCCTCTCTGTCCTCCGTGCGGCCATCTAAGGCTGTGGTGCTGCCAGGAGACGTGATGCCGCGGGTGCTGTCTCCACCGCCGCATGCACTCGCCGATGATCCCGCCTCCTCTGGTGCCGCCCACATCAACCGTTTTCACCCACACCATCAGCAGCACCAGCAGCATCGGCAGCATCAACCGCTTTCACCATCTCACAGCAAGCATCACCATCACCAGCTGCATCAGCAGCAGCGGCACCAGCAGCAGCATCATCAAGATCAGCATCATCAAGACCAGTGTCACCGTGACGCATCATCAAGCCGAGACAGCACGGGAGTTGGTGGCAGCACAGGCAGCACGGACCAAACCGGGCATAGAGCATCGGGCATGGGCTCGGGTGTGACCATGGGTGCAAGTGCAGGCGCATGCATGCAGTCAGGCGTTCCTATGCATGCAAACGGCATGATGGGCGGCATGGGGGGCATGGGAGGAATAGGAGGCATGGATGCAGAGGGCATGGAGCAAGACCTAGACTACGTGCGCCACATCCTCATAGCAGCTGGCTTCGCCGGTCCTCGCCTCCCCCCGCTCGACTCACAAGACCGCCCCATCCCGCCGCACATCTTCCCTCACTTGGAATCCAGCATCGTTGCCGCCGCATCCCCTCGACCGCTACTTTCCTCGGCATTCCCTCCCGGAAGCACACAGGCTGAGGAGCGGCGGCAGCGCCGGCTACTGTTTGACGCGGTGAACGAAGCACTGGGAAGACGGCTGGGGCCGTATGTGGAGCTCCCGGTCTGGGCTGAGGGGCTGCGGGAGCCGCTGGTGCGGCCACGGCCGGTGGGGCTGGCTCTGCTGCAGGAGGTGTGGGGGGAGATTCACGACTGGCCTGTGGCGGCGTCGGAAGAGGTTTATGATATCCTGGATGATGCGGCGCGGCGGGATATGGGGAGGGGTGTGGACCGCTGGGTGGATGTTATTGAGGAGATGGTGGGGGTGGTGAGGGAGGTGGAGGAAGCTGTGACGATGCAGTTGATTGGTGAAGTGGTTGGGGAGATGACGGATGTTGAGAGGCAGAGGAAGGCTCGGCGGAGGAATACTACTGCTGCTGGCGGCGGCTCGTCGGCTGGTGGTGGTTCTGCGCCTGCTACCCCAACAAGGAGGCTTCTGAGGTCTAGTAGTGGGGGAGGGCTGTCGGTGCAGGAATTGGTGGGAGGAAAGAATGGAAACCCTCTAAAGGGATTTCGGTGGCTGGGAAGAAGAGGGCTTTAGTCAAAGGAATAAATGGGTTTTGAGAATCTCTAGTGATCTAGTTGGGATGAATTTGTGGAATTGTTTAGCTCGGTCGCATGTGCACGTAGGTAGAATTGTGTTTGTTATGGTGTGTTGCCCATGCTTTTCTCATGCATGAAAAGTATACATCGACGTGATCCTCATGAGTGTAGCTTCATTTGTCCTGTCAAGGGCGCAGAGTCGCTGACTTCTGCTACTGTCGAGTCTCGCTTTTCTATTTGTCAGTGGCACGTCGATCTGGCATGCTGTCAGGCTGTCAGAAAGTAAGGGTACGACATTGGCACTTCCGCTCAAACCGAGCCCGAACCACTAAACTTAGCAGAAATCAGGCTTGGGGACGGTGAGACAAAAATTTCTGCCCCTTTCAAAGCCAATCACATATCATCATTGTCTCCAAAGCTCACTTGACCCCTACCATACCACACAGCAAAAGATACCCGTCACGCGGGGCTTCGGGCTCTTTGATTGCGTAGCGGGGAGTCGGCGGGTGAGGGTGGCTTCCGCCTCGGGGGAAGCGTTCGACCGGCTCGTGGCTGCTTTTTTGCCATACCAGACGCGGTCTGGGTGGTGCTGAGATCTGCCCGAACCTCTTTCACTGGTCACACAGGCTTTCCAGCCAACAATTTTGGTTTCGCGCCATTTTGTAAGGACACCCAGCCCGATGGAGTGGGGGCACAGGATGTGAGTGACCCCCTTGCCTAGAGATCATCGGGTGGACGTCTGTTGAAATCAGTCATCTGCTTCTTTTGCGTAATCAGATTCTGAAGCTGCTTTTGATTGCGTAGCTCATCATATCAGCTAATCGCCTTCTTATGGGAGCCGACAGGGAAGTATAGCTGCTTACCGACCAGCCTACTTGGTCCTGCGTCGAATCTCTTCCTCTCTAGTGCCAAGAGTAATAACAATATATAATGATCGTTCAAACTTCAGCGAGCTTATAGTATCAATGGGGTGCTTCAGGCGAAGTCATTTTCGCCATTAGCTTCACACAAGGTTCCCGCCACTGCGTTTCAGCTCAACTGCTTCTTCTCTGCACAAAGTCTCTAAACTTCTTGACATTTTTGTCACTCGGCCTTCAACATGGGGATGAATCGGCAATATGTCCCTCTCGACCCCACAAGAGGGTAAGACGCTTTTCCGGACTCGCCTCTTCCCTATGTTACCTATCTGTTCGGTCGTTTTAGAATGTTTTCAATACAGTCTTTCAAGTTCCAAGTAAGCAAAACACATAAATCACCAGATCCGTATTACTATAGCTGCATGGCCTTGGTCATGGAAAGACTGGATAAATGAAAGAAAATGTTGTATACAGGTCGAGCAGAACATACGTCATGCTTAACTTTGCTTTCAAACCTCTCTTCTTAACTTCTTAACCGGCTCCCTTCGCTCGCTGATGCATTTCCTAGTGACTCGTTCATCCATGTTTCCCTCTCCTGTCCTCGCGGTTCTTTTCGCCTATCTTTGTACATCCTGATACCCTTGGGTTTTTTTATTACGGGCTGACATGAAGCTTCCTCTCCTTTGCCAGCGCTCCTTTTCCGCGCTCGCAGCTCATGGCTCTCCCTGAACTTACTCTTTGTGCTCAACCTTTTCCCCGTTGTTGCCTCGCAGTGGGAAGTCATCGGCCATCATTCTCGCCTTCGCCATGGCTGGCAGTGTCGCCATCCTCGCAGCGTCCGTCTTCCTCGGTGTGAAGCTCGCGTCGATGCAAGGAGAGGAACCCCCTCCACCTCCCGCTCCGCTTCCGCCCCCGCCCATCAACGTCACCATCACATCCAAGATCCAGATGGCCCTGCTCTTCCTCGAAACCCAGAAATGTGAGTCGCGCCTCTGCTCGCGCCAGCCACGCATCTACAAACATGTAAGAAACCGCTCAGCGTAATATTATCTCCGCAAGCTGTAAAGAACGAGAAGGAGCTAGTTGCAGATCTGAACGTTGTGCGCTTTTATTTCGTCGATGTCTCTGACATCCACACTCTTTGTTGCTGGTTTCAGCGGGTAAACTACCCCCGGGTTATCCCATCACTTGGCGAAATAACTCGGGGATGCGGGACGGCCAGGATCAGAACCGGGATCTGCGGGGCGGATACTACATCGGCGGCAGCAACATCAAGTACCACTTCCCGCTGGCCTACACCGTGACCATGCTCTGCTGGTCTCTGCTGGAATACGAGTCCGTGTACCGGCTCGTGAATATGCACAACGAAATGGCGGAGCTCATAGACTGGGGTGTACAGTACATCCTCGCTTCAAGATACCAGGACCTGATCTTCGCGCAGGTGGGCACGCCCGAGATTGACGACGTGTGCTGGATCCGGCCGGAGGACATGAAGCCCGCGCAGCGCCCCACCATGTTCCCCTGCGACGTGACGCACCCCTGCTCCGACCTCGCGGGCGAATACGCCGCCGCGCTCGCCGCCGCTTCGCTCACGTTCCGCGTGGGCAACCCCGCGTATGCGGACCAGCTCCTGCAGAGCGCGGAGGAGATTTTCGAGTACGCGGACGAGTACCGCGGAAGGTACAGCGACTGGGTGGAGGCGGCGCAGACGGAGTATAACTCCACGGGGTACGGCGACGAGCTCATGTGGGGCGCCACGTGGCTGTACTTCGCGTCGGGAGACACCAAGTACCTGGACTACGTGATCGGGCCCAACTCGTACATCTTCGAGACGAACCAGTGGGGTCCCGGCACGAAGACGTTCGACTGGGACAACAAGGCGCCCGGCGTGCAGGTGGGTGGTGGTTCTGGGAGTCGCAGTAGACAGCTATGGCGAGGAAAGCAGTGGAGTATTGAGGCTTGGACCTGTTTGAAGTGGATGTTGGGGTTCTGGGATGCCAGACTGGAAGTGGTGCAGTCTCGGTTTTTTTCGTCTCTCTTGTTTCGTCTCTCTTGATATGGGCGCTCATCTTGTCTATCTTGCGTCTCTCGCCAACGCATGCAGGTGCTGATGACGCGGCTGCTGATGCTGGGGTACGGGGCGGGCAACGAGGGGCAGATCCCGCAGTACCTGCAGACGTACCTCAACGCCGCGAAGCTCTACGTGTGCCAGCACACGCCGCACTGGCTCCACGCCAACTTCACCGACAGCGGTAAGTGGACCTTCACTTTTGCGCGGTGTAGAATAAGTGTATAATTGGGGGGAATGTGTTAGAGTCACGCGTTTGCTTTCTAGGAGTCGAAGAAGTAAGCGGGGAGGATGTGTGCTGGTAGTGTCGTGTGTCACAGTGAGTAGCGTGCATTCGTTTTCTCTGTCTCACATTTTTTCTAGTTAGGCAGTAATACGGTTGCTCTGCGTGGGCGGGCTTTCGCCGCTTGAGTTAGACGTCGCACAGCCCTCGTTACACAGTGCGTTCTGTCGCGCAGGGGGGCGTCGCAGCTTGGTTGGTGTGCAGGGTGTTCGGCGGCAGATGGGCCGTGTCAAGCCTAATTACGAGCCTCGTTGGTCATTGTGCACCCCTGGGTGAGTTGTGTTTCAAGGGCCCAAACCAACCTTGTGCTTTTTGGCGACCAGAAGTGGGGTTACCAAGTTTCATACGTATTACACTTGGTTGGGTTCCTGAAATTTGAGACGCGGGTTTTAATCACCGTTCCCTCTGCTCACCACTCCCCCTCCCGCACAACCCTCACCATTCCCATCTAACTTTGCGCCATCTCCCCATCCCGCTCCCTTCGTGACCTTCTTTCACCATTAAGTCCGTTCGCGTTGTTCGCACAAGCCTTCTGCGGCCCGATCGTCAGCTCTTAACAGTAATAAGAGTGCACAGCGTCAGCACTCTCTTACCCTGTTCTCACTCTCTCCCTCTTTCCACCGGGGCGTGCAGGCGGGCTGATCTACGTGAACGACGACCATCCGATCCAGTACGCGGTGAACGCGGGGTTCCTGTCGGTGCTGGTGAGCGACTACCTGCGCATCGCCATCAACGCCAACGTCTCGTCGCACTACCTTGACTGCGACGCCACCATCGACGACATCGTCGACTTCGCCGCCTCGCAGGTGCGTGCACTGGGTCGGGTCGTTTTCCCCTTGTGGAATCGCAACTGTACGTGTCAAGGCGGTGGCAGCTGTGCGTCATCGTGATGGAGTCTGCTGCTTTCGCCGCCACCCACCTGACTGCCCTGGTTGCGGCTTTTCATGCCTGGCGGGAAAGTTAAGTCGTTAGGTCCCTTACGGACTCGCTGGTTGCGCTTGGTTGTGCGTGCAGGTGAACTACATCCTGGGCGACAACCCCCAGAAGATGAGCTACATGGTGGGCTTCGGGGAGAAGTACCCCACGCGCGTGCACCATAGGGCCGCGTCCATCACGTCCAAGCACGTTGATCCAACGCCCTTTGACTGCGCTACTGGCCAGCGCTTTAAAGTGTAAGTTTAAACTCTCCCTTTAGGATTAAACACTAGGGTTCAAGTGCGCACCTCCTTCGATCTAGTGCACACGTGCAACGCTCAGACATGCAGAAGGTCATAACATTGCCGTTTAGATCTAGGCATGATCCTCGCACGGAGCTGTTTCTCCCGTCCTGAAATATTACACCCCTACCCCCCCATCCCTGCTCCAGGTCCAAGTACCCCAATCCAAACGTTCTCGTGGGAGCAATCGTGGGCGGTCCAGCGCGGGACGACTCGTACCTGGACGACCGCACAGTGCCCCAGCAGAGCGAGCCCCTGCTGCACCTCAACGCTGTCTTTGCCGGCCTCCTCGCCAGCCTGGGTGCCTTCCGCAGCGGCAACAGCCCTGGCAACTCGCTCACGCGCATGTGGGTGCAGATACCCTGGGCCAAGAAGTACGCCGAGTCCCTTGAGGAGCTCATTCCCAAGCCCTATCCCTCGCCACCCAAGCCGCCCGTCTCCCCTCCCCCCTGGAGGACCCCTCCCCCCAAGGCCCCCAGACATCCTCCCAAGCGCAATGGCCCCAGCCCCCCTCCTCCTTATGTCAACCCCCCGCCCCCCTCACCCCCTCCCCCAAACCCCCCTCCTCCCCGGCCAGTCAAGAGAACCCCTCCTGCTCCCCCGCTGTTCTTCAAGGGTCAGGGCAAGTGGAAGCTGCCCCCTGCCCTCCCCCCCAAAACTGCTCCCTCACGGAAAATTCTGCCACCTGCTGCCAAGCTTCCTGTGGTGCATGCTCCTCCTGCCATCCCCAAGAAGCCTGTCAAATTGCCCCCTGTTGTAGAAGCGCCACTTGGGAAGATCCCTGCAGTTGTTGAGGCACCTCTTGGGAAGGTTCCTGCAGTTCCAGCTACCAAGGTTCCTGCTAAGGTCCCAGCTCCTAAGGATTCTGCTCCTGTAGCAACAACTCCAGTTGGGAAGGCAGCAGCCCCAGTCAAGGAAGTCCCTGCAACGCTCACCCCTGTTGCTGCTGGGAAAACTGCTGCACCTGCTGCGGGGACAATACCAACGGTGCCTGCAGGAAACCCTGCGATTGTGCCTTAGTCGCTGTCTAGCTGCGGGTCGGTGCCTTGGGTTTAGTCTAGGATGGCTAGGCAGTTTTAGGTAGGCTTAATACCGGTAGCATGCTGGATGCTCTTAGGTGGTATGGAGTCTTGTTGTGGAATTGTTGTCAACATGTGATTGCATGCACGTCTGGCTGTGCCTGCCACCCATGGAACCCTCTTACAGGGCAGTTGCCTCGGAGTTCAATGCGCTATGCAATGCATTCTCAGCACTGCATGTCGCTCAGTGTGAACGAGAGCCCCTCTGTCGTATCGCTCAGTGTTTTTTTGCCAAACAGAGGTGAAAGTACAGTCGGAGCAACTTTTTGTATGTTTGTGCATTTTGCATTAAAGGAAGCAGCTTCTTTGACTAGGTAGGCACGCGCATCATACAGGGAGCTAACTTGCTCCTACAGAAAGCCGTTGTACACACCTTATGCAGAGAAGTTATGGTTGAGGAGGAAACCCTTTTGATTGTACTGGGATAGATTGGAAACTAATCCTGCAAGGCAATCTTATGATATAATCCAGGTAGGTTTTACATCACTCACTCATTAGAGAACTTACAAGAATGAGAAGATAACTAAACTCCCAGGCACAACTTCCTCTCATACTCACCACTCACTTGCAAGTGTACCGTATATCGAGATTCCTCTGGCGCGCGACACCGCCACAATCAGCAGTAGGCGCAGTGGCACTACAGCATTGCACAGTCCCCCTTCTCCCGCCGAACCGTTTTCCCAAGCTGTACCCGCCACTGCCCACTGTCCAGCTGAACAGCTTTTTGACTCGTCGTCAGCATCACCGCAGTCCCGCTGTCCGCGCCCGCTCTCTGGTCAACGACCATCCGCCGATGCAATCGCCGTCATCACCTCCTCAGCACTGCTGTCGTGTCGGAAAGAGCCACAGTCCGCCTGTTATTGTTACTGTAACTTCCCCTTCCCCCCCCGAACCTACCCCCCCGACCTATCCCCTCTCCGCACCTATCCCCCTGTCCCCTTTCCCACACAGCTTCCAAACCATCCCCATGTCCCCTCTCTGACTGAACCATCCAAACCAAACTGCTCCCCTTTCCGCCTTCGCCCCAGAAATCCCCCGTTTCAACAAGGGAAACCAGGGGGGGGGGACTGCTGTTCTGCACGCGCCCGATCTTTCAGTTACTGTAGCTTGTAGGCCTTTCGAGCTGTTCACAGGCCAACTCACCTCCGCTCCCCCTCCGCCCCTTGCCCTCTTCCCCCTTCCCCCCGCCCCGACCTTCTCCCCTCTCCCTCACAGCGCTCTCGCAGTAGTCCAATTTTCTTCGCTCCGCTAGCAGGGAATGTGGAGATTAGGGCTGTCCTTATCAGTTCCCTGGTTACCTACACATGCCATTGAGTTCATTTATTACTCACATCGCGTATGTTGGAGTAGGATTCATGTGGAGTAGGATAATTTCGTCGTAGCAGCCAACATTCGTTTCAACCGTTGTATTCCCATACGCTTGGTTGTTTCTACGACTACACCTCTTACGGTACCTTAGGTATCGACAACGACACTCTCCCCTACATGGAAACTTGATAACGCTTTTTGCTTTCGCGGGAGCAACGGCAATAAGTTCGTTTTTTGTCGCCATTTTTGCTCGTCAAGGCGCATTGGCCACTCGCTCGGCCTTTGCTGTTGCGTCGGGTGTGGATTGTTGGCTTTCCTCCCCCCCCCCCCCCCCCTTCTACGAATCCCGATTGCTACCCGTGCACTCAAGCGACTACCTGCCGTACCGAACCTACGGCGCGGGTTCATCTGACGGAAAAGCGTGCCGAGAAGCATGTGATGAAACGATGGGAGATGCCTGCATAGGAAACGAAATAACGTGCCCTAGGCCCTGCAGGTGAAGACGAGGGGTGGTGATTGGGCGACTGGAGCAATCAGCGTCAGTGTTGGGGGCCGGAGGAGAACGAGAGAAAGCGGAAAGGAGGAGGAAGACAGGAATTAAAATTGACTTAGGGTAGGAGCTAAGGAGGAACTATCAACCAGCTAGGGAGCAGCTCGACAGGAGCTCGGGAGAGACTAGAGCGGAAGTAGGGAGGAACTAGCAGGGAACTAACGTCCTCGCAAGGTCCGTAGAAGGAAAGCATCTGGAAGCGGGAAGAACGGAATTAGGTCAGGAAGGCCGACTGAGGCGAGCGGAGGAGTGTGAGTGTTCGGCCGACCAAGGCGAGACCGGAAAGCGTTCAACGGTCAGGAGATAGATGGAGAGGCATGACGAAGAGGGTCAGAGGATCGCCATGCGGCCTAACAGCATGGAGCGGGTTAGCGCCGCCGCCGCCGCGGCCGCCGCCGTTGCCGCTATGGGTGGCCCAGGCAGCGGCGGCAGCAGCGGCAGTGGCGGCAGCGGCAGCGGGATAATGGACGCGTCGTTCCTTCGTCCGCGTGGCCGCTCGTCGCTATCCGTGTCGCACAGACGCGCCACGGAAGGCGACCCGACGCCGGGTGAACTCAGGTAAGCGGCTCGGTGTCACCAGCGACTCGGTGGTTCTGGATCAACTTAGTCGACTGACACCGTTTTCCAGTAACCGGTTCCGGTCTCGTGTCACGCATAGTCTGGAGTGACTTTCTTGTCATGGGTTGCTTGCTTGCCTTCGCCTTGATTCGCGTGCGAGAAAACGGTGGGCTCCAAAGGGGGTTGTTCGTTTCTGAGAATTCTAGAAAGGGGGATATTTCTCGATACACAGGAGGAGGTTGTGGAAGCTCGGGTGAACATATGATCATATGCACCGAACGAGAAGAGGAGTTGTGTTTGTTCCCTTCCCCCTGTTGGTGAACCTCTGCTTTATCTTCTATCCCCGCATGACAACCTACTCTCCCCCCCAACCTTCCGCCCTCCCCCCGCTCCCCACCTCTCTCCCTCCTTCCCCCCCACCTCTCCCTCTCTCCCGCCCCTCCGTCTCTCTCTCCCTCACCACCCCTCCCTCTCTCTCTCCCCCGTCCCCATCCTGTTCCTCCCCTACTCCCCCTCCGTGCTGTTTGCGTGCGGCTTGGTGATGGATGTGACGTGGCGTGGCATGACTTGGTGTGGAATGGGCTGGGTATGGCATGGTATTGTATGGCTATGGCTATGGCGTGGCGTGGCATGGCGTGCGTGGGTGGGTGGCGCCCCCCCATCCCCCCATCCCCCCATCCCCCCATCCACATGACAGCGATACTCAGGGTCGTAGGCCGTACCTCACAGGGGACCCTGGCATGGACGGTTACAGAAGGTACGGGGCATGGCATGGCATGGAATTAGCAGACGTGCGTGCATTAGTCAGTGTGTGGGAGGAACACCACATGCACACGCGTGCTCCTTGTTTCGCGCTCGTTCCCACGTGCGCACGCCCCCTCCCCCCCCCCCCCCCAACACACACACACGCGCGCGCACACACACACACACGTCCCCCCCCCCCCCCCCCCAACACACACACACGCCCATACACACACTACACACACACGCCCATACACACACTACACACACACACACCCACACACACATGCGGCCAAAGTGAACCAGACATACTTGCTGCTCCCTCACATCTCCCATCTGAATTGCTTCCTCCCCCCATCCCATCCTTCCCCCATCCCATCCTTCCTCCCATTCATATTTTCCTTCCATTCCGCCCTCCCACTCACAGCAACTCTTTTCTAGCTGTCCCTTGATCTCTCTCCACACCCTGTTCCCCCCCTTTGCTCCCGCCTTCCTAATCCCCTCACAATCTTCTCATCAATTCCTATTATCTGCAGTGCTGGCGACTATGTTTTGAGTCGACTCAAAACACTCCCCCCCTCCCTAATCCCCTCACAATCCTCTCATCAATTCCTATTATCTGCAGTGCTGGCGACTATGTTTTGAGTCGACTCAAAACACTCCCCCCCTCCCTAATCCCCTCACAATCCTCTCATCAATTCTTATTATCTGCAGTGCTGGCGACTACGGCAGACGCTCCATGCTCAGCGATAGGTGCGCTCTCATCAACCCCCTCGCACCTCTCAACCTCTCCCATCTCCCCTCTTCCTCTCCCCTCTTCCTCTCCCCTCTCTCCTCTTCCTTCTCGCCTGTATCATCTCCCCTCTTCCTTCTCGCCTGTATCTTCTCGCCTGTATCATCTCATCCTCCCACACCCTGCGCACTTGCCCGCCTGCCCTTTCGTGCCGTGTCACTCATCCGTTGCACACATCCTCCCTCGCTCTCCCCGTCTTTCACTCTCTCTCCCTATCTTTCACACCCCCCCCCCACTCTCCTCTCTCGTCTCGCTCTCGCCACCCCGTGTTCCACCCAATGGCAGCGAGTACACGCGCAGGCCCACAATGATGAGGGAGAGGGGAGACGTGTACCGCAGGTGGGTGCCTCATGTCATTCCATGCGCTCTGCTCTGCTCTGCTCTGCTCTGCTCTGCACCACCAGCTCTCTCGCCTCCTCCTGCCTGCCTCCTGCCTCCCACTCTCTTGCTTCTGACTCTCTCGTTGCTTTGCTGCAGCGGCGCCCCAGGTGCTGATGCTGATACATCATACATACATGTGCATCAATCAATCAATCCAGAACCCTGCTGCTCTAGATATCTGCACTCACCCTTTTGATCTCACCACAATCCTGCCCGCCCGGCTCTACCATACCTGTAACTCCGCCTGTTCTGCCCTGCCCCCGCTCCTGCCTTCGTTCCCTCTGCCAGACAGGCAGCGTCACCACTCTTCACCTCGTGATACCTTTCTGACTCCCTCCCTCCCTCTCCTCCACCCTTTCCCATAACCGCCGTCCCCTCCCTTCGACTTTTGAGTCGCCTCAAATGCCGCCCTCTCCGTTCTCTCTCGTACCCTCTCCCCCCAGCAGCTCACGTCAGGTGGGGCCGTCTTTTCATAACGAGGTGACTTTTGAGTCGCCTTAAAAGCCGTCCCCTCCCTCCTATTTTCTACCCGTTTTCCCCAGCAGCTTACGACAGTTGGGGCCGCCCCTCTCCTCCCTCACGGGCTCATCGCTAGATCCAGTAGACTCTGCCTTTTCCCAGGCTGCAGCTGAGACAATTTTTTAGTCAACTAAAAAATCCCCTCCGTTCTCTCTCCCACCCATTCCCCCCAGCAGCTCACGTCAAGTGGGGCCGTCTCTCTCCTCCCTCACGGGCTCATCTCTGGATCCAGTAGACTCTGCCTTTTCCCAAGCCGCGGCGTACACCTCGACTCAAAAGACATCCGCCGTCCCTTTCCTTGTCTCTCTCCGTCCTACCCACTTTCCCCAACAGTTCACGACAGACGGGGCCGTCTCTCTCCTCCCTCACGGGCTCATCGCTAGATCCAGTAGACTCTGCCTTTTCCCAAGCCGCGGCGTACACCTCTCGCTTCCAGCAGCAGCACCAGCAGCAGCAGCAGCAGGTGCCACCGCCGCAGCAGCAGCAGCAGTACCAGCAGCAGCCGCCGTCGTTGCTGGATGGAGGGAATACAGCACTGGGCGGCACGGGCGTTGCAGCCGCAACCAGATCGTAAGGATATAGCTGTTTCAGAGGATTTTCTCAAGCCTAGTGCTGGTTTTGAGGCGCACACAGAAGAGAAGAGCCTAGCCAAATGCTGTTCTGGGAATCTAAAAAATGCAGTTGATATGTCCGTCGCCGTTCCCCACCCTCCTCCTCCCCCCAGTGTGGAACGCTACATGTCTTACCACTCTGGCTGCTGCTCCTGCCTTCCCCCCTCTCTCTGTCCTCTTCACACTGCTCATCCCCTCCCCTTTCTCCCCGAACCTGCCTCCCGTTCCCCACCCTCCTCCTCCCCCCAGTGTGGAGCGCTACATGTCGTACCTCTCTTGAGGCGCCTCAACAGTCTCCCCCTCCTTTCCCCGTCCTCACCCCACTTCTCCCCCCAGTGTGGAGCGCTACATGTCGTACCTCTCGGGCCGCTCCTCTCGACGACCCAACCTAGCAGCCAACCCCAACCCTCTCCTCATCCCCGCGGCCTCCTCAGGGGCGTTCGCTGGCTCCAATATAAGGTGCGCTCAGCTCAATGGTGGGTTTCTGTCTAATCTAATCCAGGCAGGCTTAGATGCTGTGGTGCTTGTGCTGTGGCTGTGATGTGAGAGGAGGTGAGGAGTGAGCGTGGTGGCCCTGGTTATGGCTCATTGAAAATACGATTTGGCTAATGTGACTCTCCCCTTTGCACCCCTCACTTTCCACCCCTCTTTGCACCCCTCATTCGTCCCTCCCCTCTCCCTCACCCCTTGTCTCCGCTGTTCCCGCTTCGTTTGTGCCCCATACTCACGTCTTGTGACTTGTCCGCACCACTTTGTGCGCTGTTGTGTGCTGTGCGCTCTGTGCGGTGAGCAGCCCCACGAGTGAGCCCGAGGCCAATGCATTCCGCAGGCACCGCAGCCGGCGACGCGCCATACAGGAGGATCGCATGGCACTGGGGGGCAGGTGAGCCGTGCAGGGGTTGGTGAGGGGTGGGGGGAGGATGGCGGGGTGGGGCGACTGGATGTGGGGACATGCACACGCGTTTTGAGTCGACTGAAAAGCACGTTCCGCAGGCACCGCAGCCGGCACGAGCCATACAGGAGGTCTGCATGGCACTGGGGCTCAAGCACATCGTAGCATCTTATCAATCGCCGTCCAAGCAACCATATTCCCTTTCAACAACCATACCCCCTCGCAAACCTGTGGACTCTGCACGTGTGCAACCCTGCATCCCCCACCCTTCCCCACCCTCCTCCACCCTTTCCCACCGCAGCAGCAGGATGCACATGCTGCACACGCGGTCAGGCGCCCTGCAAGGCACGGCATCCCCAGGGGAGGGCGGCAGCGGCGGGAGCATAGTGGGCATGGGCATGGGGCACGGGGCGAGCGGGGCTGTGAGTGAGAACGAGGGCGCAATGATGATGATGGGCGGAGGGGGAGGGGGCGGCGGTGGGCGCATGGCGGGGTATGGCCTTGGGCATGGGCATGGAGGGGCGTATCGCATGGCGCGAACTCCATCCTCTAACTCCATTGATGGCGGGTGAGTGGGAGCGAGGCAGGATGGGTGGGTGGGTGGGAGGGAGGCAGGATGGGTGGGAGGGAGGCTGGGTGGGTGGGCAGGTGGGTAGGGAGCGTGGGTGGGCATGGCTGAGTGCGCCCGCGCTGGATGATGCTGCAACAAGCAGGCAGGCACGCGCTTGCAGTCAGTTTTATCAGAGTTCCATTCGTTTGATACAATGTATGTGGCAATGTGCGCCTGCCCCTCCTTCCCCCTCCTCTTCCCCCTCCTTCGCCTCTTCCCCCCTCCCCTCCCCTCAACAGCACGGACTCTGGGCCTGAGGGCGTTGGGGGCATGGGCGTGCATGCAGGAGGCATGGTTTCAGCATCAGGAGGGCACATGGGCATGGGCATGGGCATGGGCATGGGCATGAGTATGGGCATGGGTGGGTTGGAGGATGGGTATGTGTCATCGCCAGCAGGAGGCATCACGAGTCCCATGGCAGCAGCTGCTGCAGCCGCCGTTGCTGCCGTCTCTGGCGCCTCTAGGTAACTGCTCTGCTCCATCCTGTCTTGGCCTCCTGTCCTGCTCGCTCCTGTCCTGCTCGCTCCTGTCCTGCTCGCTCCTGTGCTGCTCACTCCTGTCCTGCTCCCTCGTGTTTAGAGTCGACTCAAAACTGTTGCTGCCGTCTCTGGCGCCTCTAGGTATTATTCTGCTCCGTCCTGTCTTGGCCTCCTGTCCTGCTCGCTCCTCTGCTAATCTTCTGTCTTCCTGTAATGCGGCTCTCCTCTATGGCTCGATTGTTCTCCTAGTCGTTCTTTCTGCTCCCTTTCTCCCCTCGTTCCTTCATACCCTTCCTTTGCACTTGTTTTTCTCCTCTCAAGCGAACCATACCATACCATACCCTACCCTCTCCCTCCAACCCCAACCCTGCCCCACCGCTGCCCACCGCAGCAGCAGTCCGGAGCACCCGTTCATATCAGCGAGGGCCAAGGCGTCGCTGGGCCTCATGCACCGCAGGGCTGCCGACTCTGCCATCGCCTTCCGGTGCGACCCCCTGTGCCCCTGTGCCCCTGTGCCCCTGTGCCCCTGTGCCCCTGTGCCCCTGTGCCCGTGTGCCCCTGTGCCCGTGTGCCCCTGTGCCCCTGTGCCCCTGTGCCCCTGTGCCCGTGTGCCCGTGTGTTACACATGCTTACTCCTGCCATTCTTGCCTCTCCCTTCGCGTCCACCCGCTCCCACTCCTCGCGGCAGCGCCCTTTCCCCCGCAATCATTCCCCTGTCCCACATCCCTCCCCTCCACTCCCATGCCTTGGTCACCACGTACAGGCGGAGTGGAGCAGGGTCAGAGGATGCAGATACCCCCCAGGGCTCTCTCAGGTTCGCACCGCACGTTTTACCCCCCCACCCCGCCCTGTCACAATTTTGTTGGCGCCTTGGAAATTTTAATAGGATGCTGCTACCCCCCAGGGCTCTCTCAGGTTCGCTTGCACCGTTTGCCTCCCCGCCTCCCACACCTCTGATTCCCGCAGTCCTCTTTGGTCTTTTGGTCCTTTGGTCCTTTGGTCCTTTGGTCCTTTGGTCTCCTCTCCTGCTCGTTTGCTCTATGCCTTTCCCCTTGCGCACTCGAGCTTTGCACATGACAGGCGGCTGGCACGCATACACGCACGCACCCTCTCTCTCCCTCACACCCTCTCTCCACCTCATCCCCCCTCTCCCTCCCCTCACCCCTTCCCCCCTCTTCCCCTTCCTCTTCCCCCACCCAGCTCCATCAACTCAGAGGGGCACCTGTCATCTGCGCCAGGCTCGTCCGGCCTGGACCCCATGCCACCGCCACGCAGACGATCGCAATCACAAGCACCAGGGCCAGGGCAGGGGCAGGGGGACAGTGCAGGGGAGGCAGGAATGAGCGAGCAGGGTGGGGCAGCACCTGGCTCTGCTGCTGCTGCTGCTGCTCTCGGCGGCACGGGTAGCGGCTCTGGCAGTGGGAGCGAGCACCAGTTACAGTCCTCCCCTTTCCTCTCTCCCCTTTCCTGCAAATGGGCTTGTCTGTTTTGCTTGGTCCCTGCCATAATCTCCTCTTTTTCTCTTTTGCTGTGCTCCTTGGGCGTGATCGTATCGTCCCCGTTTAGTTGTTGTCGTGTCCGGTCCCCCACACCACATGCGCCATCTCTTCCCACCCTCCCCCACCCACCCTAAGCCATAAACAATTTTGGAATTGGTCGCATTCTCGACCCCTATTTCGCCCCAATCCGCCTTCCCATCCACGCCGTTTTGCCGCATATTATTCTGCCCTGTATCCCGTGCACTCCCAGGCTGGCATACCTCACCTCACCTCACCTCACCTCACCTCACCTCACCTCACCTCACCTCACCTCACCTCACCTCACCTCACCTCACCTCACCTCACCTCACCTCACCTTCACTTTCCTGTGCACCCACCCACCCACCCGTTCACCAACCAACCACCAGGAGCACCACATTCAAGCCCACCCCTCCTCCCCGGCGCAACATGGGCGAGCCATCAGCCCCCCGGTAACCCAACCCAACCACCCATCCCCTCCCCTCTGTCTTCCCCTTCAATGCTCTCCGCCTCAACCCTTTTCTCCGCAAACCCTTTCCACCTCAACCCTTTTCCGCAAACCCTTTCCACCTCAACCCTTTTCCGCAAACCCTTTCCACCTCAACCCTTTTCCGCAAACCCTTTCCACCTCAACCCTTTTCCGCAAACCCTTTCCACCTCAACCCTTCCCTGCAAACGCAAACCCTGTCTGCCTCAACCTTTCACCCCATCTCTGTTCCTTGCCGTTCCGAGCCAAACCTGTTCCCTCCCGCCACTTGCTTCACCCGGTTCTATCCCTCGCCTTGCCATGCCACTGTCTATCGCTGCAATTACCCACTCTCCCTGCTTGCTTGCTTTGTGCTGCATTCTTGTCTGCTCGCGTCCAAGTGTTGTGTCTGTGCCCTCTCTCTGGCAGCATCCACGCCCCATCCCAATGCCATTCATTCACTGCTCGCTCTCTCTCACCACTCTCACCGTCCGCAAACCCCCGCTCTCCTGCCCTCTTTCAGGCGCATCTCATGTCACACACCAAACCAAACCTTCTCTTCCTTTCTCCTTCGTCCCCCCCTCCCCCCTCTCGTCTCTTCCGTCTTCTTATTCCCCCATGCTGTGTGCCGCACACCCTTTCCTCCTTGCTACAGGGGTCGTCGCCGCACCACTCTGGAAGGCAGTGACAAAGTGGCCAAGTCATCACTCACACGCCCTCCCCCCCCCTCTCTTCCTCTGTCTGTGTGCCTCCCTTTCATCCTAAAGGGGTCGTCGCCGCACCACTCTGGAAGTCAGTGACGAAGTGGCCAAGTGAGTCGCTTCACACGTCACTCTCACGCCCTCACTCACACGCCCTCCCCCCCCCACCCCCTCTCTTCCTCTGTCTGTGTGCCGCCCACCCTTTCCTCCTTGCTAAAGGGGTCGTCGCCGTCTGGAAGTCAGTGACGAAGTGGCCAAGTGAGTCGCCTCACATGCCCCTCACACGCTACTCGCACGCTACTCGCACGCCCTCACCTCCCTCACTCCCACTCACTCCCTCCCTCTCACCCACAGCCGCCCCCTCCCCCTTCCCTTCCTCTCCCCATTGTATTGCTCGACTCATTGCTACCACATTATGGTTCCTATGAGCATAACATTCCTCCTCTCGCTTTCTTTTGCGGCGAATGAAACCATCGTCTGCTGCTGCTGCTCTTTTTCTCACTTGCGTTCCGGTCCTTCGTTGCTTCCTTCCCTCCCATCGCCTGCCTACCTGCCTGTGCCCTTTCAGCAAGATTTTGTATCCATACCTCTTCTCCGCCGTTTCCCCCTCTGCAGAACTCCCCACGCATGCGTCTCCCTCTCCTCTCCTACCCCGCTCATCTCCTTTCGTTTCAAGCCGTTTCAAAACTCCTCTCCCTCTCTTCCCTTGGTTATTAACCATCACTCCGCCCCGCCTGACGCTTCCGCATGCCCCCTCTGCTTCCCCACCTTGCAGGAAGGTGCGAGAATACAACGAGCTGATTCGGAGGGACAGGAGGGCGCTGTGGGTGGAACCCCCAGCGCCACCCGATGCAGCCGCGCCCGGGGATGGATCAGAGCCCTCTGTACTGCCCTCCCCTCTGCGGCCCACCCCACCTTCCAGGAAGGTGCGAGAATACAACGAGTTGATTCGGAGGGACAGGAGGGCGCTGAGGGTGGAACCGCCACCACCACCCCATGCAGCAGCACCAGCGGACGGATCAGAGCCCTCTGTACTGCCGTCCCCTCTGCCGCTCGTGCTGCCTGCTGCTGCTTCTGCTGCCTCTGCCATGGTGGGCTAGAGTGAAGATTTCCTGCCCTTGACTGTTCTTGCCTGCTCTGCTCCTGCTGTTGCATCTGCTTTGCTTCTGCTTTTGCATCTGCTGCTGTTGCTTCTGCTGCCGATGTTTTGCGAAGGAAATACGGGTGGTGAAAGGAGCACTTGCCGCTAATCCCCTTCCTCCATACACCTGTGGTTGGTTGGCTTTATGTTCCTTCCTGTGATGCTCACCACAGTGCCAGCCACCCACAATTCCATTACGTAGTCCCAGCCTCTCCCTCTCTTGAGTCGACTCAAAAGTCACCTCTTTATGTTCCTTTCTGTGATGCTCACCACCAAACCAGCCAGCCAGCCACAATTCCATTACATAGTCCCAGCCCGTCCCTCTTCCTCCCCTTCTCCTCCTTCCCGCTTGTGCCCCCCGTCCCCCCGTCCCCCCTCCTGCCAGCGCGTGTGCCCCACGTGTCACCAGCCCCTGCCGCGGGGCTCTTCATTTGCCACCACCCCTGCCACACCTGCCACCGCTGCTGCTGCCGGGGCCGACCCTTTCGCCCTCACACCCGGCTCTGCTGCTGCTGCTGCTGCCCCTGTGTCAGATGGAACCAGCCTGAGTAGCTCTGGGTTCAGGGATGCTTTGGAGCAACGGACCGTTGCTACCCCAGCTGCAGGAGCAACTGCAGCGGCAGGGGCGGGACAAGCAGCAGGAGGAGAAGGAGGAGGAGGAGAAGCAGCAGGAAGGGTTGCAGGGTCAGACGGGGTTGGAGGGGGAGGTGTAGGGGCAGCAGAGCAGATGGCAGCAGCAGGAGCAGATGAGGCGGGGCAGGCAGAGAGAAGGGAGGGGGGTGAAGCAGGAGCGAGCGCGCAAACAGTTGGTGAGGGAGTGGAGGGGTTCGGGAGGAGTGCGGTGCTTGAGAGAGTGAGGGAGGTGGGGAGTGGAGCAGTGTCGAACAGCCTCGAGAGAGTGGTGGAGGAGAATAGTCTGGAAGGGAGGGAGGAGGAGGGGGATGGACCGCACGAGGATGCAGGAGCAGGGGCTGGGGCGAGGCAGAGAGAGGGAAGTGGCAGCGCGAGGAGGGGTGTGGAAAGGGGGCAAGCAGAGAGGATCGAAGGAGAGGGGGGTATGGGGACAGTGGAGGGAGAAGGAGATGCTCAACAAGAGAGTAAAGGGCGAGAAGGTGGGAGTGGGGGAGCAAGTGAGGGAGAGAGAGGAGGAGGAGGAGGAGGTGGGGAGGGTGAAGCAGAGAGAGACAGAGGGCCGGACGGGCATGAGGGTAGAGAGGCGGGTGCAGCGGAGCAGGGGGGAAGAGAAAAGGATGATACATGGGAAGGGGAGGGGAAGAGGGGCGCGGGTGAGGGCAGAGAAGGGGGCACGGATGCCGTTTCTACAAGTGCTGATGGTGAGAATGAAGGGGTTGGGGTTGGGGTTAGCAGAGGAGATGAGGGCTCAGGGGATTCTTCCCGACAACAACCACAAGTGCCGGCACTGCCACCGCAACAGCAGCAGGAGCAGGAACAGAAGCAGCAGCAGCAGAAGCAGGAGAAGGAGCAGCAGCAGCAGCACCCGCAGCCGCCGCCGCAGCAGCACCCGCAGCCGCCGCAGCAGCACCCGCAGCCGCCGCCGCAGCCTCGGATACAGCAGCTGCTGGTTCAGCAGCAGACAGACTCTGCAGAAACCACCCCCTTGTCCTCCCCGCCTAAAGCACACTCCACCAACCCCCACACGCCCACCACCGGCCTCTCACCACAACCCCCTTCCTCCCTCGCCATCTCCTCCCACCACCCCTCGTCCTCCTCTCTCTCCCCCCACCCTCCCCCCTCAGGCAACCCCCTGGTTTCACAACCAGGTGCAGGCCCCTTGCTTGGATCAGCCAGTCATGTGGGGGGAGTGGGAGGGGGGGCAGCGGTGGGGGGAGCGAGGGCAGGGGCAGGGGGTGGGTGGGTGGGGCCGGGGGCAGCGGCGGGTGCGGTGCAGCAGCTGTCGTTGCTGCCGCAGCAGGAGTGGACCATTGAGTTTTCGGAGCTCAGGCTGGGGATTCGCGTCGGCGTTGGTAAGACCTGCTCACTTGTGCTGATTGCTTGATCTGCTTTTTGCACTGCTTTCCGTTCCCTAAATAGCTCGCTCGCGCCAAAGAACCGACCCTCCCGCTTTCTCCCCTTTTTCCCCCTTGTGCCACCTCTTCCTGTCTCCCTCCCACTGCAGGGTCGTTCGGGGAGGTGTTCAGAGCGGTGTGGCGCGGCACAGAGGTGGCGGTGAAGATGCTGTGGGAGCAGGACGCCAAGCCCGAGGACACGGAGGACTTTTACAACGAGATTGCGCTGCTCAGCCGCCTGCGCCACCCCAATGGTGAGGGCCAGCCGCGAGCCTGCTGCTGCCCATGGGCTGCCTGCCCGTGAGTCGACTCAAACCAGGACGCCAAGCCCGAGGACACGGAGGACTTTTACAACGAAATTGCGCTGCTCAGCCGCCTGCGCCACCCCAACGGTACGTGCCTGTCTGCGCTCCACTTTGTGAGTCGACTAGAGAAAATGAGCGCTACGGCAAGCCAGAGGACACAGAGGACTTTTACAACGAAATTGCGCTGCTCAGCCGCCTGCGCCACCCCAACGGTACGTGCCTGTCTGCGCTCCACTTTGTGAGTCGACTAGAGAAAATGAGCGCTACGGCAAGCCAGAGGACACAGAGGACTTTTACAACGAAATCGCGCTGCTCAGCCGCCTGCGCCACCCCAACGGTACGTGCCTGTCTGCGCTCCACTTTGTGAGTCGACTAGAGAAAATGAGCGCTACGGCAAGCCAGAGGACACAGAGGACTTTTACAACGAAATCGCGCTGCTCAGTCGCCTGCGCCACCCCAACGGTGAGGGTTTGCCTGCTCTCCACTTTGTGAGTCGACTCAAGAAAATGAGCGCCACGGCAAGCCAGAGGACACAGAGGACTTATACAACGAGATTGCGCTGCTCAGTCGCCTGCGCCACCCCAACGGTCAGTGCCTGTCTGCTTCTGAGGCCGCCTCAGATATAGATTCGGCCGCCTCGGACACTCCAAGGGGAAGTGCCTGCCTGCTGCCCGCCCAGTGATTCGGTCGTGTTTTAGAGCTTTTATTTGTTGAACTTGAGCTCAGGGCAAGGCAAGGACGCGAAGCCTGAGGGCACGGAGGAGGACCTTTAGATTAGAATCTCTGCGGCATGGGATCGGATTGCGGCGCTGCTCTCAGCCGCTTCAGGCACGGCACGGCATCCCAACGGCTTTTGAGGCGCCTCAAAAGTCGCTTCAGGCACGGCACCCCACCCCAACGGTCCGTGCGTGTGCCTTCCTGCTGCCCACTGTGCGGGTCGACTAGACTCAACTCAAGCAAAAGATGCTGAAACTGAAGGCTGCTGCAAATGACAGAGGTGCTTTGTCTCCTCAGACCAACCCCTGCTGGGGTGGCCTCCCTTCCCCCTCCAAACGCCCTCACTCCCTCTTCCTTTTGTTCTGCCTCCTTCCTCTCCCTCCTCCCCCCTCCGTATTTCCAACCCCACACCCCCGCTCTCCTTGTCCCCACGGCCCCTCCACCCACCCTCTCCACCCCCCAACTGCAACCACCCACTTCCCCCAAACCCAAACCAACCCCATGCATGCGGCAGTGATTCTGTTCATGGGGCCGTGCACGGTGCCCCCGCACCTGTCCATGGTGACGGAGTACATGCACATGGGGTCGCTCTACCGCATCATCCACACGCGCGAGCCCTAACCCCAATCTGGGACAAGCCTGTTCCCCCCTCCCTGTTCCCCCCTTCTGTCTCCCCCTTCTGTTCCCCCTTCTCCCCCTTCTCCCCCTCCACCCTCCGCCCTCACCCCTCCCTGTTTCCCCCTCCACCCGCTTCCCCCAAACCCAATTCGGCAGTGATCCTGTTCATGGGGGCGTGCACTGTGCCCCCGCACCTGTCCATGGTGACGGAGTAGATGCACATGGGGTCGCTCTACTGCATCATCCACGCGCGCGAGCCCTAACCCCAATCTGGGACAAGCCTGTTCCCCCCTCCCTGTTCCCCCCTTCTGTCTCCCCCTTCTGTTCCCCCTTCTCCCCCTTCTCCCCCTCCACCCTCCGCCCTCACCCCTCTCTGTTTCCCCCTCCACCCGCTTCCCCCAAACCCAATTCGGCAGTGATCCTGTTCATGGGGGCGTGCACGGTGCCCTTGCACCTGTCCATGGTGACGGAGTACATGCACATGGGGTCGCTCTACCGCATCATCCACACGCGCGAGCCCTAACCCCAATCTGGGACAAGCCTGTTCCCCCCTCCCTGTTCCCCCCTTCTGTCTCCCCCTTCTGTTCCCCCTTCTCCCCCTTCTCCCCCTCCACCCTCCGCCCTCACCCCTCCCTGTTTCCCCCTCCACCCGCTTCCCCCAAACCCAATTCGGCAGTGATCCTGTTCATGGGGGCGTGCACGGTGCCCCCGCACCTGTCCATGGTGACGGAGTACATGCACATGGGGTCGCTCTACCGCATCATCCACACGCGCGAGCCCGGCCAGGGCGGCGAGTCCCTCAGCTGGAAGCGCCGCTACAAGATGCTCAGAGACATCTGCAGGTGGGGAGGTGTGCAGGGGAGGGGTGGGAGAGTGCGTGGAGTGGAGTGGAGTGGAGTGGAGTGGAGTGGAGTGGAGTGGAGTGGAGTGGAGTGGAGTGGAGTGGAGTGGAGTGGAGTGGAGTGGGATGGGATGGGATGGGATGGCGTGTGTGTTGGGGGAGCGTTTTTTACCCACTTGGCTCAGCTGGGAGCGGCGCTACAAGTTGCCAAGTGCCGCTCTATCCACAGCTGCCCTCTCTATCCGCTCTCCTCCTCCACAGGCATGCTGTGTGTGCAGGCTGGCTGTCTGGGTCCGTGCTTTTCCAGAGATGGCGTGTGTGTCGTGTGAGCGTTTTGTACGCACCTGTTTGTTTCCCCACGGAACCAAACCCCCTCCCTCCCTCCCTCCCTCCCGCTTGCGATCCGCAGGGGCATGTTGTGTCTGCTCTGCAGCGCATGAGCATGAGCATGAGCATGAGCATGAGCATGAGCATGAGCATGAGCATGATCCACGGAGAACTCTCAAGTCCCCCCACCCCACGTGCCCCCTTGACCTGCCAAAAGCACATGCTTGACTTGATGACTCTCTCAAACCCCCTCTCCCTTCTGCCCACCCCCCTGCCATCCGTCCCCCAGGGGCATGCTGTGTCTGCTCTGCAGCGCATGAGCATGATCCACGGGGACCTCAAGTCAAGTCCGCCCACATAGCCCACCTTAACCTGCGAAAACGCACGTGCTTCTCATGCTGACTCTCTCTATCCCTTTTCCCCTTCCCCCACACCCCCACACCATCCCTCCCTCCCCCAGGGGCATGCTGTGTCTGCAGCGTATGAGCATCATACACCGGGACCTCAAGTCCGCCAACTGCCTGGTGGACCGGCACTGGTGCGTCAAGGTGTGCGACTTTGGCCTCTCGCGCATCGCCACCAACGGCCACGTGGTGGGGCGCACCGCCGCCGGCACGCCCGAGTGGATGGCACCTTCCCTCTCCTTCCCCTCACTCCACCACCCCTACCCTTTCCAAGTCCTGCTACCTGTTTTCCCACAACCCCCCCCCCTCCCCTCCCCTCCCCTTCCCCCGCCCCCACACCTTCCCTCCCCCAGGGGCATGCTGTGTCTGCAGCGTATGAGCATCATACACCGGGACCTCAAGTCCGCCAACTGCCTCGTGGACCGGCACTGGTGCGTCAAGGTGTGCGACTTTGGCCTCTCGCGCATCGCCACCAACGGCCACGTGGTGGGCCGCACCGCCGCCGGCACGCCCGAGTGGATGGCGCCCGAGCTGCTGCGCAACGAGCGGTGCTCCTTCAAGTGCGACGTGTTCAGTTTGGGAGTTATTATGTGGGAGCTTGCCACGCTGCGCCGCCCCTGGGAGGACTGCAATGGGCCGCTGGAGGTGCGTGCAGTGGGTTGATAAGGGTCAGGGAGGTTGAAATTGGTCAGGGAGGGTTAGGGAGGGTGGAGGAGTGTTGGGGGACCGATGGGAAGGAATGGGGTTGCTCACAGCACTCCCTACTTGAGTCACTCCGTTGGCTCACCTATACCCCTCAGTCTCCCCTCATTAACCCCCCTGGCTTGCCCCCTTCCTTTTCCCCCACTTGCCCCTCATTGCCCCCCCTTCCCGTCCATTGCTCCCCATTGCCCCCTACGCCCCCTACGCCCCCCACATTGCCCCTCTTTCCAGGTGGCATACGCTGTGGCCCATCACAACTCGCGCCTCCCTGTGCCCAGCACCAGCCTTGGCCGCCTCATTTCAGGTACGTTGGGTATGCCAGGTGGGTTCAAAATCTGGCTAAACTAGGTTTTCTTAGGGTTCTCTTTCTTACGCGCCTGAAATGCGTGCGCATCGCACTCTGCTCTCGCTCTCGTTCCCCGATCGATCATGCATTGTTGCGCCTTGGTTGCTTTCTGAATTCGATTCAAACCCTGTGCACGGGCAGATTGCTGGAAGGAGGACCCGGATCAGCGGCCCGATTACGAGGAAATCCTGGAAAGATTGCACGAGTGCGAATACATGGACTCGTGATTCGTAATTTGTGACCTGTGATTTGGAATTGTTTAGGGCTTCTTCTGTCAGGACTCAGGAAGTGGCGTGTGATGGGTGAAGTGCACCGTGATTGTGGCCCTTCTGGTGGCTTGCATTTGTGCAGCAGAGAGCGTCACAGGGGTTATACAGATCGCCAGGGTTATCTATTCTTTATTTTATTCAAATGTTTGTTCGTTGATAATGTGATTCTTGCCAGCAGTCTGCGTCTATGAAGAATGGACTCAATATGGATCTTTAATCCAATTCCTGGACATACCGTAATAACATGATACATTCTAATACCGGTAGATGGTGAGATAGTGTCAATGTTGGAAATACATTGTACCATATCATACCAGTACCAATGCCGCTTGAAGGATGGACTCTCAATATTATTGGTCTAATATTGGCCATGAAAGATGTACCGACCTGTATTCAAACAAAGGAGAAGCAACAGAACTGCTGACCCCTGTCCAAATCGATTGTTAACCGCATTCAAAACCGCTAACCCCTTCCCACTCCCCTCCCCCCAACATCAATATTCCTTCTACCCCCTCCCACCCCACTAAACCCCCCTCCACCCCCACTCCACCACCTTCCACACCTCTCCACCGAGCTTCACCGTTGCTTGGCCAGCTGCAGCAGCCTCTGCAGCTCCGCCACCTGCTGCAGCAGGTCCGTGTGCTCGTGCTGCAGCGCCGCCAGCCTGGCACTGGCGTCCGCCAGGCCCTTCCGTGCGTCCGCCCCGTCCACCTGCAGGTGCGCTGCCATCACCTCTAGCTCCTCCAGCCGCTGCTGCCGCCGCTGCCGCGACCGCTTGGCTGACGCCCGGTTGGACACAATCCTGGGGGAGAGGGGGGAGGGAGGGGGGGAGGGAAGGGGAGGAGGTGACTTCCGAGTTGACTTGTAAGTCTGCCGCGACCGCTTGGCTGACGCCGGGTTGGACACGATCCTGGGGGGGGATAGAGGGGGAGAGGGGGGATGAGGGAGTAGGGAGGAGGGAGAGAAAGGAAGGGGCGGGGGGGGAGTAGGGGAGAGGTTGGGGAGGCAGAGAGAGGACGGTAGTGGGAAACGGAGGAGGGGAATCTCGTGGCGTCCTTCCTCCACCGACACTGACAGCAGGCACTGGACCCCACGCCCTGCCTGCACGTACAGTGCACAGTCACGGTGAGTCCCACTCACCGTTTCTGCTTCTTCTCGCTCATGACGGGGATCCTTCCTGCCTCGTGCCCTTGCGCCGCACCCGGTCGCATCAGAAACCCTTGCGGCACGGGACCCATTGCTAGGGACGGCCCCATAAACGACATCCACGGTGCCCCTCCTGTTCCCATTCCTGCCCCCATTCCTACTCCCATTCCTGCCCCTCCTCCCGCTGCTGCGCCCGCCGCCGCGATCGATGCCGACGCTGCCGTCTGCGCGGCGGCCAGCGCGCTGGTTGCCGTGCCGGCGGCAGGGGAAGGCGGCGACCCGCGCATGGCGGCGGGTTTGGCGGCGGAAGTCCAGGCGCCGCGCGGGCTGGCAAGGCCGTGAGACGCGGAGAGTCGCGCGGTCATGTCTCTGGTGGGGTTGGAAGCGTCGAGGAGGGGCGGCGGGACGAGCAGCGGGCTGGCGGGATGGCGGGGGGAAGGAGGCGGGTTGGGGGGGGGGGGGAGACGTTAAAAGGTTGAGGGGGGGGGGGGGAGAAGGGGACAGGGTGGATTGGGGGGGAAGTAAGGAGAATTGAGGCGGGGAGATGCGAGTGGGGAAGAGGAGAAAAGCATGTGGGCGGGGCGCGCAGCGTCTACTAGTACTATCAGTGGCGCGCGCACCCATGCATTGGCGCGCGCGGTACTACCGCCATTCGCTGTTTTTTGGCGCGCTTACCCAGGCGAGGGGAACGCGGGGAGGAGGCTAACAGGCGACAAGAACGCTGGTCCACACGCCAGCCAGTCTAGATGCTGCGACGCGGCTCCGGCGGCAGCGTGAGAGGCGGCTGCAGGGGAGGCGGTGGGATAGTGCAGGGTGAAGGGCGGCATGGAGAATTGCGATGCGGCAAGGTGCGCGGCGGCGGCAGCGCCATGCGCGCCTGGGGGCCAGCCGGACTGTGGTTGCGCGGGAAAATCGAGGCTGATGGAGTCGTCGCCCGTGATGTCCGCCGGGAAATCCGGTCGCTTGCACATGGTGCTGAAGATGATGATGCGGGCGGTTCTAACGGCGGGGCCGGAGGGGAGGCTGCGAGCAAGTGTTGGGGTACGGGTAGACTGCGAGTATAACCCTTAGTACTACCGTATAGTAAGGAGGTCGGACGGCGGCTTTCGAGGCGGGTTACCAGAGCGAAACAGGCTGAGCGAGGACGGTAAACGACGGTAGGAGACGGGTAGATACGGTGAGACGAGAGCTTGATGGAAATTGGTGCAGGAGGTAGATCAAATCTGATGTAGTACGTGTAGTGTGTAGGACGCGCTGCTGTCGTGTCAGTGTGCTATGACGAGACCAGGAATTTCGCGGGACGAGGAAGCGATGGCGCGGAATCAGAATACACGGGCGAGCGGGAAGGGGAGGGGAGCAATTGGTAGCAGCGCCACACTGGCGGAAGAGGAGAAAGTGCGATAGTAGGCGAGTGAGGCGTGGTGTGGATTAGGGGGTGGCGGTTGTGGTTGTTTGGGTGGGGGATGCAAAGCAGGGGATATTAGGAGGAGGAGGAGGTGGCACTGGCTGGCACGTGACGCGGAGTCACGCGTGCCTGATCGCGCAACTGATCCACTCCACCACCACACAACTCAACGTCACGGAGGTGGAGGTGAGCGCTCGGGTGGGAGGGAGGAGCAAGTGCGCGGGAGCGCGACCTGTCTCGCAGGGCTCAGTGCAAGATCAGAAAGGCGATGCGATCTCGCTTGGTCGCAAAGAATTGACACACGTTGAAGACACTGTAGCTGCGCTGCCATAAAATCTACACGAAAAAAGTAGAACGCCTCACCTCCGCAATTGCTCCCAACGCTGCCCAAAACATGATCTGAGTGCAGCATCCTCGCCTTATTACGCACAGAAATACACTGACCGGCAAGGACCTTCAGTGACGCTTAGTTTTTCTGGATAACATTTTCGCCAAGCATCATTTGAGTCCGAAGGCGGCTTGTTTCCAAAATTCCTTGCAATGCTGTACAGCCGCTCGAGGCTCCATTGGTGAATATAGGATGCGTCAGCTCAAGAACGTGCGGATCGTTGCGGAATGCAAGAACGCATTCCACGCTGGCTGCACACGTTTGTGGGTGTAAGGAAAATTCCTTTTCCTTACGCCGCAGCCCTGCGTAGCGCGTACATTACTGTTCTCACCACACTCGGCACCACCGTTACCACTCGTGACCCTCGCTTCGACAATCTTCCCGCCACTTCGCACGTCGCAACCCAGCCTCACGGCTCGGCTGGTAACCCGCGCTCGGGGCCTCCGCTTCGACACTTTCCCAACCTCAGTCCCGACCTCAGTCACAGGCCCGTCGCGCGTCAACCACAGTTCGTTACCGTTACCACTGTAGTTTCGCTATATATTCTTCGCTCATTGTACTCTTACTTCGATAGTGCAATTCTCGCTCGATCACTCAATTGCACTCATAACACTTGGTATTCAGAGCCTACGATCTTCTCTCGGACCGCACCCACACCTTCGCTTCCCCACTTTCTCCATTTTTTGGGGGGAGTAGACGTCTCTCAGCGAAACAAGCACCGCCGCTCGAAGTGCTCTCTCGTGAGCACGCACGGCCACGACAGAGACTCTCGCTGAGCTTGCCCGACACCCCCGCCATGGCCGAATTCACTCTCGCGACACTGACGCAGAAGCAACTCGACCGTCTCGTGCGCCAAATCGAAGATTCGGCGCTCGAAATTGCGACACTCACGGCGGAACGCGACTCCGCTCGTCAGCAATCCACGGTGAATGCTCCAGCACCACCACACGCACCTGCACAGTCGGAGGAGCCGATCGTCATCTCATCAGGCACACCGACACAAAACGACAGTGTGGGACAACGCTCAGGCGCAGCCAGTGATGGCGCTGTTGTAAAGGACTCTCCTCTACTTTGCAGGAACTGGGATTTGCACTAAACGATAGAGCTCTGTCTTAGCTTTCCAACGAGCCGTCACACACGTCGATCGCCTAAGTATCCGCCGAGATATAGGCGTTCACGTGTTGGGTGGTGCTCTTGAATGCAAGTATAGAAGCTCTCTGGAATTTCTGGTTCGAATGTACCACGTACAAGATGATTCCAATGTTCACTATATCTCATGCATACAAAGCAATCACAATTTATAGCAACTCATTCACATCGAATCGCATGTGTAACATCGAGTCGCTACATTTCGTGTCGCTAATGCGCCCCGCGTAACATTTTCGGTTGGGTGAAATTCGGTAGCCGAATTTCACCGAAACAAACCGAACGTGCCTTCTCAATGAAGGTTGGATTGTGGTGCCGCCACGTGGCACCAAACTAGGAGTCTCCCGAAGTCAAACGGTGCCTCCCCACCGATCCCTAGTCAAAGGGATCGAAGGCACCGAAGTGCCCTCGGTGGGTTGGGGGCATACCACCGCCCCACCACCGTTTCCCTCCAACACTCCCCCTTGCACCCAACCCACTAGGTGCGCAAGCCAACATCCTCATAGCATGTACGGGATGAATCTTTAGGGAGTGGTTCCGTGAGAGAATCCACGTGTCCATCATCTCCGTTGGTTGCAAAGCAAAATGCCTCGCCCTCCTTGTCCAACTCCCCAACGGCTACCGTAGCGTAGTCGGCGTATTTGGGGTGAGGACGAACCTCACGACGCTCGCGGGTCAACGCCAATGGTATGGAGGAAGGTGTAGAGGAAGTTGTCGCCGCGGTTGGTGGCTCCTCCACGACATCATCAACGCTCTCCTCGTTGTTCTCTCCCCCACCATCTTCGGCTTCCTTCTCCACTTGAGGTGAAACCTCAACTTCTTCAACCTCCTCTCGTGCCGGAAGGATGAAGGTGACTTGTTGAGTTGGTTTCTCCTTCGCCGGGAACTTGTGTTCATCGAAGACCACGTCCCGAGACGTGACGACGCACTTTTCACCCAAGTCCCACACTCGCCGTGCACGCTCGTTTGGCGCAATTCCCAAGAAGATCGCCGCACGAGCCTTCGGTTGCAACTTGTGGCGAAGGGGATCCGGTACATGGTAGTAGCAAAGGCACCCAAAGGTGCGAAGGCGGGATAGGTTCGGCTTCGTTCTGGTCCATGCTTCGAACGGAGTCGTTCCCGGGAGCACCTTTGTCGGCAAACGGTTGCGAATCCACGCCGCTAACGAACTCGCCTCACCCCACCACTCGCTCCCAAGCTTGGAGTGTTGAAGAAGAGAACGAACGGCTTCCACCAACGTGCGATTAAGCCACTCCGCCGCTCCATTTTGTTGGGGTGTGTAGGGTGTTGTGACATCATGCTTGATGCCCTTGCTCTTCATCCATTTTGCAAGCTCGTTGTTCACGAATTCGCCACCCCCATCGGTACGAATAACATTGATCCGCTTCTTGTCGTCGTCGCAAACTTCGAGCGCCCACTCTTGAATCGCCTTGGCCGCATCTCCCTTAGCCTTCAAGAGCCGGGTCCAACACATCCGCATCGCGTCGTCGAGCATCACCAAGAGGAACCGCGCTCCTCCCTTTGATGCATGCCGCATCGGTCCACACACGTCCATGTGAACAAGCGCAAGCGGGTCCTTAGCGAGGGGTGACGTTCGGCTACCGAATGGCTTGCGAGCCATTTTTCCTTCGACACACGCCGCACACACGCCCTGTCAGAATATTATTGTATACATCACTTTATAACTGCCTGCAATGTAGACTTAGTGCAGTTATCTTGCTTGTTAGGTGGTGCACCTTGCTTCTCTTCTTTCATATTTGTACCCTTGAACCTATAGTGAAACCCCCATTCTCCTTTACAATTTTCTCGACACTCTCCTCACCCTCGAACTTAACTACCAAGGCTCCTAAGCTATGGCTCCCAAGCCCACCTAACTCTACCTACTATCTTCACATGGAATCAGAGCGACTACGCTCTTGGCCTGTGGGCCCCACGTGCTTCCTCTGCTTTCTTTTCTGTCGCGCGCCCCGGGGCGCGCGACACTTTTTTCTTCCCGCCACGCGCTCGGGGCGCGTGGCGGTTTTCCGCCCGCCGTGCGCCCCGGACGCGCGGCGTCTTCCTGCCCCGACGCCGCCCTTCTCGGCCCCTCACGGCCTCTTCGCGGCCCCGTCGCTGCTCCTCTCACGGCCCCTCGCGCTACCCTCAGTGGCCCCGTCGCCACACTTCGCGGCCCTGTCGCCGCCCCATCTCGGCACCGTCGCCGCCTTTAGCGGCCCCGTTGCCGCCCCTAGCGGCCCCGTCGCCGCTCTTCGCGGCCCCGTTGCCGCCCCTAGCGGCTCCGTTGCCGCCCCTTGTGGCCCTGTCACCTGCTCGTCGCGGCGCACCCCCCCCTGGCCGCCGCCTCTGCCTCCCTTGCGCCCGTGCCTGCTTTGCAGCAGCGCGCGGGCCTGCCTTGCAACAGCAGCCGCCCCTGGAGCAGCCACCCCAGCAGCAGCCGCCCCAGCAGCAGCCGCCCCTGGAGCAGCCGCCGCTGCAGCAGCCGCCCCTGGAGCCGCCGCCCCTGGAGCAGCCGTCACTGCAGCAGCCGCCCCTGGAGCCGCCACTGCAGCAGCAGCCCCAGCAGCAGCCGCCCCTGGAGCAGCCGCCGCTGCAGCAGCCGCCCCTGGAGCAGCCGTCACTGCAGCAGCCGCCCCTGGAGCCGCCACTGCAGCAGCAGCCCCTGGAGCAGCCGCCCCAGCAGCAGCCGCCCCTGGAGCAGCCGCCGCTGCAGCAGCCGCCCCTGGAGCCGCCGCCCCTGGAGCAGCCGTCACTGCAGCAGCCGCCCCTGGAGCCGCCACTGCAGCAGCAGCCCCAGCAGCAGCCGCCCCTGGAGCAGCCGCCCCTGGAGCAGCCGCCCTTGGAGCAGCCGTCACTGCAGCAGCCGCCCCTGGAGCCGCCACTGCAGCAGCAGCCCCTGGAGCAGCCGCCCCAGCAGCAGCCGCCCCTGGAGCAGCCGCCGCTGCAGCAGCCGCCCCTGGAGCCGCCGCCCCTGGAGCAGCCGCCACTGCAGCAGCCGCCCCAGCAGCCGCTACCCCTGCAGCAGCCGCCCCTGAAGCGGCCGCCCCTGCAGCAGCCGCCCCTGGAGCAGCCCGCAACTGCAGCAGCCGCCCCTGGAGCAGCCCGCACCTGCAGCAGCCGCCCCTGGAGCAGCCCTCACCTGCAGCAGCCGCCCCTGGAGCAGCCTGCACCTGCAGCAGCCGCCCCTGGAGCAGCCCGCACCTGCAGCGGCCGCCCCTGGAGCAGCCCGCACCTGCAGCCCGTCCCGTTCCCCCCCCCCCCCCCCCACCCCCCCGTGCATTCCGTGGTGCTGGGGGTGTGGGGTGCCGAGCATGGGGGTGGCGGGTGTGGGGGTGGCGGTTATGTGTTCCTCCCCTTGCTCCTCCTCCTCCCTCGTCTCCCACTGCTACAGCTGTCGCTGAGGGGGGTGGGTGTGTGGGAGCCTAGGGTTTAGGGTTTAAGGGGGGTGCTGTGGGAGTGGAGCTAGGGTTTGAACAGGGAGTGTGTGAGAGGGGAGTGGGGCAGCTGGGGGAGGTTGTGTGAAGGTAGCTGTCGTGTCGCCTGCAGCGCCTGTAGTCCGTCGCCCTTGCTTCGGTAGCCAGTGAGCCTGTTGCACCAGTCGCCAGTGGGTCCGTTGCTCCTGCCGCTCGTCTATAGCCGCGGAGCCAGTCACTCCAGTAGTCCGTCGCCCTTGCTTCGGTAGCCACTGAGTCAGCCGCTCCTGTGCCCGTGCCTCTGCAGCTTCAGTCGTTGCCTCGCATCTTCTCTTCCTCCACAGTCTCTCCTCCTCATTTGCCCTCTCTGTCTGCTGCGCTCTGCTTGGTGTACCCCTTCCGGGGGTGTTTCTGCACATGGTTCTTCACTGCAGGCAGTTAGGGGGTGTGTCAGAATATTATTGTATACATCACTTTATAACTGCCTACAATGTAGACTTAGTGCAGTTATCTTGCTTGTTAGGTGGTGCACCTTGCTTCTCTTCTTTCATATTTGTACCCTTGAACCTATAGTGAAACCCCCATTCTCCTTTACAATTTTCTCGACACTCTCCTCACCCTCGAACTTAACTACCAAGGCTCCTAAGCTATGGCTCCCAAGCCCACCTAACTCTACCTACTATCTTCACACGCCCTTCTCGTCGTCGCCGGCAATCACGTCGACTCCCTTCGCAAGTCCTTTGTTGGCCAACTCCTTGACCGATTTGTAGTTGGCGTGCGCAAGCCGATTATGCCACGCCTTGAGAGTTGCCTTGGACCCTTGCGCCACGTTGGATGAAGCCGCTCTCGGGTGCGTCTTGAGTTGGTGGAGTTCTCCGTTGAGAACGCCTTGTGCGAATTGCTTCCCCTTCCAAAAGAGGTTCATCGTCGCGCCATCGATGGTGACCTTCACGTCATTCTTCACGAGTTGAGTGACGGAGAGTAGATTCACCTTCAACCCCGGGACGTGAAGCACGTTTGTGATGTCCACCGGTCCGCCATCGACGATGAGACGCGTACTCCCAACTCCGACCACCGGTAGCGACTTGTTGTTTCCGAAGACGACGCGCGTGACGTCTCCCGGTGCACCAACGTTGGTGAGGAACGATGCCGAGTGCGTCATGTGTTGTGTTGCGCCGGTGTCGAGGAACCACGCGTCGCTTGGTGTGTTGTTCCCGTCACCGGCCAATAACACGATCGACTCCCTTGTATCATCCGCCTCGACGGATGCCGTGTGCGCGTTGCCCTCGTGGTTCCGCGCCTTCGATGGAGTCCAATCGCTCGGCCGCTTTCGACACTCACGCCAAAAGCGTCCCGGTTTGCGGCAATAGTGACACTTGCCGCGATGCTCGATCCCACCGGACGATTCATTCGTCGCACCCTTGCTCCACTTGGACTTCTTTCCGGAACTCCCTCCGGAGTACATGGCGGTCCCCGCGCTCTCATTAGCGAATTGTCGACGACGCGATTCCTCATGGAGAAGCCGACCGACCACCATTTCCTTCGTCCAAGTGTCTTGCACGCTATCGAGTGTCGTAATCAACGTCGACCACTCTTCCGGAAGGCCGCAAAGCAAGGTCAATATCCAATCCTCCTCCGTGACCGTTCCACCGAGGTCCATGAACGTTTCCCCGAGTTCCTCCACACGAGTCGCATACTCGTGCATTGATTCGCCCTCGCGACACTTCACCGTGAAGAACGCATTCCGGGCTAGGATCTTGTCGTGGAGAGTCTTGTTCACGTGGATGGTCTCGAGCCGCTTCCACGCTTCATGCGCCGACGCTTCGAGCTTGATGCACATGCGCACCGAGCTCACGAGATTGATGCCGATGCGCGAAATCAACGTAGCGAACGCCTTTTGGTCCTTCTTCTTCCATGCTGCGATGTCGCTCTCTTCGTCCGGCTTCTTCTCCGTTCCATCGAAGAAACCCCAAAGTCCCCGCTCCATCATGAGCACTTGGAACTTAAACTTCCACGCGGAGTAGTTTTGTCCCGTGAAAATCGGTACCGCCGACGTGTCGAACATCGTCGCGGTTGTCCAGGGTTCGCCGGAATTTACAACGACACCATCCAAGGAAGTGCGGGAGGCCTCGCTTGACGTCACCATGCTAGCTTCTAGTCGCGCGTGTGGACTCCTCCGACCAGCTCTGATACCACTGTTGTAAAGGACTCTCCTCATCTTTTCAGGAACTGGGATTTGCACTAAACGATAGAGCTCTGTCTTAGCTTTCCAACGAGCCGTCACACACGTCGATCGCCTAAGTATCCGCCGAGATATAGGCGTTCACGTGTTGGGTGGTGCTCTTGAATGCAAGTATAGAAGCTCTCTGGAATTTCTGGTTCGAATGTACCACGTACAAGATGATTCCAATGTTCACTATATCTCATGCATACAAAGCAATCACAATTTATAGCAACTCATTTACATCGAATCGCATGTGTAACATCGAGTCACTACATTTCGTGTCGCTAATGCGCCCCGCGTAACATTTTCGGCTGGGTGAAATTCGGTAGCCGAATTTCACCGAAACAAACCGAACGTGCCTTCTCAATGAAGGTTGGATTGTGGTGCCGCCACGTGGCACCGAACTAGGAGTCTCCCGAAGTCAAACGGTGCCTCCCCACCGATCCCTAGTCAAAGGGATCGAAGGCACCGAAGTGCCCTCGGTGGGTTGGGGGCATACCACTGCCCCACCACCGTTTCCCTCCAACAGGCGCCGCTCAATCAATGCCTGGCATGGAGAGGAACAGGGCCGCACCAAGCCCGCGGGAGCCTCGCGAAGCCCGTCGGCACGTGGAGTTTGCAGCGACAAGTGGCGACCACGCCATCATGGCACCAATGCCACTCAAGCCGCAGCGCCCGCCCTGTTTCGACCTGAACCAACGTGGAGGTCCGACGGTTCAATCGTGGGTCTTCACGATGAACGTCTTCTTCAACGCGAATTACGTCGAGTCGGACGCAGCGAAGATTCGCTACGCTGTTTCGCTGCTGAGGGGCCCCGCCATGGACTGGTGGCGAGTCATTGTGACATCGCCACGCGCCTACGAGCCGCCGTCGCAAGAGGACGGTCCCGCGGGTCCAGCCGTCACCTGGAGTTCATTTTGCGAAACCGCCCAGTACAGCACGTGGGATGCATGGTGCGCAGGGCTTCGGGCGCCCTTCGAGCCGATCGCGGCTTCTATTTTGGCGCGTCAGAAACTGCGTACTCGGATCAGTTCAAGACTACACGAGCGGTTTTCTCGCATTATGCGAGCAAGTCGGCTACATGCACGAGGCGGAGCGGGTGAACCGTTGCGTCGGAGGGCTGAAGCCGGACATCTCGCACGATATCATGCTACGCGGGCTCTCGAATTTTAACGAGATCATCGCGCTCGCCGAGAAAATCGACATTTTGCGCCGTCCGAGACCGGGGTCCTACTACGGACATCGCCCTCGGGGACCGATCGAGCACGCCACCGTACACACCGTTGCGACGAATGCAGCTGCCACGCCATTTAAGGGGCGCTGCTTTGCTTGCAATCGGCCAGGCCATCGCAAGAGTGAATGCCCAGAGGAGCTGAGGCGCCGCGGAGCAGAGCAGGGAAGGGAGTCTCAGAGGCAGGGAAACGCCAGAAGTCAGTAGAAAACGGGCCAACTACTGACGAGACTGCCTGCTCGCCCAACCTCACCGACCCTCACCGAGTCACAGTACCGATTCACGCCATCGATCGGGCTCGGATGAATAAGGAGGGTACAGTGACGGATTGCCCAGTACTGATCCACGGGAAAATACAGGGAGCAGCAGTGAAGATTTTTATAGACGGAGGAGCAAGTCATAGCTTAGTTAATACCGCGACTACAATAAAAATGCAACTGGCACTTAGTCGGTGTTTACCGGAGATAGACGCGCGCTTAGTTGACGGCACGCTGCTGGCCATACTAGAGAAGGTGGAAAGAGTAAAAGTCCGCTGCGGGGGAGACTTCGGGTTTACACAGGAAATATTCGTGACGACATTGGATGGGCACGATATTTTACTAGGACGTGATTGGCTGCGACGGTATAACCCACGAATCGACTGGACGACGGGCAGCTGCACTGTGCGAAGTAGCGGTAACTGGGTTGAGCTACCTATTTGGCAGTCGCCCGAGTCTTCAGCGGTCCACGTCAACGCCATCACAATGAAACGGGCTGTCGCCGCTGGAGCTGATGTGTACGCGGTGGATATCGCAGTGGTAGGAGAAGCAGAGCAGCCGAGCGATTTTCAGAAACTACTGGCAGCGGTACCGCCCGAACTACAGGAACTATTGAAACGGTACCCGGGAAATTTTCCCGACGACTTACCGGAGGGTCTGCCACCTCAGCGGGCACACGATCACCGAATAGAGTTAGAACCCGGGGCACAGCCAACCGTACAGCGACAGTTCAGACTGACACAGCCCGAGCTCGACGAACTAAGGAAGCAGTTAGACTACCTGTTAGAGAAAAAATTCATCCGCCCGAGTTCGTCACTGTTCGCCGCACCGATACTGTTCACACCGAAAAAGGACGGAGGGTTTCGCACGTGCATCGACTACAGAGCACTAAACAGGGTAACAGTCAAGACGCGATACCCCATTCCCCGCGCCGACGAACTGATAGATCAACTGCGAACAACACGGGTCTTTTCGAAAATCGATTTACGGGGAGGTTACCATCAGATTCGGGTCGAACCATCGGACTGCGCCGAGACAACATTTAGGACTCGGTACGGGTCATTCGAGTACACCGTGATGCCCTTCGGGCTGACAAACGCACCGGCGACTTTTCAGATGACCATGAACGAGGCGTTTAGACCACTTTTAGATAAATGCGTGATAGTTTTACCTCGACGACAACCTCGTCTACAGTCGCGACAAGCAGCAGGACGTAGCAGATCTGGAAGCAGTATTTAAAAATTTATACCAGCACCGCCTACTGACCAAGGGTTCGAAGTGCGAATTTTTTCAGGACAGGCTAGAGTTTCTGGGGCACGTTATTTCGGAGGCTGGGTTTGAGATCGACCCAAAGAAACTGGACACGGTAAAAGCATGGCACCCCCCGACAAATATCACGGAGCTGCAGAGTTTTTTAGGGTTCGTTAATTACGTGCGTCGGTTCGTCCCCGACATGGCAAGGTTAACGGCCCCAGTGACGGATCCGCTGCGGAAGGGGGTCGCTTTTACGTGGGGGGGGGAAGAGCATGCTGCCTTCTCTACCCTGAAAAATGTTCTCTGTTCACCGCCCGTACTCCGCATCGCCGACCCCCACCGCCCATTCGAAGTGGTTACAGACGCAAGCGACATCGCCATCGGAGCGGTACTGCTACAGGATTTCGGCAACGGACTACAGCCTATCGCATACGAGTCACGAAAACTGCATCCGCCCGAGAAAAATTACCCGATACACGATCGCGAAATGCTCGCGATTGTGCACGCATTCAAAGTATGGCGCTGCTACCTGACCGGCACAGACGTGACAGTACGGGCAGACCACAAGTCACTACAGTACCTCCGCGCACAGCCCCACCTCAACCCACGACAGATCCGCTGGCTCGATTTCCTCGAGTCAAATTTCCACTATACAGTCACCTATAAAAAGGGGGCATCGAACATCGCTGACGCACTGACTCGCCCCACTGCCCAAGTCCACGCCATACTACTCGCCCAGACCAGCCCACTACTGACAGGACTATTTACCCACGGCTGTCAAACTGACCCATTCTATTACGTAAAAGCCGGCACCGACCGCATCTGGGTACCGAGTTACACGTTACTACGGGAATTACTGCTACAGGAGGCACACGACGGAGTTACCTCAGGCCATTTCGGAGTAGAAAAAACACGGCAGCAGCTGCAGCGGCATTATGTCAGAATCCCAACCACTAGACCACTGGGATAAAAGGGCTTGTTTCAGTAGCGGGTCAGTGCGCCCATAACCCCCCAGGCAAACGCGCATGTAACCCTTCCTAGGATCGATCGGGGATCTCACAGTGCAGCTCTAGTGACACCCCCCCACACTGGGAGGCCCAGGACTGAGCACAGTGGCAACGGCCTACATGTGCATACACCGGGATTCGAACCCGAGACCGCTCTGATACCATGTCAGAATCCCAACCACTAGACCACTGGGATAAAAGGGCTTGTTTCAGTAGCGGGTCAGTGCGCCCATAACCCCCCAGGCAAACGCGCCTGTAACCCCCCCTAGGATCGATCGGGGATCTCACAGTGCAGCTCTACTGACACATTATTACTGGCCCGAGATGTTGACCGACGTGCAGCGACACGTGGTATCATGTCCCACCTGCCAAACCATGAAATCATCATGGAAGCGGCCGGCAGGACAGTTGCAGCCGATACCACCCCCTGAGCGTGCTTGGCAGCAAGTGGCGATGGACTTCGTCACGGGGTTACCGACTGGAGCAAGTGGGAACGACGCGATCCTGGTCGTCGTCGATCGACTAACGAAAATGGCACATTTCGCAGCCTGCAAAAAATCAATCACAGCCGAAGAAACAGCCCGCCTCTTCATCTCCACCGTCGTTCGACTGCAGGGGATACCAGCAGCGATAATCAACGACCGCGACACGAAATTCACCAGCAACTTCTGCCGGAACCTGTGGCAGCAGTTCGGCACGCGACTACAGTTTAGTTCTTCGTACCACCCCGAAATCGACGGACAGACAGAACGGACAAACCAGACCATGGAACAACTCATCCGACCCACGTGCGACGACCCGACCACCTGGGAACAGCAACTGCCACTCATCGAGTTCGCATACAACAACTCGCCATCCGCCACGACCCAACAGTCACCATTTTACCTGAACTACGGACAAGACCCCACAGTACCCATGACCCCGAATCCCGACAATCATGTACCTCGCGCACAACAGTTCGCTGAAATCCTACAGGCAGCACGGACCTGGGCAGCCGACGCAATTAAAAAGGCCAACGTCATCGCTAAACGCAATGCCGACCGCCACCGCAGGCCTGTCACTTACCAGCCCGACGACCTAGTTTTACTCGACCCCAAAAATCTCCGCCTGCCCATCACCCCAAAGCTTCGCCCCCGATATTGCGGGCCATTTCGCATCAGCCACATGATCACACCCGTCACCGCCCACCTCCTCCTTCCCGCTGACTGGTACGTTAGCCCGTCCTTCCACGTCAGCTTACTCCGCCCCTACGTACCATCCACGAGCCACCTGCCCCGCAACCGCCCAGCAAGCATGACCCGACCACCCACCGAGCCCATCATCACACCCGAGAAGATTCTGAGCCACCGAGTTCGAGACCCACGTGGAGCTCGCAGGATCGAGTTCCTGATACGCTGGAAAGACCGCACGCCCACCGAAGACAATTGGGTACCCCTGGACAGAATCGAAAACCACCCCATCTTCACCGAGTATCTGAGCAGCCGCAATTTCCGAGATATACACGTACTCTCGTAAGGAGGGCCTCCTTATGGGGGGGGGTAGTGTAAGGAAATTTCTCTTACCTTACGCCGCAGCCCTGCGTAGCGCGTACATTATTATTCTCACCACACTCGGCACCGTTACCACTCGCGACCCTCGCTTCGACAATCTTCCCGCCACTTCGCACGTCGCAACCCAGCCTCCCGGCTCGGCTAGTAACCCGCGCTCCGGGCCTTCGCTTCGACACTTTCCCAACCTCAGTCCCGACCTCAGTCACAGGCCCGTCGTGCGTCAACCACAGTTCGTTACCGTTACCATTGTAGTTTCGCTATATATTATTCGCTCATGCCTTCGCTCATTGTACTCTTACTTCGATAGTGCAATTCTCGCTCGATCACTCAATTGCACTCATAACAGTGGGTCACGTTAGCAAGGAGGACATGAATGAAAGACCATGGTCAGCTTAGATATTAATATACAACCACCATATAAGAGTTATTGGATAATGCTCATGATTTTGTGAATGCGATATTATGGTTAGGAAACTCCATAACAGTCGGAGAATATTCGAAATATTACAGAACACAGGCCATCTGTGTTTTAATACGATATATACACCACATATCTTTCATGATATGAGCTCAAAAAGATCGTACAAATTTACTGTATATTAAATACGATATACGAGTGCATATCTATGGATTTTTCAGAGACTCTAAATATTTTTATAGAGCATACAATACGCCAACTGACAATATATTGTGATCTTAATCTCCTTCCCCTCTCTCCACCTTATTCCTAATCCTACCCTCCTAGTTCCTTCGCCATCTGTAATTTGTTACTAAACCGTTACACAACAGGCTACGCTTTCATCAGCCAGCTGATTCTGTAACGGTTATCAGTAACGCCACCTCAACGTTCATGTAGACAGAATGTCGAGGCGCAACTGTCTCAATGTACTTATCCGAGTCGCACATTCTCATCTCGTTTTGGCATAAAGCAGCGGCTCGATGCAAACTGCAAGAATGCCGCGACTCCTCAACTTCTCATTCGAATGTCCAAATTTCGCCCTGCTTTCGGCTGAACGTGTGAGTGAGCCTGCTCTGCTGTTGTCTGCTACTGCCGAGTCTGGCCCTACCCTCACCTTGTCCAAATTCCGACTGGTTGTTAATCTTTGCTGCCATCGTGTGACTGTGTTTGATACAGTGGTATTTTGGTCACCGGCGTGACAGGGGCAAGCGACAAACGAGACCGGTTTTCGGAGAACGAATCCTCGCAACTCGCTTCGATTGGTGAGAAATAGAATGGGAAGGCGGACAGATGGGTATGCATTCTGGCGAGCCCACCACAGGCGCATCACTTCGCAAGTCCAGAAAATGGAGCCAGGCAGAAATCTCAGGTCGTCTCAAGTGCGAGCATTACATCTCTCTAGAATCTTCGGTCCTTCCCGCGAGGATGTACAACTAAGTACCTCGCCGTACGTACTTCTGTGGATGTACTACTACTACACTCCGAGCCGCCTCTTTCTCACTCGGCGACGGTTGACCTGCGTGGTTCCCTTCCGTCGCCTCGTCTCGTCTCGCCTCGCCTCGCCTCGTTCCCTCTCGCGTGGTCATCCCTCCTGTACTGCTGCTACCAGCTCCCCGCCGACAGACCCAGCCACTGGCAGGCCAGCCGAAAGGAAACGGACGAACTCCGAATCGAAGGGAGACGCTGTTCTGAGCGTACCTTCCAGTGCGGGCCGAAGCGCAAACCTTCAGCAGGTCCGTAGTTAGTAGTAGTACAGTACAGTAGCCCCGACTTACAAAGGCAACCATCCCGCTCTCTCACCCACCCACCCACCCACCCACCCACCCACCCATCCACCCCCACTTTCTGCTTTTCAAACTTTAAAAGAGCAAACTCTTTTTTGCCCTGGGCCGATGCGAGGCCGCCGCGAGAGTGCGATGCCGCGAGAGTGCGATGCCGCGAGAGTGCGATGCCGCGAGAGTGCGATGCCGCGAGAGTCCACCCACCCACTGCAACTCACCTCACCACCACTCAATCCCGTCCTGCCACCACCAAACCCCGATCTGTTGCTTCAATGCGTCAATGCACGCACGCACGCAAGCAAGTAAGCACGCACGCTCCACTTCAAGTCAGAGGTGCTTCTCCTTCCCACCCTCCCCTCCCCTCCGAGGGGAGTCCCCACTAACCCTTTCCTCCTTTCCCATCCCCTCCTCTCTTTTCCTCTCGTTTCCGCTCCGCTCCTCTCCTCCCCTCCCCGTTCCCTCCAAGGGCTTGCCTACCCGGAAGTTGCTCGTCCAGTCCTTTGCCATTACCACCAGTAGTGCTCACAGCCTCTGACACAGAGGCCCGAGGCGACGACTGACTCGGTGGCCCCGCCCCCGTCACCCCTGTCACCCCTGTGCAAAGAAACAGTAGAAATTGCTCGAGGACTGCCCCCTGCCCCCTGCGAGGGTGTGCAAGTCTGACCCAAAACGGAGAACACGGAAAAGCGGACCCACCAACGCGCCTCCTCCATTCCCCCGCACCTTTCCGCCCTCCCTCCCACCCACCCCCCCTTTTCCCTCCTCCTCCCCGTCCCCTCTTCCCCCACCTTTTACCCGTTTGCAGCGAGCAGTGAGCAGCAGTGCGCGGGAGCGGTGAGCGTCTGAGCGGGACGGTTTGACCCGATCCGTTTCTCTTAACCGCACTTGCTGCCTGCATGCGTGCTGCACTGCCCCGGTGTCGCTCGTATTCATTACGGCCACCCACGGTCCCCTACCCCAAGTCCCCGACCGAACCGAACCCCCGGTAGCGCGCGAGGGAGACGATAAGATCCTCTCCTGTATTTGGTCTCTTCAAGAGAAGTTTTCACAACCGTCGCCCAGGGATGCCCAGTCGAGAAAGGAGAAGCATAAGATCCCCTCCCGCCGCTTCCTCACCTCCTCATTTCCCGTTTTCTTCTCGGGAGTTTCCTTCGCCTGTGCCTCGTCACAGCGCTTCCCTTTCGCTCTTCTCACGACCTGTCACGGAAACCCGACCTGCCTGCATCGCGTAGCGCTAGCACTAGACGTATAGGCTCTTAGAAAAGCTTCAACGAGTAGCTGCTTCGGCTTTCAGTGGAAACCTCAACTAGTAACTTCAACTGGTACTAGTACTGCCGCTGTGCACCTCCAACGGTATTAACGTTTAATCCCTGGAGGGCTCATTTACACTCAACGCTTTTGTCGTCCACGCCCGCTCTCCCCCTCCGCACGGCACTCTCCCCCTTCGCACGGCGCTTATCTCCACGTGAAACCTCCGTCACCTGCTGCCGCCAGTGCAATCTTCCTGTGCTGCGAAGCTCCAGGGCCGCACACCCCCAGGGTGACTTCGTCTCTACCACTCCCCACTTCCCCTTTCCTGGCGAGCGGCCAGTGGGAGAGGGAAGGAGCGCTTTCGAGAATGAAGCTCGCCCTCCTTGGAACGACAGTTTGCAATCGGGGCAGAAGCAGCAGCAGCAGCAGCAGCAGCAGCAGCAGCAGCAGCAGCAGCAGCAGCAGCGGCGGAAGCAGCAGCAGCAGCAGCATCGGCGGCGGCGGCGGCGGCGGTGGCAGTGGTGGCTTGAGTGACACGAAGCACAAGATTAAGAGTGGAAGCCAAAGCAGCAGCAGCAGCAGCAGCGACTCAGACATTGCCTTTGAGACTGCCGGGAATCACCTCCTGCCTCTCAAGTTCCAGTTCCACACTGGTAACCACACTTGTAACCAGGCTGCTAACGACGCTGGTAACGACGCTGGTAACCACACAGGGGCTTCTATTGGTCCCTGCCACCCGTTCTACCGCCACCTCGGCAGGAGCTGCCGTCCTGACGGCAGTCCCAGGCACTTGCACGCGCCCTGCTCTCTGCACCGCCCTGCCAGGGCCCATCCGACGGTCGCCATGCCTCCGCCACTTCATCTGGACAGCTCTCCCTGCGTCTCCCCACCCACTGCGCTTGCCTGGGATGGGCTTGGACCAGCAGCAACGACAGCAGAGGCAGCAGCAGCAGCAACGGAAGGAGTGGGAAGGCTGACGAGCAGCCCACGGCACGTGAAGAGACCCCGGGGGCGCAGCAGGCTGCAGTGTGCGGTGCTGCTGCCAGGGTTGAAGGATGCTCACGCTGCAGCGGACGTAGAGTGTTCGGCTGCTGCTCACTCCACTGTCAGCGCTGCTGCCGCTGTTGCTGCTACTGCTGGTGCTGCTGAAGGCGACATGGATTGGTCAAACAACACGACGACGAAGAAGCAGAAGAGAGAGGGTCCGACAGCTGGTTGTGGAGTGAGGCGCATGCTGCGGTTGAGTCTGCACGAAGGGGAGCACCGCGAGGAGGGCGGGGAGCTGCAGCTGCAGCCGCAACAGCAACAGCAAGAGCAACAGCAGGGCTCCAGCTCTGCCGGTTCTGGCTCCGCCTGCATTACTCTTGGCCCCACGCTGATGTACCAAGCTGTTCCTGCTGCAGGCAACGCTTCTGAGGGTGAGTGAGTCGCTGCTAGCAGTCAGCAGCTAGTAGTTGGTTAGCAGCTTGCGGGTTGCAAGTGTTCTGGTTCTTCTTATGACTCACAAGTGGTTGCCACCTCCTTCTCAGCTGCCATTTGCGCGCTCCCTTGCTTCTCCACTCTCTCTCTCCTTCTCTCCCTCCCTCACACCCTTGCTACCTCGCACTCACACTCTCCTCCCCCTTACCTTCTCCCTCTTTCTTCCTTTCTCCCCTTTCTCCACAGGAAACCAGTCCGAGCTCCCACCTTCAGCACCCTCCCAGCCCAGCCCACTGTCGCTTATACCTACTCACTTCCCTGCACCAGCACCAGCAGCAGCATCAGCACCAGCATCAGAACCAGTGGCACCAGCACCAGCACCAGCACCACCAGCACCCGCGGCACCAGCACCGGCAGCACAAGAAGCCACGGAGATAGAAGAGCCTCTCTACTCCCCTTCCAACCTGCAGTCCCCTCGCCGGCCGTTTGATCCCTTCGCTGCGCCGCTCACCTGCCCCAGCACGCCCCGCAAGCCCAGGCTCTCTGGTGGGTCGGCGTTGGTGCACCTGCGGGCGATGGAAGCTGGGACACCAGGCAGGCGTGTCATGCGCCGCCTGCTCTTCGATTGATACACAGATACACTATACTGCTCTTCTTCCAGTAAAGCTCGGGCTCACCCTCTTCCGTTAACGCTCTTCCTCTGGTGGTCGCGCACTGATGCTGTTCCTTCCACTACTACCGTACCTTCCACTGCTGTCTTCCGCTACCGCTGATGACCTTCCCATTCCACTGACTTAACCTGACCTCATCCATTAAATGACAAGCCCGGGTGACTTCTGCTCATGTCAGGAAGTTGACTCACTGTGTGACACCCCATGACTCTCGCATACGCCCTCCACTGACCTGCAGCCGATACAAAGCTTCTCGTTCTGTTACCCCTGCTTCTGATTCTGACCTTTCCCTCCTGCCGGCTGCCCTCCCCTGCTGCTGCCCCAAGCGGTTTGCTGCCAAGACCCCATCATTCATACCCTCATCATATAACCCTATCCCGCACCACCAACACCTGATTTACTGGTAACACTCCCAGCAGCAGCGAGTACTGTGCAGTGCACTGTATCGCACCTCATTCCAAGCATGAGCAGCAGTGTCTGTGCCACAAGTCGCGGCTGTTGCTTGTTGCTTGCTGCTGCAGTGCACTATCCTGAGCTCCCCTCATGCAGTGCAGTGCACTATCCTGTCGGCTCTCTCATTTCAGCTTTTCAACCACCTGCTGCCTGCAGCAGCCCTAACAACCCACCTATCCAAGTAAACTCCTGATGAGTACCGTATATTCCTGACTGACAACTGGTACTATATCCCCCCCCTCTTTTTCTGCTCTGGTGCTTCTGTACATGCAGGGGAGGGGTTTGATGTGTAGGGTTGTTTTTCTCCTGGATGTACACTGCACTGTATATATATTAATAACGTAAGCTTCCAGAAAAAAACATTGTTGTTAGGATTGATGGGATGTCAAATGAATTTAGGATTTTTTTTCTCTTTTCTACGGTAGGTGTGAAAAACATGTGAAAAAAAAAACACATTTCCACAGCCCAGGTTATACAATTCAGCTACATCCTTCAGTCGCAACTGCAAATTCAACCATCCATCACTTAAAGCTCAAGGCCCAAATTGCGGATCGCGCTGGGCAAGTTTAGTATAGTTGATCGACAGTTGTATTGCAGGTGTTCTTTTTTGCGAATTGGGGTTACGAGCTGTACGAAGCCAGCTGAATGGCCAGTAAAGTGAGAACAGTGTTCTTGGAGCAAGAGGGGAGGCAAAGTTGCAAGTGTAATATCCGTGCAATATGGGACTCACACAACCAAACGCCTGTGGCCCCTAGGGTATGCTGGGTCAGCGAAAAAAAAAAATGAGTGTGGCGAGAAGTTAGGCGAAACCAAAGCCCTCAACCCAACCAGCACCTCGACTTTCCTGTCCAGCTCCCTCACCACCCCCCAAAGCCCAACTTTAATAAAGTTGAACAATTTGGGCCTTGAGCTTTAAGAAATGAGGTCCATATCAGTATCAGAATTCATGGCCCCAAGCCGAATTTCCAACTAAACCTCCTCACTGCCATCATAACCACACACACTGCCTTTCTTCTGTCACCTTGTAAGGAATTTTCTCGCTATTCCTTACTGCGACCGTCAACACCGCGTACAGCAGCAGCCGTTGTTCGCCCGTTACTGCTAACGGGGCTTCGCCAACTTCGCGCGCACTGTTTCACCAAACCTCGCACTGCTGGAGCAGCCGAGTCGGCCTACGCTTCGGGACTAGCCCGAACCTCGCGCCAGCGTAGCACTAGCTAGCTCGCACGCACCGCGTTACCGTTGCATGTTTCGCTTATAAGTATTCGCTCATGCCTTCGCTCATACTTTGTACTCATTGAACACCTTAGTGCAATCCTCGCTACCTCGATTCATTGCACCCGTAACACTTGGTTATCAGAGCCACTTTCCTTTCGGACCGCGCATCTCCGCACCCCAGAAAATCAACTTTTGATTTCTTCGCTCGATGGGACTCACGCCCCTTAGCACCTAGGAGCCGCTGTCCTCGCGTTCTCTCGTAAATGCGTGCAGCCACGACTGCGCCTAGACTAAGCTGAGCCGACGCCCTTTGCTACGGCTGAACATATCGACGTCACCACACTCACGCAGGACCGCCTGAACGAGCTGCTGCGACAACTGCACTGACGGCGGAACGCACATCCTTGCAGAATGACGTCGCACGAGCACAACAAGCGCAATCACAAGCACCTGGCACTCCGGTACAACCCGCACCACAAGCATCGCCATCACTGGCCGCACCGCGAGCGCGGCCAGTGATGGCGTCGTCCGGCACGACGGAGACGACGACCACGGCACGACACACCCCGAAGCGACGAATGCGGCCAGGAGTCAACCCCGCGTCACGATTTCTGTGCCGGCCGGCGAATCAACACTACCGTCGCCGATGCCGCTGAAGCCGCAACGTCCGCCATGTTTTGACCCGAGTCAACGGGGTGGTCCTACCGTGGTTGTTCACGTTGAACGTGTTTTTCGACGCCAACTACGTCTCGGAGGATACGGCGAAGATTCGCTACGCCGTGTCGCTGCTGCGAAGACCCGCCATGGACTGGTGGCGCGTCATCGTCACGAAGCCGATGGACTGCGCGACTCTACCGACACGGGAAGGACAAACCGGACCCTGGGCGCCGTCGTATTTCGTGGAGGTGCCCCAATATCGCACGTGGGACGCGTGGTGAGCAGGTCTGCGCGCTCGATTTGAGCCAATCGTGGCTTCGATCGCGGCGCCTCAGAAGCTCCGCACTTGGCGCCAAATCGGTTCCGTCCAAGACTACACCAGCGGGTTTCTGGCGTTGTGCGAGCAGGTGGGCTACATGCACGAATCTGAGTGTATTGACCGCTACATCGGCGTCCGGAAGCATGACATCGCTCAGGAAATCCAGCTTCGCGGCGTCACTGATTTTCAGGAGATTCTCGCCATGGCGGAGAAACTCGAACTTCTTCTGCCAACCGAGACCGGGGTCCTACGGAAGCAACAGCAACTGGGGACATCGATCTCGTGGGACGAACGAGGGCGCTACGATACGTGCCGTCGCCGCGAATGCCGCTGCCGCACCGTTCAAAGGGCGCTGCTTCGCGTGCAATCGGCCGGGACACCGCAAGAGCGAATGCCCGGAAAATGCTAAGGGAAAGGGGGAAGCTGAGCAGCAGAAACAGACCAAGCAGCAGGGAAACGCTGGGAGTCAGTAGCAGACGAGCCCTCTACTAACAGGTCACGCCGCTCGCCCGACCCAACCGACCCTCACCGAGTGATTGTGCCGGTTCACGCAATCGACCACACCCGGCCGAATAAGGAGGGTACTACGGTGGACAGCCCCATACTGCTTAGTGGGAAAATTGGGACAGACTTAGTTAAAATATTCGTAGACGGGGGAGCCAGCCACAGCCTAATCAACACCGCCACAGCACGAAAACTGAGACTGCCACTGGACAGATGTTTACCTGAGATCGACGCAAGACTGGTTGACGGCACGCCACTGGCGATACGGGAACGCGTAGACCGGGTTCGGATTCGCTGCGGGGGTAACTTCACGTTAACCCTCGACGGAACCGACATTTTACTCGGTCGTGATTGGCTGCGACAACACAATCCGCGAATCGACTGGACGACGGGTGACTGTGCCGTGCGAGTGAACGGTAACAACACCGCCTTACCTCGCTGGGGTCTTCGTCGGTGCGTGTCAACGCAATCACGATCAAACGCGCCGTAGCGGCAGGAGCTGGCGTGTACGCGGTCGACATTCGGGAAGCCGAGGCAGCAGACGAAAGGGGGGATTTACAGAAACTGTTAGCCGACTTATTGGATGACTTGGCAGCACTCCTAAAGCAGTACAGTAGGATTTTCCCGGACGACCTGCCGACAGGACTGCCACCTCAGCGACCGCATGACCACAGGATAGAGTTAGAACCGGGGGCACAACCAACAGTACAGCGACAGTTCCGACTGACCCAACCCGAACTGGACGAACTGAGAAAGCAGCTGGATTACCTGCTCGAGAAGGAATTCATTCGCCCGAGTTCGTCACCCTTCGCAGCACCGATACTGTTCACACAAAAAAAGGACGGGAGTTTTCGCATGTGCATCGACTACCGCGCACTGGACAGGGTTACCATCAAATCCCGTTACCCCATCCCACGAGCCGACGAACTGATCGACCAACTGCGAACAGCCCGGGTTTTCTCGAAAATCGACCTTCGAGGAGGCTACCACCAGATCCGAGTCAACCCACCCGACTGCCCGAAAACAGCCTTCCGGACACGCTACGGATCCTTCGAATACACCATCATGCCCTTCGGACTGACCAACGCCCCCGCCACCTTTCAAATGACTATGAACGAAGCATTCCGCCCGCTTTTAGATAAGTGCGTCATCGTGTACCTCGACGACATACTGATTTACAGCCCAGACAGAGCACAGCACCTACAGGACATCGAAGCAGTTTTTAAAATACTGAGTGAGAACCGCCTAGTGACAAAAGCCTCTAAGTGTGAGTTTTTACAGGACAGACTGGAGTTTTTGGGACACATTATTTCAGCTGAAGGAGTGGAAATAGACCCGAAGAAGATCGCGACGATTCAAGCATGGCACGCGCCGACAAATTTGACTGAGTTGCTGAGCCTTTTGGGGTTCGTCAACTACGTGCGCCGGTTCGTCCCCGAATGGCGAAGTTGACTGCTCCGTTGACCGACCTGCTGAGGAAGGGGGTCGAGTACACGTGGGGGGAGAAAGAGCAAGCTGCCTTCTCGGCCCTCAAACAAATTTTGTGCTCACCGCCCGTGCTTCACATCGCAGATCCACACCGTCCGTTCGAGCTCGTCACCGACGCTAGCGACATCGCCGTGGGAGTAGTACTGTTGCAGGATTTCGGGAACGGCCTCCAGCCAATCGCGTACGAGTCCCGCAAGCTTCACCCGCCCGAACGCAACTACCCGATACACGACCGCGAGATGTTGGCGATCGTGCACGCGTTCAAGGTGTGGCGATGTTACCTCACGGGAGCAGACGTGACAGTACGGACAGACCACCGATCACTACAGTACCTTCGCGCCCAACCGAATCTCAACCTGCAACGGATCCGCTGGTTGGACTATCTGGAGTCCAACTTCTACTACACAGTCACGTACAAGAAAGGCGCATCATGTCAAACTTATATGCTGCTTATTGTGTAGGCTATAGTGGGGTAGCCCATATGGGGTACAACCCAATTAGGGTTTGCTACTTGTACCCACCTTGCTGCTAGTTCATTCATTCTCGCTTACTGATTCTGACATGGTTTCAGAGCAAGTCCTGACCTAGGACCGTTTTTTTTAGAGCCCACCGAATCGTTTCCTGTCCGTTGCGCGTTACCCTGCCCGTAGCGCCCTACCGTGTCCGTCGCGCTGCCCCACCAGGCGCGTTACCGTGCCCGCACGCCGCCCTGCTGGCTGCCGCGCTGCCTTGCCCTGCCCTGCGTTGCGCTGCCTAGCGCGCGCTCTGCCCTGCCCTGCGTTGCGCCGCCCCGCGCACGCCATGCCCTGCGTAGCGCTGCCCGCGCACGCCCTGCCCGCGCACGCCCTGCCCTGCCCCGCGTCGCGCCGCCCTGCGCACGCCCTGCCCTGCGTCGCGCTGCCCGCGCACGCCCTGCCCTGCCCCGCGTCGCGCTGCCCCGCGCACGCCCTGCCCTGCTCCGCGTCGCGCTGCCCCGCGCACGCCCTGCCCTGCCCCGCGTCGCGCTGCCCCGCGCACGCCCTGCCCTGCCCCGCGTCGCGCTGCCCCGCGCACGCCCTGCCCTGCCCCCCGTCGCGCCGCCCCTGCAGCCCGCGTGCCGCCCCTGCATCCCGCGCGCCGCCCCTGCAGCCCGCGCGTCGCCCTATGCAGCCCGCGCGCCGCCCCTGCAGCCCGCGCGCCGCCCTTGCAGCTCGCGCGTCACCCCTGCAGCCCGCGCGCCGCCCCTGCAGCCCAGCGCGCCCCGCTGCCCAGCGCGCCAGCGCGTCCCGCTGCCCAGCGCGCCAGCGCGCCCCGCTGCCCAGCGCGCCAGCGCGCCCCGCTGCCCAGCGCGCCAGCGCGCCCCGCTGCCCAGCGCGCCAGCGCGCCCCGCTGCCTAGCGCGCCAGCGCGCCCCGCTGCGCAATGCGCCAGCGCGCCCCGCTGCCCAGCGCGCCAGCGCGCCCCGCTGCCTAGCGCGCCAGCGTGCCCCGCTGCCCAGTGCGCCAGTGCGCCCCACTGCCCAGCGTGCCAGCGCGCCCCGCTGCCCAGCGCGCCAGCGCGCCCTGCTGCCCAGCGCCCAGCGCGCCCTGCTAAACCCTTAAAAAAAAAAAAAAACAAAAAAAAAAGAGCCCTAGGTGCCCCCCCTGCCTGCCCGCGCGCCGCCCTCTGCAGCCCGCGCGCCGCCCTGCTGCAGCGCGCCGCCCTACTCTGGCCGCGCACCGCTCTTCCCTGACCGTGCGCCGCCCCGACCTACCCTAGTGCCTGCTCGCCGCCCTGCCTTCCCTGCGTGCTGCCGTGCTGGTCGCACATCTCCTTCCTTTTTCCCGCTATGACGTCTCTTCGTGGTAGCGGTGGGAGTGGTGGCGGCGGTGGTGGCAGCAGTGGGAGTGGTGGCGGCGGCCGCAGTGGCAGTCTAGGTGGAGCTGCTCGGTGGGGAGTTTCTGGCGGTGGCCAGATGCAGCTCCAGCGACGTCCGCGCGAGTCCCTCACGCCCCAGCAGCTTCGTGAGTGGTACGCTAGTTGGGGTTGTGGCGGCGGCCGTAGTGGCAGTCGCCCTGGAGTTGGTCGGTCGGGAGTTTCTGGCGGTGGCCAGATGCAGCTGCAGCGGCGTCCGCGCGAGACCCTTACGCCACAGCAGCTGCGTGAGTGGTACGCTCATAGTAGAGGGTCTCGAAGTACTGCTCGCTGCCCGTACGTCATTCGCACAGGTGATCGGGCTGGTCAGACTTGCGGGACAATTGGTCACACACTGTCCCGCTGCTTCGCCGGTCTGAGCAACGCCTGGCGTACAGAGTTTGGTGACGCGGCTGAGCTCCCCAGCTGGGTGGAGCTGCTTAGGCAGAGGGTGGATATCTTTGCTCTTGACTATGATGCTATCCTCAACTGCCATGTATGCATTGCCTGTTAGTGCTGAGGGTGACTGTTACCTGTGTGTGCCGCCCGACCCAGGTATAGAGACTGCTGCTCTAGGTGCTAGTGAGTCTGCTGCTCTAGGTGCTGGTGAGTCTGTTCTCTCTGGTACTGCGCCTGCTGAGGCCTTGCACACCTTTACGCTTGACTCAGGTGCTTCCCGATGTTTCTTTCGCGACAGTACCGCACTCACACCGCTCCCTGCACCTGTTGCTGTCTCTCTGGCTGACCCCTCTGGGGGCCCAGTCCTTGCACGTTCCTCCACTGTTCTCCCGTGTCCAGCGGTTCCGTCTGGCTCACTGTCAGGTCTTCACCTCCCCTCGTTCTCTACAAACTTGGTGAGCAACGCCGTCCTTCAGGATGTATGGGTTGACACCTTTATTCCAGGAGGACAGCGTGTGGCGATCTGTACGTGCTCCCGGACTGGCCGGCACCTGGCCACGTTCACCCAAGCGCCTGGCTCGAGTCAGTACACACTGACTACTGTGTCTCCTCAGGTAGCTGCGTCTGCGTCTGCGTCAGGTCAGCTAGCGGCCCCCTGCTCGTGTCGCGCTCTGTCGCACCAGACCCTCCTTGGCACCACCATCTTGGTCACCCCTCTGTGCAGCGCCTCCGTGGCATGCACTCCCGTGTCCTAGTCTCTGGTCTTCCCAGGACTCTGCCTCCCCTCCCACCCTCGCCTGCCCCTCCCTGCCTTCCCTGTGTCGAGGGGCGGCAGCGCGCCGCTCCTCACTCCTCCTCGTTTCCCCCGACGAATGCTCCCCTGCAGACTCTCCACATGGACGTGTGGGGCCCAGCCCGCGTCCGTGGACAGGGCCGCAAGCGCTACTTTCTGCTGGTCGTTGACGACTACTCGCGTTACACCACGGTCTTCCCCTTGCGCAGCAAGGGGGAGGTCCCTGATGTTTTGATCCCTTGGATCCGCGCAGTCCGTCTCCAGCTCCGCGAGCGGTTCCACACGGACCTTCCAGTCCTGCGTCTGCACTCTGTCAGAGGTGGTGAGTTTTCCTCCGACCTCTTGCGGGACTTTTGTCGTGGGGAGGGCATTCTCCAGTCGTTCACGCTTCCGGCCTCTCCGCAGCAGAATGGGGTTACTGGTCATGGAGGTCGCTCGTACCTCCATCATCCATGCGGCTGCCCCCCATTTTCTGTGGCCGTTTGCGGTCCGGTACGCTGCGCATCAGCTCAACCTCTGGCCCCGTGTCTCCTTGCCGGAGACCTCGCCTACACTGCGTTGGACGGGGAAGGTTGGCGATGCGTCGGTGTTCCGGGTCTGGGGTTCTCGTGCCTTTGTCCGCGATACGTCCGCGGACAAGCTCTCCGCCCGCGCCATTCCCTGCGTCTTCCTTGGTTTTCCCCCTGACGCGCCTGGCTGGCAGTTTTACCACCCCACCTCGCGCCGTGTCCTGCCCTCTCAGGACGTCACGTTCGACGAGTCGGTTCCCTTTTACCGGCTCTTCCCCTACCGCACTGCCCCTCGCCCCCCCCCCGGGCCGCTCTTCCTCGCACCAGGTCCTCCTCCGGTAGACCCCCTCCCCCCTCAGGGTCCTGCTCCCTCAGGTGTGTCTCAGGTAGACCCTGTCGAGCTTGTCGAGGTAGCTGTCGACTCTGGTGCTGCTAGGGGTGCTGCGTCTGGGGGTGCTGAGCCTGAGCGTGTGGAGCCGGGGGGTGCTGAGCCTGAGCGTGCGGAGCCTGGGGGTGCTGAGCCTGGGGTTGCCGAGTCTGAGGGTGCGGAGCCTGGGGGTGCTGAGCCTGAGCGTGCGGGGCCTGGGGGTGCTGAGCTTGGGGGTGCTGAGCTTGAGCGTGCAGAGCCTGGGGGTGCTGAGCTTGGGGGTGCTGAGCCTGAGCGTGCTGCGCCTGGAGGTACTTTGTCTACTGGAGGTTCTCCGGTTGCCTTGTCACGGCGGGATACTCTCTCACCACCGCAGCTGCGCGAGAGGTTTGCTCGGCGCTGGAGCCTTCGGAGTGACGCTGCTAGAGCTGGGGGGTCTGCCGCTGGAGACCCTGGAGCTGGAGGTGCTGGAGCTGGAGGTACCGGAGGTGCTGGAGCTGCTGGTCCTGGAGGTGCTGGAGGTACTGGAGATTCTCCGGGTGCCTCGTCCCGGCGGGAGCCTCTCTCTCCACCGCAGCTGCGAGAGTGGTTTGCTCGGCGTTGGAGTCTTCAGAGTGGCGCTGCTGGAGCTGGGGGGCATTCCGCTGGAGGCCCTGGAGCTGTAGGCCTTGGACCTGTTGGTCCTGGAGGTGCTGGAGGTACTGGAGCCGCTGGTCTCGGAGGTGCTCGTACTGGAGGTACTGGAGCTGCTGGACCTGGTGGTGCTGCAGGTGCTGGAGCTGCTGGAGGTGCTGGAGCAGCTGGTCCCGGAGGTGCTCGTACTGGAGGTACTGGAGCTGTTGGAGCTGGAGGTGCTGCAGGCGTTGGCGCTGGAGGAGCTGGAGCTGCAGCTGCTGGAGGTACTGGAGCTGCTGGTCCCGGAGGTGCTCGTACTGGAGGTACTGGAGCTGCTGGAGCTGGAGGTGCTGCAGGCGTTGGAGCTGGAGGAGCTGGAGCTGGAGCTGCTGGAGGTACTGGAGCTGCTGGAGCTGGAGGTGCTGCAGGCGTTGGAGCCGGAGGCACTGGAGCTGGAGCTGCTGGAGGTACTGGAGCTGCTGGAGCTAGAGGTGATGCAGGCGTTGGAGCCGGAGGCACTGGAGCTGGAGCTGGTGGTGCTGCTGGAGTTGGAGCTGGAGACCCTGGAGCTGGAGGTGCTGGCCCTGTGGGTGCTGGTGCTGTCGGTGCCAGCCTCCCCACTGCCTGCTCCTTCTCCTTACACTGGGCCGACAGGAGGTCTTGCGGAGCGTCGTGAGCCTGAGTCTCGTCATGCGTCGCCTGTTCGCGCTGTACGCACTGGTCGTCGTGTTCCGCGTCCGCGCCCTCCTCCTGTCCCCGGCACGCACCAGATGGCACTCCGTCCTTCCTCTGTTCCACAGCGTGTCCCTCTGCCGTCTCCTCCTGCGTCCTCTCTTCCTGACGTTGCTGACCCACCGTCAGACCTTGCTCGTGCTGCCAGTCCTACTGTCACACGTCTTCTAGCCACTGTTGTCACTGACCCTTCGTTTGAGTCCACTGCTGCGTCTGCCCTAGTTGCTGAGCTTGTTGACTTTGCTGCCGCCTGTCGCCTCGACTACGCCGCTAGTCTTGTTGCTGAGTCTGAGTCTGTCTGTCCTCCGTCCATCGGGGGTGAGTGTGCTCTTGGCACGGACGACCTTTGAGTGTTTTGCAGCTGCTTTACCTCATCTCGTGTCCATGCTGATTGCACCTGAGGGAGACCCGGATGCACCAGACATCCCGACCCCGCGCTCTTACGCAGAGGCGATAGAGGGTCCCTACTCCTCTCAGTGGCAGATAGCCATGGACGTAGAGATGGCTTTCTGGAAGTCCACAGGCACCTACGTCGACGAGGTTCCCCCACCTGGGGCGAACATCGTCAGTGGCATGTGGATTTTCAGGGTGAAGCGGCCGCCGGGTTCTCCGCCTGTCTTCAAGGCGCGTTACGTTGCACGAGGCTTCAGTCAGCGACAGGGAGTTGACTTCTTCCAGACCTTCTCCCCTACCCCGAAGATGACTACTCGTCGGGTGCTGCTGCACGTCGCCGCTCAGCGTGACTACGAGCTTCACTCTCTTGACTTCAGCACAGCCTTCCTACAGGGCAGCCTGCACGAGGAGATCTGGTTGCGCCGCCCACCTGGCTTCACTGGGTCGTTTCCTGCAGGTACCCAGTGGAGCCTCCGGCGGCAAGTCTACGGTCTCCGCCAGGCGCCTCGCGAGTGGCACGACACACTGAGGACGACGCTTGCGGCTCTTGGGTTTGCTCCTTCGACTGCTGACCCGTCGCTGTTTCTACGCACCGACACTTCTCTGCCGCCGTTCTACATCCTCGTGTACGTTGACGACTTGGTCTTTGCCACTGCTGACACTGCTGGACTGGCCTTTGTGAAGTCGGAGCTGCAGAAGAGACACACGTGCACAGACCTGGGTGAGCTGCGCAGCTATCTTGGCTTGCAGATCACCCGGGACAGAGCACAGCGCACCATTACCTTGACTTAGTCACACATGGTGCAGCAGGTCCTTCAGCGCTTCCGCTTCACGTACTCCTCGCCACAGTCCACTCCTCTGCCTACCGGTCACTCGCTCTCAGCTCTGCCTTCGGATGAGTCCGTAGAGCCGAGTGGCCCGTATCCGGAGCTTGTGGGCTGCCTCATGTACCTGATGACCTGCACTCGACCTGGCCTTGCTTACCCTCTTAGCATCCTGGCACGCTACGTTGCGCCCGGGAGACATCGACCAGAGCACTGGGAGGCCGCTAAGAGGGTGATGCGCTACTTGTGCAGTACGTCAGGCATGGGGCTCGTGCTTGGAGGACGGGCTCGAGTTGTCCTCACTGGTCACGCAGACGCTTCTTGGGTTGACGACTTGGCTACGCAGCGGTCGTCACAGGGTTACACTTTCAGCCTTGGCTCCGGCTCTGTTTCGTGGCGGTCTACCCGCTCGTCTTCTGTTCTCAGTTCCAGTTGTGAGGCTGAGATCTACGCAGGGGCCATGGCTGCACAGGAGTTACGCTGGCTCACCTACCTGCTGACCGACTTGGGAGAGCCGCCTCGTTCTCCTCCAGTGCTGTACGTCGACAACAAGGCCATGATTGCCTTGTGTCAGGAGCACAGACTGGAGCATAGAACGAAGCACATCGCTCTGCGCTACTTCCTTGCTCGAGAGTTGCAGCAGCGTGGTCAGCATCGTCTTGCTTACGTGGCCTCTCGGGCCAACACTGCTGATATCTTCACCAAGGCACTTCAGCCTTGTGATCATCAGCGTTTCTGTACTGTTCTAGGCCTTGTGCCTACTTGGCCTCACTTGCTCACTTCTTGACTTTGCTTGTACTGTGATCTATATACTTATACCTGCATGCTTACACTTGCTAGGTTGTGATCACTGTACTGCTTGTTCTCTTTTATATAACTCTGCATGTGAACTGGCCTTGTGGCCATTTGCTTGTGCTCAGAATGCATGGTGACTTCGTGATCCACCCTGAGCTTGCTTTGCTTTTCTTGACCGGTCTTGTGACCTCTTGTTCTCACCCAATTTGCCTATGGGGGTGTGTCAAACTTATATGCTGCTTATCGTGTAGGCTATAGTGGGGTAGCCCATATGGGGTACAACCCAATTAGGGTTTGCTACTTGTACCCATCTTGCTGCTAGTTCATTCATTCTCGCTTACTGATTCTGACACATCAAATCATCGCCGACGCACTCACACGCCCCACCGCCCAACTCCACGCCATCCTACTCGCCCAAACCAACCCGCTGTTAACAAGCCTATTCTCCCACGAATACAGTACGGACCCATTTTTCACGACCGGGAATTCACAGCAACTGGCAGAAGCTAAAGGAGTCTATTATGTAAAGACAGGCACCAACCGCATTTGGGTACCCGCGTACTCACTACTAAGGGAACTGTTACTGCAGGAGGCACACGACGGGATTACCTCGGGCCACCTCGGGGTAGAAAAAACACGACAGCAACTACAGCGGTACTACTACTGGCCGGAGCTGTTGACCGACGTACAGCACCACGTGGGCTCGTGTCCTACGTGTCAGGTGATGAAGAGCTCGCGAAAAAGAAAGGTGGGTCAGTTGCAGCCGATTCCACCGCCCGAGCGCGCCTGGCAGCAGGTTACCATGGATTTCGTCAGAGGGTTACCTTCGAACCCTGGGAGTAACGACGCGGTAATGGTCGTCGTTGACAGACTGACGAAAATGGCTCACTTCGCTGCGTGCAGAAAATCGATCTCACCCGAAGAAACCGCTCGTCTGTTCATCGCAACCGTCGTTCGACTACACGGGATACCAGCCGCGATCATCAGCGGCCGCGATACGAAGTTCACGAGCAACTTCTGGAAGAACCTCTGGGAGCAGTTCGGGACCAGGCTACAGTTCAGTTCATCGTACCACCCCGAGACCGACGGTCAAACGGAGCGGACCAATCAGACGATGGAGCAGTTGATTCGGGCCACGTGCGACGACTCGACAACTTGGGAGCAGCAGCTGCCGCTGATCGAGTTCGCCTACAACAACGCCACGTCAGCGACGACGCATCAGTCCCCGTTCTACCTGAACTATGGGCAAAATCCAACAGTACCCATGACGCCGAGTCCGGACAACCCAACGCCACACGCACAGCAATTCGCCGAGATTCTGCAAGCTGCCCGCACCAGAACCGCCGAAGCAATTAAAAAAGCCAACGTCATCGCAAAACGCAACGCTGACTGCCACCGCCGCCCAGTCACGTACCAGCTCGACATGCATAACTTAAGACTGCCCGTCGCGCCAAAATTACGACCGCGCACCGTGGACCATTCCAAATCAGCCACATGATCACCCCAGTTACCGTCACCCCCCGGATAAGCCCCCATGGGGGGTATAATAAAACATGGTTTTTTAGGGGGGTGGGCTTATAATTGAGTAAATTTATAAGCGCCGGGGCTTATATAATGACATATATGAAATTTACTGTTTTTTACATCAAAGTGTTCATCTCGTTTGAATCGAGTCAAAATTAGCGAGGGCTGTGAATGAGACTCTCGCGTAAGTTGGCAGGGATAGATTCCGTGCCAACACACACAGTCAGAATGAGTCATGTTTTCTCCATGACAGGTCATTCTGACTAGACGCGCACGAAGTGAGTCGCTCGAGGGTGAAGGCCATCGAAATTCGGGACACAAACTGTGTGTTTCGTTACAGATGTTTCATTAAAAATATAAAAAACAATACAGATTAAGGCGCTTATACTCTATAAGCCATCAGGGGTGTGCTTATAATCGAGGACCGGATATAAGCACCATATGCCAATTATAAGCGCCTGGCGCTTATCCTAGGGTGGCGCTTATATCCGGGAGGTGACGGTACCGCCCACTTACTGTTGCCGACCGACTGGTACATCAGCCCGTCATTCCACGTCAGCCTGCTTCACCCATACATCCCAACCACGAGCCAACTGCCTCGTCACCGCCCGCCATCCATGACTCGCCCTGCATCGGAGCCGATCATCGAGCCCGAAAAAATTCTGAGCCATCGGATTCGTCATCCCACAGGCATCAAGAGGATCGAGTTCCTCGTTCGCTGGAAGGACCGCACGCAGGGTCCTCGCTAGGATTTGAACCCCCCTGATGCGTCAGACGGGCCCTTCGGGCCCGTCTGATGCATCAGATATTTTGCCTTTGCGTGTTTGATGCATCAGAAATTTCCAAAGAACTTGTCTGACCAATTAAAATAGAGTTTCTAGCGTGTAGATGCACGTAGGATAAAAAGTTGAGTCTGACTTTTCTTGACCTGTCACATTCATTCGAAGTACACACTGGTGTGATTCGGACTTCACTGGTCTCAGCAAATTCGCCCTAACAAGGCAGATTCTCCCTGTCAAAGCACAAAATATTCGCCCAATCAGAGATAATTCGATCTGACACGGCAGATTCGCGACGTCAAAGCACAACATGTTCGTCCAATCACATAAAACGCGTCCTGACACAAGAGATTCGACCTTACACAACACAACAGATTCGCTTTGACAACAGATTCGCCCTGTCAGAGCATGTTCTGCGGGAAATCCCCGTACTCTAACATGTTTCGGTTTCAGACGAAACATAGACTACACTTCTGATGAATCAGATGAAGACAAACAAGGCTCGACGATGAACGTCGTAACGGTTGCGTAGACGCTGATATCATACTCAAGATAAATGCAACACCGTTATATATATCCGTACCCTTCTTCCACCCTCTACAGCCGTTTTTGTTTTTTATGTATTGCATTCTATCTCACACCTAATGCCCAATCATGTGGAATTTCGACTGAAGAATATAAGCACGTACTATGTGGTTACTTTTGGTGTATATGAGTGATTTACGACTCCACTATTATGGGGTATTATGGGGAACGTGCGTTTCGCTTTTCGCTTTCGTCGAGTTTTCTGGAGCTGACGCAAACTGCACATGAAATCTAGTGTATCAGCTGAGTCAGCTGAATCTCATGTGCTCACATATGTGAAACCACCTCAATAACCCAACCCAACCCAAGAACCAAGAAACCAGTTCTTTCCACTCACGCTAGTATCACGCTAGTACCTCATGCTACCGCTAGTACCTCACGGAGTACCCCACACTAGTGCCTCACGCTGGTATGAACCTCAGCTCCTTATCCTGTAACAAGCGCCCATGACCATGAAACCGCTCGTGGAAAACGCCCCTGACAAGCGCCCGTGACAAACGGCATGTTTCGTGAGTACAAGAGTGATATTCGCCTTGCTGCAGCGCGCTGCCAGCCCCTTGCTGAGGCAGCGCGCCGACGCCTAGCAGCGCGCTGGCGCCTTGGCCGTCTAGGCGTCTAAGTGCGTTAGGTGCTAGGTACCAGCGCACTCTAGCACCCAGCGCGCTCCTGCAGGCTGGAGCTGCCGCCGGCGCTGGCGCCTAGCGCGATGGCGCATTGCGCGCTGGCGCCTAACGCGCTGGCGCCAAACGCGCTGGCGCCAAACGCGCTGGCGCCTAACGCGCTGGCGCCTAACGCGCTGGCGCCTAACGCGCTGGCGCCTAACGCGCTGGCGCCATACGCGCTGGCGCCAATTACGCTGGCGCCATACGCGCTGGCGCCTTACGCGCTGGCGCCTTACGCGATGGCGCCTTACGCGCTGGCGCCAAACGCGCTGGCGCCAAACGCGCTGGCGCCAAACGCGCTGGCGCCATACGCGCTGGCGCCATACGCGCTGGCGCCAAACGCGCTGGCGCCAAACGCGCTGGCGCCAAACGCGCTGGCGCCTAACGCGCTGGCGCCTAACGCGCTGGCGCCTAACGCGCTGGCGCCATACGCGCTGGCGCCAAACGCGCTGGCGCCATACGCGCTGGCGCCATACGCGCTGGCGCCTTACGCGCTGGCGCCTTACGCGCTGGCGCCTTACGCGATGGCGCCTTACGCGCTGGCGCCAAACGCGCTGGCGCCAAACGCGCTGGCGCCAAACGCGCTGGCGCCATACGCGCTGGCGCCATACGCGCTGGCGCCATACGCGCTGGCGCCATACGCGCTGGCGGCTTGTGCGCTTCTGCCTTGTTGCGGCAGAGCGCTGACTAATTATTGCGCACGCTCAAGCGTTGCTGCAGTGAGCTCACGCCTTGCTGCAGTGAGCGCACGCCTTGCTGCAGTGAGCTCACGCCTTGCTGCAGTGAGCTCACGCCTTGCTGCAGTGAGCTCACGCCTTGCTGCAGTGAGCTCACGCCTTGCTGCAGTGAGCTCACGCCTTGCTGCAGTGAGCTCACGCGTTGCTGCAGTGAGCTCACGCGTTGCTGCAGTGAGCTCACGCGTTGCTGCAGTGAGCTCACGCCTTGCTGCAGTGAGCTCACGCGTTGCTGCAGTGAGCTCACGCCTTGCTGCAGTGAGCTCACGCGTTGCTGCAGTGAGCTCACGCGTTCCTGCAGTGAGCTCACGCCTTGCTGCAGTGAGCTCACGCCTTGCTGCAGTGAGCTCACGCCTTGCTGCAGTGAGCTCACGCGTTGCTGCAGTGAGCTCACGCCTTGCTGCAGTGAGCTCACGCCTTGCTGCAGTGAGCTCACGCGTTGCTGCAGTGAGCTCACGCGTTGCTGCAGTGAGCTCACGCCTTGCTGCAGTGAGCTCAGGCGTTGCTGCAGTGAGCTCACGCGTTGCTGCAGTGAGCTCACGCCTTGCTGCAGTGAGCTCACGCCTTGCTGCAGTGAGCTCACGCGTTGCTGCAGTGAGCTCACGCGTTGCTGCAGTGAGCTCACGCCTTGCTGCAGTGAGCTCACGCGTTGCTGCAGTGAGCTCACGCCTTGCTGCAGTGAGCTCACGCCTTGCTGCAGTGAGCTCACGCGTTGCTGCAGTGGGCTCACGCATTGCTGCAGTGAGCTCACGCCTTGCTGCAGTGAGCTCACGCCTTGCTGCAGTGAGCTCACGCGTTGCTGCAGTGAGCTCACGCATTGCTGCAGTGAGCTCACGCCTTGCTGCAGTGAGCTCACGCCTTGCTACGGCAGCCCGCTTGCTCCTCTGCCGGTGCCTTGCTGCAACTCTCTGGCGCCTTGTAGCATGGCGATGCCCAGCTCGTTGCACCAATGCACCTTGCTCGCTGGAGCCTTGCTGCACACCAGCGTGGTGTGTGTGACCCCAGGGAATCTATGCTTCAAACCACGCTTGTGAGTCGTCAAATTCGGTTTTCTTTTGTACTTATCATATTTCAACCCATACTTGGTTTTGAAGTTCCATTTTACGATCAAGTGCGTGCTCCTCATTGAATAATTCACTCCGTTTTCCGACTACAATTCATTTTCTACTTGACCTGTTTTTTTTGCAAGGTGTGCGAGACGCGTTGTGGGGAGCAGGGAGGGGAATTCGAGAGAGAAGACAATGTGGAAAAGGGTGGGAGGAGATTTTGATGGTAGAGGGAGAGGAAGGAAGGCGGAAAGGGGGAGGAAGGGGGGACAAGGTAGCAGTGATTGATACATAATTGACTTATTGCAACTCTTTTTTATGCTTGTCTGCTGTCAATCCTATTTGTGTATGTATGTGTGTGCAGTGCGGGTGTGTTTGTGCGGGTGTGTGTTCATGTCTTCTCATTGTGTTTGTTTCACTGTGGGGTTGCACTTCGATGCGTTCGGTTACGTGGGTTATACTTTTTTTTACGTGCGTTTGCATTCGTGTTTGTGGTATGTGTGTTTCAAAGTGTGGTGTTAGTATGTGTTATGTATGCAATTAGAGGTTGTTAATCGTCTTTGGGGCAGCGTGTTTTCGCTGTTTCAACGACCCCATCAACCCCGGTTACTGCATGATGCATTTTAACATTCAATTTGAAGCATCCACTCCACCTCATACCTTGTTGTTCATCTGTACAATTGAATTCGTTCATGTTGATGCCAGAATGTTATGCTCGGCCGTACAATCCGCCGTATTTATCGACGAGGTTGGGACGGTCGAGCAACTTCATGGTTTCAACATGATACGTACGTGCGTACCGGTATTTGGTTTTACATATGGGGCTCTCATTCAAGAGTGTTTTTTATCCACTATTTGAGGCATCCGTTTGAACACAGATTCAAAACATTCAAACCGGTGCTCCAAAAAGTGCGTAAATATCACTCTTCAAATGATATCCCCAAAATGCAAAACCAAATATAAAGGGTTGCTACGCAACCCAAAAATCATTTCTACTCAATCAGATGAAAAGAAAATCCATTTCTTGAAAATCAGATTAACTGGAAAAAAACCGTCTGGAAACTCAGACAAACAGACAAAAATGTCTGATAGCGAGGACCCTGACGTAGAGTGTTCTGCTGCTGAGCGTCTGAGCGGGATGGTTTGACCCGATCCGTTTCTCTTAAAACCCGAAGCCTGAATTACAAAAAAAGTTGGGAGGTGTTAACACTTTCCCTCCCGAACCAGGGTGGTTACCAGTTGTTCACCTGCAAAACGTGATGAAGTCGCAGTCAGCACAGGGAAGTGTCGCTCGGGAAGTGCGCAACCACTCTGGGCGTTGGTGTGCACACCAAATTGGAAACCTGTAATTCAGGTCGTTCGAAATAGCTTAGGTGTGCACACCCCTTGTCGAGTTGTTTGCCTGTTGGCGAAAACATGGCGTCGCACTTTGTTTTCGCTGAGCAAGGAGCTTTCGAGGTTGCCCCGAACCTCAGTTTGCTTGGCCCCCCTTCATCCCAAACCTAGAGTTGACTCGCATATGTAATTCAGGCTTCGGGTTTTAACCGCACTTGCTGCCTGCATGCGTGCTGCACTGCCCCGGTGTCGCTCGTATTCATTACGGCCACCCACGGTCCCCTACCCCAAGTCCCCGACCGAACCGAACCCCCGGTAGCGCGCGAGGGAGACGATAAGATCCTCTCCTGTATTTGGTCTCTTCAAGAGAAGTTTTCACAACCGTCGCCCAGGGATGCCCAGTCGAGAAAGGAGAAGCATAAGATCCCCTCCCGCCGCTTCCTCACCTCCTCATTTCCCGTTTTCTTCTCGGGAGTTTCCTTCGCCTGTGCCTCGTCACAGCGCTTCCCTTTCGCTCTTCTCACGACCTGTCACGGAAACCCGACCTGCCTGCATCGCGTAGCGCTAGCACTAGACGTATAGGCTCTTAGAAAAGCTTCAACGAGTAGCTGCTTCGGCTTTCAGTGGAAACCTCAACTAGTAACTTCAACTGGTACTAGTACTGCCGCTGTGCACCTCCAACGGTATTAACGTTTAATCCCTGGAGGGCTCATTTACACTCAACGCTTTTGTCGTCCACGCCCGCTCTCCCCCTCCGCACGGCACTCTCCCCCTTCGCACGGCGCTTATCTCCACGTGAAACCTCCGTCACCTGCTGCCGCCAGTGCAATCTTCCTGTGCTGCGAAGCTCCAGGGCCGCACACCCCCAGGGTGACTTCGTCTCTACCACTCCCCACTTCCCCTTTCCTGGCGAGCGGCCAGTGGGAGAGGGAAGGAGCGCTTTCGAGAATGAAGCTCGCCCTCCTTGGAACGACAGTTTGCAATCGGGGCAGAAGCAGCAGCAGCAGCAGCAGCAGCAGCAGCAGCAGCAGCAGCAGCAGCAGCAGCAGCAGCAGCAGCAGCAGCAGCAGCAGCAGCAGCAGCAGCAGCAGCAGCAGCAGCGGCGGAAGCAGCAGCAGCAGCAGCATCGGCGGCGGCGGCGGCGGCGGTGGCAGTGGTGGCTTGAGTGACACGAAGCACAAGATTAAGAGTGGAAGCCAAAGCAGCAGCAGCAGCAGCAGCGACTCAGACATTGCCTTTGAGACTGCCGGGAATCACCTCCTGCCTCTCAAGTTCCAGTTCCACACTGGTAACCACACTTGTAACCAGGCTGCTAACGAGGCTGCTAACGACGCTGGTAACGACGCTGGTAACCACACAGGGGCTTCTATTGGTCCCTGCCACCCGTTCTACCGCCACCTCGGCAGGAGCTGCCGTCCTGACGGCAGTCCCAGGCACTTGCACGCGCCCTGCTCTCTGCACCGCCCTGCCAGGGCCCATCCGACGGTCGCCATGCCTCCGCCACTTCATCTGGACGGCTCTCCCTGCGTCTCCCCACCCACTGCGCTTGCCTGGGATGGGCTTGGACCAGCAGCAACGACAGCAGAGGCAGCAGCAGCAGCAACGGAAGGAGTGGGAAGGCTGACGAGCAGCCCACGGCACGTGAAGAGACCCCGGGGGCGCAGCAGGCTGCAGTGTGCGGTGCTGCTGCCAGGGTTGAAGGATGCTCACGCTGCAGCGGACGTAGAGTGTTCGGCTGCTGCTCACTCCACTGTCAGCGCTGCTGCCGCTGTTGCTGCTACTGCTGGTGCTGCTGAAGGCGACATGGATTGGTCAAACAACACGACGACGAAGAAGCAGAAGAGAGAGGGTCCGACAGCTGGTTGTGGAGTGAGGCGCATGCTGCGGTTGAGTCTGCACGAAGGGGAGCACCGCGAGGAGGGCGGGGAGCTGCAGCTGCAGCCGCAACAGCAACAGCAAGAGCAACAGCAGGGCTCCAGCTCTGCCGGTTCTGGCTCCGCCTGCATTACTCTTGGCCCCACGCTGATGTACCAAGCTGTTCCTGCTGCAGGCAACGCTTCTGAGGGTGAGTGAGTCGCTGCTAGCAGTCAGCAGCTAGTAGTTGGTTAGCAGCTTGCGGGTTGCAAGTGTTCTGGTTCTTCTTATGACTCACAAGTGGTTGCCACCTCCTTCTCAGCTGCCATTTGCGCGCTCCCTTGCTTCTCCACTCTCTCTCTCCTTCTCTCCCTCCCTCACACCCTTGCTACCTCGCACTCACACTCTCCTCCCCCTTACCTTCTCCCTCTTTCTTCCTTTCTCCCCTTTCTCCACAGGAAACCAGTCCGAGCTCCCACCTTCAGCACCCTCCCAGCCCAGCCCACTGTCGCTTATACCTACTCACTTCCCTGCACCAGCACCAGCAGCAGCATCAGCACCAGCATCAGAACCAGTGGCACCAGCACCAGCACCAGCACCACCAGCACCCGCGGCACCAGCACCGGCAGCACAAGAAGCCACGGAGATAGAAGAGCCTCTCTACTCCCCTTCCAACCTGCAGTCCCCTCGCCGGCCGTTTGATCCCTTCGCTGCGCCGCTCACCTGCCCCAGCACGCCCCGCAAGCCCAGGCTCTCTGGTGGGTCGGCGTTGGTGCACCTGCGGGCGATGGAAGCTGGGACACCAGGCAGGCGTGTCATGCGCCGCCTGCTCTTCGATTGATACACAGATACACTATACTGCTCTTCTTCCAGTAAAGCTCGGGCTCACCCTCTTCCGTTAACGCTCTTCCTCTGGTGGTCGCGCACTGATGCTGTTCCTTCCACTACTACCGTACCTTCCACTGCTGTCTTCCGCTACCGCTGATGACCTTCCCATTCCACTGACTTAACCTGACCTCATCCATTAAATGACAAGCCCGGGTGACTTCTGCTCATGTCAGGAAGTTGACTCACTGTGTGACACCCCATGACTCTCGCATACGCCCTCCACTGACCTGCAGCCGATACAAAGCTTCTCGTTCTGTTACCCCTGCTTCTGATTCTGACCTTTCCCTCCTGCCGGCTGCCCTCCCCTGCTGCTGCCCCAAGCGGTTTGCTGCCAAGACCCCATCATTCATACCCTCATCATATAACCCTATCCCGCACCACCAACACCTGATTTACTGGTAACACTCCCAGCAGCAGCGAGTACTGTGCAGTGCACTGTATCGCACCTCATTCCAAGCATGAGCAGCAGTGTCTGTGCCACAAGTCGCGGCTGTTGCTTGTTGCTTGCTGCTGCAGTGCACTATCCTGAGCTCCCCTCATGCAGTGCAGTGCACTATCCTGTCGGCTCTCTCATTTCAGCTTTTCAACCACCTGCTGCCTGCAGCAGCCCTAACAACCCACCTATCCAAGTAAACTCCTGATGAGTACCGTATATTCCTGACTGACAACTGGTACTATATCCCCCCCCTCTTTTTCTGCTCTGGTGCTTCTGTACATGCAGGGGAGGGGTTTGATGTGTAGGGTTGTTTTTCTCCTGGATGTACACTGCACTGTATATATATTAATAACGTAAGCTTCCAGAAAAAAACATTGTTGTTAGGATTGATGGGATGTCAAATGAATTTAGGATTTTTTTTCTCTTTTCTACGGTAGGTGTGAAAAACATGTGAAAAAAAAAACACATTTCCACAGCCCAGGTTATACAATTCAGCTACATCCTTCAGTCGCAACTGCAAATTCAACCATCCATCACTTAAAGCTCAAGGCCCAAATTGCGGATCGCGCTGGGCAAGTTTAGTATAGTTGATCGACAGTTGTATTGCAGGTGTTCTTTTTTGCGAATTGGGGTTACGAGCTGTACGAAGCCAGCTGAATGGCCAGTAAAGTGAGAACAGTGTTCTTGGAGCAAGAGGGGAGGCAAAGTTGCAAGTGTAATATCCGTGCAATATGGGACTCACACAACCAAACGCCTGTGGCCCCTAGGGTATGCTGGGTCAGCGAAAAAAAAAATGAGTGTGGCGAGAAGTTAGGCGAAACCAAAGCCCTCAACCCAACCAGCACCTCGACTTTCCTGTCCAGCTCCCTCACCACCCCCCAAAGCCCAACTTTAATAAAGTTGAACAATTTGGGCCTTGAGCTTTAAGAAATGAGGTCCATATCAGTATCAGAATTCATGGCCCCAAGCCGAATTTCCAACTAAACCTCCTCACTGCCATCATAACCACACACACTGCCTTTCTTCTGTCACCTTGTAAGGAATTTTCTCGCTATTCCTTACTGCGACCGTCAACACCGCGTACAGCAGCAGCCGTTGTTCGCCCGTTACTGCTAACGGGGCTTCGCCAACTTCGCGCGCACTGTTTCACCAAACCTCGCACTGCTGGAGCAGCCGAGTCGGCCTACGCTTCGGGACTAGCCCGAACCTCGCGCCAGCGTAGCACTAGCTAGCTCGCACGCACCGCGTTACCGTTGCATGTTTCGCTTATAAGTATTCGCTCATGCCTTCGCTCATACTTTGTACTCATTGAACACCTTAGTGCAATCCTCGCTACCTCGATTCATTGCACCCGTAACACTTGGTTATCAGAGCCACTTTCCTTTCGGACCGCGCATCTCCGCACCCCAGAAAATCAACTTTTGATTTCTTCGCTCGAAGGGACTCACGCCCCTTAGCACCTAGGAGCCGCTGTCCTCGCGTTCTCTCGTAAATGCGTGCAGCCACGACTGCGCCTAGACTAAGCTGAGCCGACGCCCTTTGCTACGGCTGAACATATCGACGTCACCACACTCACGCAGGACCGCCTGAACGAGCTGCTGCGACAACTGCACTGACGGCGGAACGCACATCCTTGCAGAATGACGTCGCACGAGCACAACAAGCGCAATCACAAGCACCTGGCACTCCGGTACAACCCGCACCACAAGCATCGCCATCACTGGCCGCACCGCGAGCGCGGCCAGTGATGGCGTCGTCCGGCACGACGGAGACGACGACCACGGCACGACACACCCCGAAGCGACGAATGCGGCCAGGAGTCAACCCCGCGTCACGATTTCTGTGCCGGCCGGCGAATCAACACTACCGTCGCCGATGCCGCTGAAGCCGCAACGTCCGCCATGTTTTGACCCGAGTCAACGGGGTGGTCCTACCGTGGTTGTTCACGTTGAACGTGTTTTTCGACGCCAACTACGTCTCGGAGGATACGGCGAAGATTCGCTACGCCGTGTCGCTGCTGCGAAGACCCGCCATGGACTGGTGGCGCGTCATCGTCACGAAGCCGATGGACTGCGCGACTCTACCGACACGGGAAGGACAAACCGGACCCTGGGCGCCGTCGTATTTCGTGGAGGTGCCCCAATATCGCACGTGGGACGCGTGGTGAGCAGGTCTGCGCGCTCGATTTGAGCCAATCGTGGCTTCGATCGCGGCGCCTCAGAAGCTCCGCACTTGGCGCCAAATCGGTTCCGTCCAAGACTACACCAGCGGGTTTCTGGCGTTGTGCGAGCAGGTGGGCTACATGCACGAATCTGAGCGTATTGACCGCTACATCGGCGTCCGGAAGCATGACATCGCTCAGGAAATCCAGCTTCGCGGCGTCACTGATTTTCAGGAGATTCTCGCCATGGCGGAGAAACTCGAACTTCTTCTGCCAACCGAGACCGGGGTCCTACGGAAGCAACAGCAACTGGGGACATCGATATCGTGGGACGAACGAGGGCGCTACGATACGTGCCGTCGCCGCGAATGCCGCTGCCGCACCGTTCAAAGGGCGCTGCTTCGCGTGCAATCGGCCGGGACACCGCAAGAGCGAATGCCCGGAAAATGCTAAGGGAAAGGGGGAAGCTGAGCAGCAGAAACAGACCAAGCAGCAGGGAAACGCTGGGAGTCAGTAGCAGACGAGCCCTCTACTAACAGGTCACGCCGCTCGCCCGACCCAACCGACCCTCACCGAGTGATTGTGCCGGTTCACGCAATCGACCACACCCGGCCGAATAAGGAGGGTACTACGGTGGACAGCCCCATACTGCTTAGTGGGAAAATTGGGACAGACTTAGTTAAAATATTCGTAGACGGGGGAGCCAGCCACAGCCTAATCAACACCGCCACAGCACGAAAACTGAGACTGCCACTGGACAGATGTTTACCTGAGATCGACGCAAGACTGGTTGACGGCACGCCACTGGCGATACGGGAACGCGTAGACCGGGTTCGGATTCGCTGCGGGGGTAACTTCACGTTAACCCTCGACGGAACCGACATTTTACTCGGTCGTGATTGGCTGCGACAACACAATCCGCGAATCGACTGGACGACGGGTGACTGTGCCGTGCGAGTGAACGGTAACAACACCGCCTTACCTCGCTGGGGTCTTCGTCGGTGCGTGTCAACGCAATCACGATCAAACGCGCCGTAGCGGCAGGAGCTGGCGTGTACGCGGTCGACATTCGGGAAGCCGAGGCAGCAGACGAAAGGGGGGATTTACAGAAACTGTTAGCCGACTTATTGGATGACTTGGCAGCACTCCTAAAGCAGTACAGTAGGATTTTCCCGGACGACCTGCCGACAGGACTGCCACCTCAGCGACCGCATGACCACAGGATAGAGTTAGAACCGGGGGCACAACCAACAGTACAGCGACAGTTCCGACTGACCCAACCCGAACTGGACGAACTGAGAAAGCAGCTGGATTACCTGCTCGAGAAGGAATTCATTCGCCCGAGTTCGTCACCCTTCGCAGCACCGATACTGTTCACACAAAAAAAGGACGGGAGTTTTCGCATGTGCATCGACTACCGCGCACTGGACAGGGTTACCATCAAATCCCGTTACCCCATCCCACGAGCCGACGAACTGATCGACCAACTGCGAACAGCCCGGGTTTTCTCGAAAATCGACCTTCGAGGAGGCTACCACCAGATCCGAGTCAACCCACCCGACTGCCCGAAAACAGCCTTCCGGACACGCTACGGATCCTTCGAATACACCATCATGCCCTTCGGACTGACCAACGCCCCCGCCACCTTTCAAATGACTATGAACGAAGCATTCCGCCCGCTTTTAGATAAGTGCGTCATCGTGTACCTCGACGACATACTGATTTACAGCCCAGACAGAGCACAGCACCTACAGGACATCGAAGCAGTTTTTAAAATACTGAGTGAGAACCGCCTACTGACAAAAGCCTCTAAGTGTGAGTTTTTACAGGACAGACTGGAGTTTTTGGGACACATTATTTCAGCTGAAGGAGTGGAAATAGACCCGAAGAAGATCGCGACGATTCAAGCGTGGCACGCGCCGACAAATTTGACTGAGTTGCTGAGCCTTTTGGGGTTCGTCAACTACGTGCGCCGGTTCGTCCCCGAATGGCGAAGTTGACTGCTCCGTTGACCGACCTGCTGAGGAAGGGGGTCGAGTACACGTGGGGGGAGAAAGAGCAAGCTGCCTTCTCGGCCCTCAAACAAATTTTGTGCTCACCGCCCGTGCTTCACATCGCAGATCCACACCGTCCGTTCGAGCTCGTCACCGACGCTAGCGACATCGCCGTGGGAGTAGTACTGTTGCAGGATTTCGGGAACGGCCTCCAGCCAATCGCGTACGAGTCCCGCAAGCTTCACCCGCCCGAACGCAACTACCCGATACACGACCGCGAGATGTTGGCGATCGTGCACGCGTTCAAGGTGTGGCGATGTTACCTCACGGGAGCAGACGTGACAGTACGGACAGACCACCGATCACTACAGTACCTTCGCGCCCAACCGAATCTCAACCTGCAACGGATCCACTGGTTGGACTATCTGGAGTCCAACTTCTACTACACAGTCACGTACAAGAAAGGCGCATCATGTCAAACTTATATGCTACTTATTGTGTAGGCTATAGTGGGGTAGCCCATATGGGGTACAACCCAATTAGGGTTTGCTACTTGTACCCACCTTGCTGCTAGTTCATTCATTCTCGCTTACTGATTCTGACATGGTTTCAGAGCAAGTCCTGACCTAGGACCGTTTTTTTTAGGGCCCACCGAATCGTTTCCTGTCCGTAGCGCATTACCCTGCCCGTAGCGCCCTACCGTGTCCGTCGCGCTGCCCCACCAGGCGCGTTACCGTGCCCGCACGCCGCCCTGCTGGCTGCCGCGCTGCCTTGCCCTGCCCTGCGTTGCGCAGCCTAGCGCGCGCTCTGCCCTGCCCTGCGTTGCGCCGCCCCGCGCACGCCATGCCCTGCGTAGCGCTGCCCGCGCACGCCCTGCCCGCGCACGCCCTGCCCTGCCCCGCGTCGCGCCGCCCTGCGCACGCCCTGCCCTGCGTCGCGCTGCCCGCGCACGCCCTGCCCTGCCCCGCGTCGCGCTGCCCCGCGCACGCCCTGCCCTGCTCCGCGTCGCGCTGCCCCGCGCACGCCCTGCCCTGCCCCGCGTCGCGCTGCCCCGCGCACGCCCTGCCCTGCCCCGCGTCGCGCTGCCCCGCGCACGCCCTGCCCTGCCCCCCGTCGCGCCGCCCCTGCAGCCCGCGTGCCGCCCCTGCATCCCGCGCGCCGCCCCTGCAGCCCGCGCGTCGCCCTATGCAGCCCGCGCGCCGCCCCTGCAGCCCGCGCGCCGCCCCTGCAGCTCGCGCGTCACCCCTGCAGCCCGCGCGCCGCCCCTGCAGCCCAGCGCGCCCCGCTGCCCAGCGCGCCAGCGCGTCCCGCTGCCCAGCGCGCCAGCGCGCCCCGCTGCCCAGCGCGCCAGCGCGCCCCGCTGCCCAGCGCGCCAGCGCGCCCCGCTGCCTAGCGCGCCAGCGCGCCCCGCTGCGCAATGCGCCAGCGCGCCCCGCTGCCCAGCGCGCCAGCGCGCCCCGCTGCCTAGCGCGCCAGCGTGCCCCGCTGCCCAGTGCGCCAGCGTGCCCCGCTGCCCAGTGCGCCAGCGCGCCCCGCTGCCCAGCGCGCCAGCGCGCCCTGCTGCCCAGCGCCCAGCGCGCCCTGCTAAACCCTTAAAAAAAACAAAAAAAAAAAACAAAAAAAAAGAGCCCTAGGTGCCCCCCCTGCCTGCCCGCGCTCCGCCCTCTGCAGCCCGCGCGCCGCCCTGCTGCAGCGCGCCGCCCTACTCTGGCCGCGCACCGCTCTTCCCTGACCGTGCGCCGCCCCGACCTACCCTAGTGCCTGCTCGCCGCCCTGCCTTCCCTGCGTGCTGCCGTGCTGGTCGCACATCTCCTTCCTTTTTCCCGCTATGACGTCTCTTCGTGGTAGCGGTGGGAGTGGTGGCGGCGGTGGTGGCAGCAGTGGGAGTGGTGGCGGCGGCCGCAGTGGCAGTCTAGGTGGAGCTGCTCGGTGGGGAGTTTCTGGCGGTGGCCAGATGCAGCTCCAGCGACGTCCGCGCGAGTCCCTCACGCCCCAGCAGCTTCGTGAGTGGTACGCTAGTTGGGGTTGTGGCGGCGGCCGTAGTGGCAGTCGCCCTGGAGTTGGTCGGTCGGGAGTTTCTGGCGGTGGCCAGATGCAGCTGCAGCGGCGTCCGCGCGAGACCCTTACGCCACAGCAGCTGCGTGAGTGGTACGCTCATAGTAGAGGGTCTCGAAGTACTGCTCGCTGCCCGTACGTCATTCGCACAGGTGATCGGGCTGGTCAGACTTGCGGGACAATTGGTCACACACAGTCCCGCTGCTTCGCCGGTCTGAGCAACGCCTGGCGTACAGAGTTTGGTGACGCGGCTGAGCTCCCCAGCTGGGTGGAGCTGCTTAGGCAGAGGGTGGATATCTTTGCTCTTGACTATGATGCTATCCTCAACTGCCATGTATGCATTGCCTGTTAGTGCTGAGGGTGACTGTTACCTGTGTGTGCCGCCCGACCCAGGTATAGAGACTGCTGCTCTAGGTGCTAGTGAGTCTGCTGCTCTAGGTGCTAGTGAGTCTGCTGCTCTAGGTGCTGGTGAGTCTGTTCTCTCTGGTACTGCGCCTGCTGAGGCCTTGCACACCTTTACGCTTGACTCAGGTGCTTCCCGATGTTTCTTTCGCGACAGTACCGCACTCACACCGCTCCCTGCACCTGTTGCTGTCTCTCTGGCTGACCCCTCTGGGGGCCCAGTCCTTGCACGTTCCTCCACTGTTCTCCCGTGTCCAGCGGTTCCGTCTGGCTCACTGTCAGGTCTTCACCTCCCCTCGTTCTCTACAAACTTGGTGAGCAACGCCGTCCTTCAGGATGTATGGGTTGACACCTTTATTCCAGGAGGACAGCGTGTGGCGATCTGTACGTGCTCCCGGACTGGCCGGCACCTGGCCACGTTCACCCAAGCGCCTGGCTCGAGTCAGTACACACTGACTACTGTGTCTCCTCAGGTAGCTGCGTCTGCGTCTGCGTCAGGTCAGCTAGCGGCCCCCTGCTCGTGTCGCGCTCTGTCGCACCAGACCCTCCTTGGCACCACCATCTTGGTCACCCCTCTGTGCAGCGCCTCCGTGGCATGCACTCCCGTGTCCTAGTCTCTGGTCTTCCCAGGACTCTGCCTCCCCTCCCACCCTCGCCTGCCCCTCCCTGCCTTCCCTGTGTCGAGGGGCGGCAGCGCGCCGCTCCTCACTCCTCCTCGTTTCCCCCGACGAATGCTCCCCTGCAGACTCTCCACATGGACGTGTGGGGCCCAGCCCGCGTCCGTGGACAGGGCCGCAAGCGCTACTTTCTGCTGGTCGTTGACGACTACTCGCGTTACACCACGGTCTTCCCCTTGCGCAGCAAGGGGGAGGTCCCTGATGTTTTGATCCCTTGGATCCGCGCAGTCCGTCTCCAGCTCCGCGAGCGGTTCCACACGGACCTTCCAGTCCTGCGTCTGCACTCTGTCAGAGGTGGTGAGTTTTCCTCCGACCTCTTGCGGGACTTTTGTCGTGGGGAGGGCATTCTCCAGTCGTTCACGCTTCCGGCCTCTCCGCAGCAGAATGGGGTTACTGGTCATGGAGGTCGCTCGTACCTCCATCATCCATGCGGCTGCCCCCCATTTTCTGTGGCCGTTTGCGGTCCGGTACGCTGCGCATCAGCTCAACCTCTGGCCCCGTGTCTCCTTGCCGGAGACCTCGCCTACACTGCGTTGGACGGGGAAGGTTGGCGATGCGTCGGTGTTCCGGGTCTGGGGTTCTCGTGCCTTTGTCCGCGATACGTCCGCGGACAAGCTCTCCGCCCGCGCCATTCCCTGCGTCTTCCTTGGTTTTCCCCCTGACGCGCCTGGCTGGCAGTTTTACCACCCCACCTCGCGCCGTGTCCTGCCCTCTCAGGACGTCACGTTCGACGAGTCGGTTCCCTTTTACCGGCTCTTCCCCTACCGCACTGCCCCTCGCCCCCCCCCCGGGCCGCTCTTCCTCGCACCAGGTCCTCCTCCGGTAGACCCCCTCCCCCCTCAGGGTCCTGCTCCCTCAGGTGTGTCTCAGGTAGACCCTGTCGAGCTTGTCGAGGTAGCTGTCGACTCTGGTGCTGCTAGGGGTGCTGCGTCTGGGGGTGCTGAGCCTGAGCGTGTGGAGCCGGGGGGTGCTGAGCCTGAGCGTGCGGAGCCTGGGGGTGCTGAGCCTGGGGTTGCCGAGTCTGAGGGTGCGGAGCCTGGGGGTGCTGAGCCTGAGCATGCGGGGCCTGGGGGTGCTGAGCTTGGGGGTGCTGAGCCTGAGCGTGCAGAGCCTGGGGGTGCTGAGCTTGGGGGTGCTGAGCCTGAGCGTGCTGCGCCTGGAGGTACTTTGTCTACTGGAGGTTCTCCGGTTGCCTTGTCACGGCGGGATACTCTCTCACCACCGCAGCTGCGCGAGAGGTTTGCTCGGCGCTGGAGCCTTCGGAGTGACGCTGCTAGAGCTGGGGGGTCTGCCGCTGGAGACCCTGGAGCTGGAGGTGCTGGAGCTGGAGGTATCGGAGGTGCTGGAGCTGCTGGTCCTGGAGGTGCTGGAGGTACTGGAGGTTCTCCGGGTGCCTCGTCCCGGCGGGAGCCTCTCTCTCCACCGCAGCTGCGAGAGTGGTTTGCTCGGCGTTGGAGTCTTCAGAGTGGCGCTGCTGGAGCTGGGGGGCATTCCGCTGGAGGCCCTGGAGCTGTAGGCCTTGGACCTGTTGGTCCTGGAGGTGCTGGAGGTACTGGAGCCGCTGGTCTCGGAGGTGCTCGTACTGGAGGTACTGGAGCTGCTGGACCTGGTGGTGCTGCAGGTGCTGGAGCTGCTGGAGGTGCTGGAGCAGCTGGTCCCGGAGGTGCTCGTACTGGAGGTACTGGAGCTGTTGGAGCTGGAGGTGCTGCAGGCGTTGGCGCTGGAGGAGCTGGAGCTGCAGCTGCTGGAGGTACTGGAGCTGCTGGTCCCGGAGGTGCTCGTACTGGAGGTACTGGAGCTGCTGGAGCTGGAGGTGCTGCAGGCGTTGGAGCTGGAGGAGCTGGAGCTGGAGCTGCTGGAGGTACTGGAGCTGCTGGAGCTGGAGGTGCTGCAGGCGTTGGAGCCGGAGGCACTGGAGCTGGAGCTGCTGGAGGTACTGGAGTTGCTGGAGCTAGAGGTGATGCAGGCGTTGGAGCCGGAGGCACTGGAGCTGGAGCTGGTGGTGCTGCTGGAGTTGGAGCTGGAGACCCTGGAGCTGGAGGTGCTGGCCCTGTGGGTGCTGGTGCTGTCGGTGCTGGTTCTGGAGGCACTGTGCGGCCGCGACCGTACTTCGTTCCACTCCTTCAGCAGGTTCTTGGTCTCCCGCCTTCTACTGGCCTTCCTCCTCCCTTATTGTGTCCACCGCCTGACCAGTCGCAGTCGCAGTTACAGCCAGCCTCCCCACTGCCTGCTCCTTCTCCTTACACTGGGCCGACAGGAGGTCTTGCGGAGCGTCGTGAGCCTGAGTCTCGTCATGCGTCGCCTGTTCGCGCTGTACGCACTGGTCGTCGTGTTCCGCGTCCGCGCCCTCCTCCTGTCCCCGGCACGCACCAGATGGCACTCCGTCCTTCCTCTGTTCCACAGCGTGTCCCTCTGCCGTCTCCTCCTGCGTCCTCTCTTCCTGACGTTGCTGACCCACCGTCAGACCTTGCTCGTGCTGCCAGTCCTACTGTCACACGTCTTCTAGCCACTGTTGTCACTGACCCTTCGTTTGAGTCCACTGCTGCGTCTGCCCTAGTTGCTCAGCTTGTTGAATTTGCTGCCGCCTGTCGCCTCGACTACGCCGCTAGTCTTGTTGCTGAGTCTGAGTCTGTCTGTCCTCCGTCTATCGGGGGTGAGTGTGCTCTTGGCACGGACGACCTTTGAGTGTTTTGCAGCTGCTTTACCTCATCTCGTGTCCATGCTGATTGCACCTGAGGGAGACCCGGATGCACCAGACATCCCGACCCCGCGCTCTTACGCAGAGGCGATAGAGGGTCCCTACTCCTCTCAGTGGCAGATAGCCATGGACGCAGAGATGGCTTTCTGGAAGTCCACAGGCACCTACGTCGACGAGGTTCCCCCACCTGGGGCGAACATCGTCAGTGGCATGTGGATTTTCAGGGTGAAGCGGCCGCCGGGTTCTCCGCCTGTCTTCAAGGCGCGTTACGTTGCACGAGGCTTCAGTCAGCGACAGGGAGTTGACTTCTTCCAGACCTTCTCCCCTACCCCGAAGATGACTACTCGTCGGGTGCTGCTGCACGTCGCCGCTCAGCGTGACTACGAGCTTCACTCTCTTGACTTCAGCACAGCCTTCCTACAGGGCAGCCTGCACGAGGAGATCTGGTTGCGCCGCCCACCTGGCTTCACTGGGTCGTTTCCTGCAGGTACCCAGTGGAGCCTCTGGCGGCAAGTCTACGGTCTCCGCCAGGCGCCTCGCGAGTGGCACGACACACTGAGGACGACGCTTGCGGCTCTTGGGTTTGCTCCTTCGACTGCTGACCCGTCGCTGTTTCTACGCACCGACACTTCTCTGCCGCCGTTCTACATCCTCGTGTACGTTGACGACTTGGTCTTTGCCACTGCTGACACTGCTGGACTGGCCTTTGTGAAGTCGGAGCTGCAGAAGAGACACACGTGCACAGACCTGGGTGAGCTGCGCAGCTATCTTGGCTTGCAGATCACCCGGGACAGAGCACAGCGCACCATTACCTTGACTCAGTCACACATGGTGCAGCAGGTCCTTCAGCGCTTCCGCTTCACGTACTCCTCGCCACAGTCCACTCCTCTGCCTACCGGTCACTCGCTCTCAGCTCTGCCTTCGGATGAGTCCGTAGAGCCGAGTGGCCCGTATCCAGAGCTTGTGGGCTGCCTCATGTACCTGATGACCTGCACTCGACCTGGCCTTGCTTACCCTCTTAGCATCCTGGCACGCTACGTTGCGCCCGGGAGACACCGACCAGAGCACTGGGAGGCCGCTAAGAGGGTGATGCGCTACTTGTGCAGTACGTCAGGCATGGGGCTCGTGCTTGGAGGACGGGCTCGAGTTGTCCTCACTGGTCACGCAGACGCTTCTTGGGTTGACGACTTGGCTACGCAGCGGTCGTCACAGGGTTACACTTTCAGCCTTGGCTCCGGCTCTGTTTCGTGGCGGTCTACCCGCTCGTCTTCTGTTTTCAGTTCCAGTTGTGAGGCTGAGATCTACGCAGGGGCCATGGCTGCACAGGAGTTACGCTGGCTCACCTACCTGCTGACCGACTTGGGAGAGCCGCCTCGTTCTCCTCCAGTGCTGTACGTCGACAACAAGGCCATGATTGCCTTGTGTCAGGAGCACAGACTGGAGCATAGAACGAAGCACATCGCTCTGCGCTACTTCCTTGCTCGAGAGTTGCAGCAGCGTGGTAAGCATCGTCTTGCTTACGTGGCCTCTCGGGCCAACACTGCTGATATCTTCACCAAGGCACTTCAGCCTTGTGATCATCAGCGTTTCTGTACTGTTCTAGGCCTTGTGCCTACTTGGCCTCACTTGCTCACTTCTTGACTTTGCTTGTACTGTGATCTATATACTTATACCTGCATGCTTACACTTGCTAGGTTGTGATCACTGTACTGCTTGTTCTCTTTTATATAACTCTGCATGTGAACTGGCCTTGTGGCCATTTGCTTGTGCTCAGAATGCATGGTGACTTCGTGATCCACCCTGAGCTTGCTTTGCTTTTCTTGACCGGTCTTGTGACCTCTTGTTCTCACCCAATTTGCCTATGGGGGTGTGTCAAACTTATATGCTGCTTATCGTGTAGGCTATAGTGGGGTAGCCCATATGGGGTACAACCCAATTAGGGTTTGCTACTTGTACCCATCTTGCTGCTAGTTCATTCATTCTCGCTTACTGATTCTGACACATCAAATCATCGCCGACGCACTCACACGCCCCACCGCCCAACTCCACGCCATCCTACTCGCCCAAACCAACCCGCTGTTAACAAGCCTATTCTCCCACGAATACAGTACGGACCCATTTTTCACGACCGGGAATTCACAGCAACTGGCAGAAGCTAAAGGAGTCTATTATGTAAAGACAGGCACCAACCGCATTTGGGTACCCGCGTACTCACTACTAAGGGAACTGTTACTGCAGGAGGCACACGACGGGATTACCTCGGGCCACCTCGGGGTAGAAAAAACACGACAGCAACTACAGCGGTACTACTACTGGCCGGAGCTGTTGACCGACGTACAGCACCACGTGGGCTCGTGTCCTACGTGTCAGGTGATGAAGAGCTCGCGAAAAAGAAAGGTGGGTCAGTTGCAACCGATTCCACCGCCCGAGCGCGCCTGGCAGCAGGTTACCATGGATTTCGTCAGAGGGTTACCTTCGAACCCTGGGAGTAACGACGCGGTAATGGTCGTCGTTGACAGACTGACGAAAATGGCTCACTTCGCTGCGTGCAGAAAATCGATCTCACCCGAAGAAACCGCTCGTCTGTTCATCGCAACCGTCGTTCGACTACACGGGATACCAGCCGCGATCATCAGCGGCCGCGATACGAAGTTCACGAGCAACTTCTGGAAGAACCTCTGGGAGCAGTTCGGGACCAGGCTACAGTTCAGTTCATCGTACCACCCCGAGACCGACGGTCAAACGGAGCGGACCAATCAGACGATGGAGCAGTTGATTCGGGCCACGTGCGACGACTCGACAACTTGGGAGCAGCAGCTGCCGCTGATCGAGTTCGCCTACAACAACGCCACGTCAGCGACGACGCATCAGTCCCCGTTCTACCTGAACTATGGGCAAAATCCAACAGTACCCATGACGCCGAGTCCGGACAACCCAACGCCACACGCACAGCAATTCGCCGAGATTCTGCAAGCTGCCCGCACCAGAACCGCCGAAGCAATTAAAAAAGCCAACGTCATCGCAAAACGCAACGCTGACTGCCACCGCCGCCCAGTCACGTACCAGCTCGACATGCATAACTTAAGACTGCCCGTCGCGCCAAAATTACGACCGCGCACCGTGGACCATTCCAAATCAGCCACATGATCACCCCAGTTACCGTCACCCCCCGGATAAGCCCCCATGGGGGGTATAATAAAACATGGTTTTTTAGGGGGGTGGGCTTATAATTGAGTAAATTTATAAGCGCCGGGGCTTATATAATGACATATATGAAATTTACTGTTTTTTACATCAAAGTGTTCATCTCGTTTGAATCGAGTCAAAATTAGCGAGGGCTGTGAATGAGACTCTCGCGTAAGTTGGCAGGGATAGATTCCGTGCCAACACACACAGTCAGAATGAGTCATGTTTTCTCCATGACAGGTCATTCTGACTAGACGCGCACGAAGTGAGTCGCTCGAGGGTGAAGGCCATCGAAATTCGGGACACAAACTGTGTGTTTCGTTACAGATGTTTCATTAAAAATATAAAAAACAATACAGATTAAGGCGCTTATACTCTATAAGCCATCAGGGGTGTGCTTATAATCGAGGACCGGATATAAGCACCATATGCCAATTATAAGCGCCTGGCGCTTATCCTAGGGTGGCGCTTATATCCGGGAGGTGACGGTACCGCCCACTTACTGTTGCCGACCGACTGGTACATCAGCCCGTCATTCCACGTCAGCCTGCTTCACCCATACATCCCAACCACGAGCCAACTGCCTCGTCACCGCCCGCCATCCATGACTCGCCCTGCATCGGAGCCGATCATCGAGCCCGAAAAAATTCTGAGCCATCGGATTCGTCATCCCACAGGCATCAAGAGGATCGAGTTCCTCGTTCGCTGGAAGGACCGCACGCAGGGTCCTCGCTAGGATTTGAACCCCCCTGATGCGTCAGACGGGCCCTTCGGGCCCGTCTGATGCATCAGATATTTTGCCTTTGCGTGTTTGATGCATCAGAAATTTCCAAAGAACTTGTCTGACCAATTAAAATAGAGTTTCTAGCGTGTAGATGCACGTAGGATAAAAAGTTGAGTCTGACTTTTCTTGACCTGTCACATTCATTCGAAGTACACACTGGTGTGATTCGGACTTCACTGGTCTCAGCAAATTCGCCCTAACAAGGCAGATTCTCCCTATCAAAGCACAAAATATTCGCCCAATCAGAGATAATTCGATCTGACACGGCAGATTCGCGACGTCAAAGCACAACATGTTCGTCCAATCACATAAAACGCGTCCTGACACAAGAGATTCGACCTTACACAACACAACAGATTCGCTTTGACAACAGATTCGCCCTGTCAGAGCATGTTCTGCGGGAAATCCCCGTACTCTAACATGTTTCGGTTTCAGACGAAACATAGACTACACTTCTGATGAATCAGATGAAGACAAACAAGGCTCGACGATGAACGTCGTAACGGTTGCGTAGACGCTGATATCATACTCAAGATAAATGCAACACCGTTATATATATCCGTACCCTTCTTCCACCCTCTACAGCCGTTTTTGTTTTTTATGTATTGCATTCTATCTCACACCTAATGCCCAATCATGTGGAATTTCGACTGAAGAATATAAGCACGTACTATGTGGTTACTTTTGGTGTATATGAGTGATTTACGACTCCACTATTATGGGGTATTATGGGGAACGTGCGTTTCGCTTTTCGCTTTCGTCGAGTTTTCTGGAGCTGACGCAAACTGCACATGAAATCTAGTGTATCAGCTGAGTCAGCTGAATCTCATGTGCTCACATATGTGAAACCACCTCAATAACCCAACCCAACCCAAGAACCAAGAAACCAGTTCTTTCCACTCACGCTAGTATCACGCTAGTACCTCATGCTACCGCTAGTACCTCACGGAGTACCCCACACTAGTGCCTCACGCTGGTATGAACCTCAGCTCCTTATCCTGTAACAAGCGCCCATGACCATGAAACCGCTCGTGGAAAACGCCCCTGACAAGCGCCCGTGACAAACGGCATGTTTCGTGAGTACAAGAGTGATATTCGCCTTGCTGCAGCGCGCTGCCAGCCCCTTGCTGAGGCAGCGCGCCGACGCCTAGCAGCGCGCTGGCGCCTTGGCCGTCTAGGCGTCTAAGTGCGTTAGGTGCTAGGTACCAGCGCACTCTAGCACCCAGCGCGCTCCTGCAGGCTGGAGCTGCCGCCGGCGCTGGCGCCTAGCGCGATGGCGCATTGCGCGCTGGCGCCTAACGCGCTGGCGCCAAACGCGCTAGCGCCAAATGCGCTGGCGCCTAACGCGCTGGCGCCTAACGCGCTGGCGCCTAACGCGCTGGCGCCTAACGCGCTGGCGCCATACGCGCTGGCGCCATACGCGCTGGCGCCATACGCGCTGGCGGCTTGTGCGCTTCTGCCTTGTTGCGGCAGAGCGCTGACTAATTATTGCGCACGCTCAAGCGTTGCTGCAGTGAGCTCACGCCTTGCTGCAGTGAGCGCACGCCTTGCTGCAGTGAGCTCACGCCTTGCTGCAGTGAGCTCACGCCTTGCTGCAGTGAGCTCACGCCTTGCTGCAGTGAGCTCACGCGTTGCTGCAGTGAGCTCACGCCTTGCTGCAGTGAGCTCACGCGTTGCTGCAGTGAGCTCACGCGTTGCTGCAGTGAGCTCACGCGTTGCTGCAGTGAGCTCACGCGTTGCTGCAGTGAGCTCACGCCTTGCTGCAGTGAGCTCACGCGTTGCTGCAGTGAGCTCACGCCTTGCTGCAGTGAGCTCACGCGTTGCTGCAGTGAGCTCACGCGTTCCTGCAGTGAGCTCACGCCTTGCTGCAGTGAGCTCACGCCTTGCTGCAGTGAGCTCACGCCTTGCTGCAGTGAGCTCACGCCTTGCTGCAGTGAGCTCACGCCTTGCTGCAGTGAGCTCACGCGTTGCTGCAGTGAGCTCACGCCTTGCTGCAGTGAGCTCACGCCTTGCTGCAGTGAGCTCACGCGTTGCTGCAGTGAGCTCACGCGTTGCTGCAGTGAGCTCACGCCTTGCTGCAGTGAGCTCACGCCTTGCTACGGCAGCCCGCTTGCTCCTCTGCCGGTGCCTTGCTGCAACTCTCTGGCGCCTTGTAGCATGGCGATGCCCAGCTCGTTGCACCAATGCACCTTGCTCGCTGGAGCCTTGCTGCACACCAGCGTGGTGTGTGTGACCCCAGGGAATCTATGCTTCAAACCACGCTTGTGAGTCGTCAAATTCGGTTTTCTTTTGTACTTATCATATTTCAACCCATACTTGGTTTTGAAGTTCCATTTTACGATCAAGTGCGTGCTCCTCATTGAATAATTCACTCCGTTTTCCGACTACAATTCATTTTCTACTTGACCTGTTTGTTTTGCAAGGTGTGCGAGACGCGTTGTGGGGAGCAGGGAGGGGAATTCGAGAGAGAAGACAATGTGGAAAAGGGTGGGAGGAGATTTTGATGGTAGAGGGAGAGGAAGGAAGGCGGAAAGGGGGAGGAAGGGGGGACAAGGTAGCAGTGATTGATACATAATTGACTTATTGCAACTCTTTTTTATGCTTGTCTGCTGTCAATCCTATTTGTGTATGTATGTGTGTGCAGTGCGGGTGTGTTTGTGCGGGTGTGTGTTCATGTCTTCTCATTGTGTTTGTTTCACTGTGGGGTTGCACTTCGATGCGTTCGGTTACGTGGGTTATACTTTTTTTACGTGCGTTTGCATTCGTGTTTGTGGTATGTGTGTTTCAAAGTGTGGTGTTAGTATGTGTTATGTATGCAATTAGAGGTTGTTAATCGTCTTTGGGGCAGCGTGTTTTCGCTGTTTCAACGACCCCATCAACCCCGGTTGCTGCATGATGCATTTTAACATTCAATTTGAAGCATCCACTCCACCTCATACCTTGTTGTTCATCTGTACAATTGAATTCGTTCATGTTGATGCCAGAATGTTATGCTCGGCCGTACAATCCGCCGTATTTATCGACGAGGTTGGGACGGTCGAGCAACTTCATGGTTTCAACATGATACGTACGTGCGTACCGGTATTTGGTTTTACATATGGGGCTCTCATTCAAGAGTGTTTTTTATCCACTATTTGAGGCATCTGTTTGAACACAGATTCAAAACATTCAAACCGGTGCTCCAAAAAGTGCGTAAATATCACTCTTCAAATGATATCCCCAAAATGCAAAACCAAATATAAAGGGTTGCTACGCAACCCAAAAATCATTTCTACTCAATCAGATGAGAAGAAAATCCATTTCTTGAAAATCAGATTAACTGGAAAAAAACCGTCTGGAAACTCAGACAAACAGACAAAAATGTCTGATAGCGAGGACCCTGACGTAGAGTGTTCTGCTGCTGAGCGTCTGAGCGGGATGGTTTGACCCGATCCGTTTCTCTTAAAACCCGAAGCCTGAATTACAAAAAAAGTTGGGAGGTGTTAACACTTTCCCTCCCGAACCAGGGTGGTTACCAGTTGTTCACCTGCAAAACGTGATGAAGTCGCAGTCAGCACAGGGAAGTGTCGCTCGGGAAGTGCGCAACCACTCTGGGCGTTGGTGTGCACACCAAATTGGAAACCTGTAATTCAGGTCGTTCGAAATAGCTTAGGTGTGCACACCCCTTGTCGAGTTGTTTGCCTGTTGGCGAAAACATGGCGTCGCACTTTGTTTTCGCTGAGCAAGGAGCTTTCGAGGTTGCCCCGAACCTCAGTTTGCTTGGCCCCCCTTCATCCCAAACCTAGAGTTGACTCGCATATGTAATTCAGGCTTCGGGTTTTAACCGCACTTGCTGCCTGCATGCGTGCTGCACTGCCCCGGTGTCGCTCGTATTCATTACGGCCACCCACGGTCCCCTACCCCAAGTCCCCGACCGAACCGAACCCCCGGTAGCGCGCGAGGGAGACGATAAGATCCTCTCCTGTATTTGGTCTCTTCAAGAGAAGTTTTCACAACCGTCGCCCAGGGATGCCCAGTCGAGAAAGGAGAAGCATAAGATCCCCTCCCGCCGCTTCCTCACCTCCTCATTTCCCGTTTTCTTCTCGGGAGTTTCCTTCGCCTGTGCCTCGTCACAGCGCTTCCCTTTCGCTCTTCTCACGACCTGTCACGGAAACCCGACCTGCCTGCATCGCGTAGCGCTAGCACTAGACGTATAGGCTCTTAGAAAAGCTTCAACGAGTAGCTGCTTCGGCTTTCAGTGGAAACCTCAACTAGTAACTTCAACTGGTACTAGTACTGCCGCTGTGCACCTCCAACGGTATTAACGTTTAATCCCTGGAGGGCTCATTTACACTCAACGCTTTTGTCGTCCACGCCCGCTCTCCCCCTCCGCACGGCACTCTCCCCCTTCGCACGGCGCTTATCTCCACGTGAAACCTCCGTCACCTGCTGCCGCCAGTGCAATCTTCCTGTGCTGCGAAGCTCCAGGGCCGCACACCCCCAGGGTGACTTCGTCTCTACCACTCCCCACTTCCCCTTTCCTGGCGAGCGGCCAGTGGGAGAGGGAAGGAGCGCTTTCGAGAATGAAGCTCGCCCTCCTTGGAACGACAGTTTGCAATCGGGGCAGAAGCAGCAGCAGCAGCAGCAGCAGCAGCAGCAGCAGCAGCAGCAGCAGCAGCAGCAGCAGCAGCAGCAGCAGCAGCAGCAGCAGCAGCAGCAGCAGCAGCAGCAGCAGCAGCGGCGGAAGCAGCAGCAGCAGCAGCATCGGCGGCGGCGGCGGCGGCGGTGGCAGTGGTGGCTTGAGTGACACGAAGCACAAGATTAAGAGTGGAAGCCAAAGCAGCAGCAGCAGCAGCAGCGACTCAGACATTGCCTTTGAGACTGCCGGGAATCACCTCCTGCCTCTCAAGTTCCAGTTCCACACTGGTAACCACACTTGTAACCAGGCTGCTAACGAGGCTGCTAACGACGCTGGTAACGACGCTGGTAACCACACAGGGGCTTCTATTGGTCCCTGCCACCCGTTCTACCGCCACCTCGGCAGGAGCTGCCGTCCTGACGGCAGTCCCAGGCACTTGCACGCGCCCTGCTCTCTGCACCGCCCTGCCAGGGCCCATCCGACGGTCGCCATGCCTCCGCCACTTCATCTGGACGGCTCTCCCTGCGTCTCCCCACCCACTGCGCTTGCCTGGGATGGGCTTGGACCAGCAGCAACGACAGCAGAGGCAGCAGCAGCAGCAACGGAAGGAGTGGGAAGGCTGACGAGCAGCCCACGGCACGTGAAGAGACCCCGGGGGCGCAGCAGGCTGCAGTGTGCGGTGCTGCTGCCAGGGTTGAAGGATGCTCACGCTGCAGCGGACGTAGAGTGTTCGGCTGCTGCTCACTCCACTGTCAGCGCTGCTGCCGCTGTTGCTGCTACTGCTGGTGCTGCTGAAGGCGACATGGATTGGTCAAACAACACGACGACGAAGAAGCAGAAGAGAGAGGGTCCGACAGCTGGTTGTGGAGTGAGGCGCATGCTGCGGTTGAGTCTGCACGAAGGGGAGCACCGCGAGGAGGGCGGGGAGCTGCAGCTGCAGCCGCAACAGCAACAGCAAGAGCAACAGCAGGGCTCCAGCTCTGCCGGTTCTGGCTCCGCCTGCATTACTCTTGGCCCCACGCTGATGTACCAAGCTGTTCCTGCTGCAGGCAACGCTTCTGAGGGTGAGTGAGTCGCTGCTAGCAGTCAGCAGCTAGTAGTTGGTTAGCAGCTTGCGGGTTGCAAGTGTTCTGGTTCTTCTTATGACTCACAAGTGGTTGCCACCTCCTTCTCAGCTGCCATTTGCGCGCTCCCTTGCTTCTCCACTCTCTCTCTCCTTCTCTCCCTCCCTCACACCCTTGCTACCTCGCACTCACACTCTCCTCCCCCTTACCTTCTCCCTCTTTCTTCCTTTCTCCCCTTTCTCCACAGGAAACCAGTCCGAGCTCCCACCTTCAGCACCCTCCCAGCCCAGCCCACTGTCGCTTATACCTACTCACTTCCCTGCACCAGCACCAGCAGCAGCATCAGCACCAGCATCAGAACCAGTGGCACCAGCACCAGCACCAGCACCACCAGCACCCGCGGCACCAGCACCGGCAGCACAAGAAGCCACGGAGATAGAAGAGCCTCTCTACTCCCCTTCCAACCTGCAGTCCCCTCGCCGGCCGTTTGATCCCTTCGCTGCGCCGCTCACCTGCCCCAGCACGCCCCGCAAGCCCAGGCTCTCTGGTGGGTCGGCGTTGGTGCACCTGCGGGCGATGGAAGCTGGGACACCAGGCAGGCGTGTCATGCGCCGCCTGCTCTTCGATTGATACACAGATACACTATACTGCTCTTCTTCCAGTAAAGCTCGGGCTCACCCTCTTCCGTTAACGCTCTTCCTCTGGTGGTCGCGCACTGATGCTGTTCCTTCCACTACTACCGTACCTTCCACTGCTGTCTTCCGCTACCGCTGATGACCTTCCCATTCCACTGACTTAACCTGACCTCATCCATTAAATGACAAGCCCGGGTGACTTCTGCTCATGTCAGGAAGTTGACTCACTGTGTGACACCCCATGACTCTCGCATACGCCCTCCACTGACCTGCAGCCGATACAAAGCTTCTCGTTCTGTTACCCCTGCTTCTGATTCTGACCTTTCCCTCCTGCCGGCTGCCCTCCCCTGCTGCTGCCCCAAGCGGTTTGCTGCCAAGACCCCATCATTCATACCCTCATCATATAACCCTATCCCGCACCACCAACACCTGATTTACTGGTAACACTCCCAGCAGCAGCGAGTACTGTGCAGTGCACTGTATCGCACCTCATTCCAAGCATGAGCAGCAGTGTCTGTGCCACAAGTCGCGGCTGTTGCTTGTTGCTTGCTGCTGCAGTGCACTATCCTGAGCTCCCCTCATGCAGTGCAGTGCACTATCCTGTCGGCTCTCTCATTTCAGCTTTTCAACCACCTGCTGCCTGCAGCAGCCCTAACAACCCACCTATCCAAGTAAACTCCTGATGAGTACCGTATATTCCTGACTGACAACTGGTACTACTATATCCCCCCCCTCTTTTTCTGCTCTGGTACTTCTGTACATGCAGGGTAGGGGTTTGATGTGTAGGGTTGTTTTTCTCCTGGATGTACACTGCACTGTATATATATAAATAACTTAAGCTTCCAGAAAAAAACATTGTTGTTAGGATTGATGGAATGTCAAATGAATTTAGGATTGTTTTTCTCTTTTCTACGGTAGGTGTGAAAAACATGTGAAAAAAAAACACATTCCCACAGCCCAGGTTATACAATTCAGCTACATCCTTCAGTCGCAACTGCAAATTCAACCATCCATCACTTAAGAAATGAGGTCCATATCAGTATCAGAATTCATGGCCCCTAGCCGAATTTCCAACTAAACCTCCTTACTGCCATCATAACCACACACTGCCTTTCTTCTGTCACCTTCTCCCTTGCAACCAGAGTCAACATGGTGCTTCCTTGCAAAATGCACCAAGAGCCACCCTCCCAACCCCCTCAGTTCAGACACCCCAAACCCCATAGCAGATAAGACAAGTTTCAATAAAGCCCTAGCAGAACTCACCAACCAGCCCCAGAGCATGGGAAAACACAGCAGTCACCGCAAAGCGCCACAGGCCTCAACAATTTGTTCATGCCTGCTCTTCCCAAAGCTACCTGTGAAAGCCCAGCCTAGCAATCGAGTCGCTAAGAGGCCCTCACTTGGACGTTTCTGCTGCAGTAGTAGCAGCACCACCGGCTGCCGCAGCACCGGAATCCACAGCTGCTGGGGCAGCAGCAGCAGCAGCAGCAGCAGCAGCAGAATCAGCACCACCTGCTGCAGCAGCAGCACCCCGACCCACCTGCAAGGAACCCATTGCATCAGTCACTTCACCAACAGACGCAGCAGACGTGCTGCCAGTAGCAGCAGACGCCCCCTCTGCCGCAGCAGCAGACTCAGCAGCACCAGCAGGGGCAGTAGCACCAGGGGCCTTGTCAGCAGTAGGAGCGGCTGAAGACTGGCCTGAAGCAACAGGAGCGGCAGCGGTAGCTGCTGCTGCTGCCTCTGCTGCTGCAGGAGAGGCCCCTGCAGGGCCGCCTGGGGCAGGCGGCTGGGTTGACTGCAAGGGCTGGCCTCGGCCTTGGTTGGGATGGTACGCACGCTGGTGGGGTGATGATAGCACAAGGAACCACAGCGGGGACACAAGCAGGGCTCTTGTTGAGACACAAAGGAAAAGGACGGCAATCACGCGTATAAGAACAAGCTAGCTGGGGCGAGGACGGTCAAGGACGCACAACCAGAAACCCATCAGACAGTGCAGTGCAGTGCAGTGCAGTGTGAGACGAAACGAGGCATAGCAGGAAGAGATGATAGCACAAGAAATGATAGGCGCATACCTGGTGTCGGTGCATGCCCCCACGGCCATACGGGCCGCCATGGTAATGCGGATGCGGCTGCTGGTTGTGGTGCTGCAGAGGCGGAAACGCCAGCATGTGTTGCTGCTGGCGGTGGTGCGGGTGCTGCTGCTGCTGCTGCTGCTGCTGCTGCTGCTGCTGCATGTGGTGCTGATGCTGCTGCTGCATATGATGCTGATGCTGCTGCTGCTGGTGCTGCTGATGCGGGTGCTGCTGCTGCTGTGGGTGCTGGGGGTGCGGGTGGTGCTGCTGGTGCTGCAGACGCTCCTTGCGTGCCTGCATGGCCTTCTGCCTCTTGTCGTAGAAGTCAAAGTCATCGAGAATGGACGTGCGGGACATGTAGTCCTTGAATATGCGCAGCATCTGCTGCCCTTGCTCTTGCGGCACCTGCCCACGTGCAAGCACGCACACACACGCACGCACACACACGCACGCACGGACACACACGCACGCATGGATACACATGCACAGACACACACACGCACACAAGCATGAACATGAGCGGCGTGCAAACACACGCACACACAACAGAACCCACAGTAAAAACAGCTGGAAGCAACAACCACAAAGTCGTGACAACCCTAAACCCTTCCACAAACACCAAGGTAACATCACCATCATCCCACCCATCTCTCACAACCCCACCTCGACTCCCCCCAACCGCACACCCCCACACCCGTTACCCATCCCTCCCCCCCCCCCCCCCCAAAACCCCTCCCCGCCTCAACTACCTCCCTCTCCCCTCTGCCCTCACCTCCTGTGTGTCGCGCGAGTTGGTGACGGGTTTGTTCTCGTTGGCAGCAATGATCATGTGGCGGAAGTGCGCGTTGGGCACGTCCTTGATCACATGCCAGCGCACCGTGAACAGCCCGTTCCACTTGTCCTGCTGCCAGAACGACACCGACCGCTGGAAGTCCACCGGCGACATCATCTCTGCAACGCCGCAGAACTGCCCGCTCGCGTTCACCTGGGGGAAGGGGAAGGGCGGGATAGCGAGGGGGAGAGGCCGAGAGAAGGGTCCGAAGGGGGAAGAGTAAGCATGTGAGGGGACCTCATCTCTGCCAGCCTGCAGGAGTGCCCCCGGAGGGGCGATGCGGGGCGCAGAGAGGCGCAGTGGGGTGAAGCACGGAGGAGGTAAGGTCGGTGTGGGTGAGAAAAGGGCGACGACGAGGGCAGTTGGCGACAAGTGTGTTATTCAAACAATGTGAACAAAACAATTCAAATGTTTCTGGTCAGTTGTGAGGTCAGAATGCGAAGATAGCGAGAGGGGAGCTGGGGCGTTAGCAGGGTTTAAGGAGGGAAGGGGGGAGAGGGCAGGGTACAATGACGGAGGGACATGGCATGGCAAAATGCAGAACGGCTAACAGAAACATGGTGGGAATCACGGACACGACATGCGAAGGCGGATGACCACGCACCGAGAAAAAGAGGAACACGGGGCATCGAGACGCAGTCGCAGCGGCCTTCGCGGATGCTTCCTGGAACGCGGCGTTGAGCCTCTTGTTACCGTTGGGGGTGGACGCCCACGCGCCGTACTTGATGCTCTTGTGCACGTCATCCTCGCTGTAACTCTTGATCACGAAAAACTTCGCCGCCTGGTACGTCACCGGGAAATCCGCCCTATTAATCTCCTCCATACCCTGTACGAGGCTCCAGGGGTTCGGCGCGCCCACGCCCGCAACACCAGCGGCGGCGGCGGCGGCGGCGGCGGGATTAGCGTGGGCGCCTAGGGGCGCGCCTCCCATGGCGGGAGTGGCGTACGATCCGGGCGCAGGACCGCCGGGCATGCCAGGGAAGGCGAGGAACCCGGGCGTGCCGGCGAGAGCAGGGAGCGCAGCGGCATTGCTAGCATTCGGGGCGCCGCCTTCCGCTGCTGCAGTGTTAGCAGCAGCACCCCCAGCCACCGCGCCAGCAGCGGCGCCTGCAGCAGCAGAGGTAGAAGCACCGCTGTTGGCAGCACCATCTGACCCTGCTACCCCGCCCTGCGCCCCTGCTGCTCCTCCCGCTGCAGCAGCAGCTGCCTGCGCACTTCCGTCCCCAGCAGCTGCCGCCGCACCTGCTGCTCCCATTGGCTGCTGCGGCTGCTTCCCCCGCCCCGCCCGGTTGGTCCTAGGCCCGCGGTTCTGCTCGTTAACCGCCTCGTGCATCCCGTTGCCTTGCATCTGAACCCCACGGCCCCCAGGTGCGCCCATCATCATCATCCCCCCCGGATACCCGCCGTACCCTCCCCTAGCACCTCGCGCTCCCCTGCCGCCTCTCCCTTTGTCATACCTCCCGGGGCCTCCGCCCCAGCCCCGTCCTCCCCTGCCCCCATCCCCCCTTCCCCGCCCGCCAACCCCCCCGGGGCCCATTCCGCCGCGGCCGTGCATGCCCGCGGGCATGTTTCCGAGGTGCGCGCCAGGGGGGCCGCGGCCCATGGGGATGGGCGCCCCCGGTGCGGCGCCTGGGCCTCCGGGGGGCGGCGGTCCGCCAGGAAGGGGGACGCCTTGAGGTGGCATGACACCGTTGGGGGGAACGCCGTGCATCTGGGGAAGTGCAGGGGTGACGTGCAGGAAGGCAGGCAACGGAAGCGGAGCATGCGCGTTTCGCGGTTAGAGAGGCAGACTTCCTAGATATAATGTTCTGCCCGGACGCGGGCAACCGCACTACGCCTTTGATTCGAATGTAGCGCTATGGCAGCAAGATACAGCAAACCATGCCCCGCTAAGCAGACAGCAACGAGACGCAGACACTAAAGATCGACGCAACAACCCTACGACGATAAACCATCAAGATGGACGCAACACCACGGAAACAACAGCACAAGGCAAGAGCGGCGAGAGCGGGAAAACGAACCTGCATGTGCGCGAGATGCGGCGGCGGGGCGATTCCCGCGGGCATCGTCTGGCCTGGAAGGAGAGGCATGGGCCCGGCCATGCCGTCCGCTGGTGCGGGCGCGGACGAGCTGCCGGACTGAGTCAGCTGATCGGGCAGCGCCGCGAGCTTCGACGGATCTGACGGGAAGGAGGGAAGGAAGGGAAGGAAGGGAGAAGATGCACACGATCTTGCAAGGCCGAAGAGGCTTGACAAAAATAACAATATGTCTATAAAAGTATTGAGGGGCAAGTAGATCCAAGCGAAGGTTGGGACGGCTGTAGAGCTGGAAATACAAGTTCGTTAGCTTGGAATGTTGTGGATCGTTTGTGAGAAAATGAGAGCTTACCGGCAGGAGGGGGGGGAACGGGCGGGGGGAAGACGGGCGGCTGGAACTGGAAGTGGTGTGGCGCGTACATCTGACACGGATGAAAGCCACACACGGGGAACGAGCCCGGGGAAGAGAAGGGGGCAAACAGGCGAGAAAGGGAGGTGAACAGACGAGCAACGGATAGTACAGGTACCAAGAGGAGGAGGCACGCGTGCAGAAAAGAAACGTTATTTCGCAAGCCTGGCATTCATGTTCATCTCAACAGATCAGGTCTCACCTGGGGAGGGTGGCCTTCTATGCCTTCGGGCATGAGACCAACGAGAGGAGGCCCCCCTCCAGGAGCGCCGCTGTTGGCCATACGCATGTACTCCTCCCACTGCTCGTGGGAGAACCTTCCAGGATCTGCACCGACGGAGAAACGTAACACACGGGTTCGTCAGCGTCTCGACGGAAGTTGAAAAACAGGTTCCACCACGCGAGGACGGGAAATTGAAAATGGGTTCGACGGCGCGAGAACCGCGAATGGTTAAAAACGCAGCGACCACGTTACCGAGAACCGTTCTAACTTGTTTAAGTTTCTAAAACTGGCCCGAATGAATGACACAAGGGGAACGCACCTGCGGAATAGTCATAGAAGTAGTGCGGAACAAATCCGTTCCCCGCAGCGTAGAACACATTCCCGTTAGGGTCTGATCCTGGAACCATCTGAACGTGCTGCTGCTGCATGTGCTGCTGCTGTTGCATGTGCATCTGATCCGGCGTTTGCGAAATGCCCGGATGTGGCTGCTGTGGTTGCTGCTGCTGCTGCTGGGATGGCTGCTGAGATTGCTGCGCATTCCCGCTCCCCGAGACTGCCTCCCCGCTCTGGCTGGATTGAACGACCGCATCGCCTGCTGGCTGATGGCGATATTGCCAAGGGACGGGGGATTGAAACAAGTGTGGGGACCGCAATGACAATGCTAATTTCTTCGCATGCAATGATAACTCATTTCTTCGTATGCAAACGTAGCTCATTTCTTCGCTGAGTAATGGTTACGTAGTGGTGGATTCATTGAGTTGTAAAGCAAACAGGCAAAAGGGAAAAATACGCCTTGCATGACGTCGCAACAATCAGAAAAAGAAGGGGGTTTAATGATAAGGTACACCGACCTCTGCACCAATGGATGAAGACCCGGGCGCGGGTGCGGTAGTCTGACCTGCATAAGCCGGACGAAGGGAAGACAGAGAGGGACGAAGCGGAGTGAGATATATTCAACAGGCACAATCCTGGCAAAGTCGGAAAAACTATCTGATCGTGATAATTACTCGTGCAAGCGGCCTCTTTAACGAGTCTCCATAGAGAACATTAAACGACGGTCGCTACCCCTATCTTCCCAAACCACCTCCTTACATCTTGAATCCCCTCGCAAGATTTGAACGTTGCAACTTGTCTAAAATTTCAGATAAATCTGCTAATGAGGACAAAGAACAACCAGCTGGGGACGACGGCGTCCCGTCTATCAACAAGAACTCTTAGATCTGCAACCACGATACAGAGACTTGAACACAAAACCCTTGCACGTGACTTCCACCCTAACCCCCCAGTACACCCAACGTGCAAAGCCCTAAAATTACTTGAGTCTGAAGGACCTGGAGCCGCAACTCCGGCCATTGTACCGCGCGATTGAAGGAAGGAGGAAGATACTAAGGAAAGAAGAGTCAAAACATCAGGTGTCAAGGGTACGGCGGCTTGAGAAATGAACGCTAAGACAAATAGGGAGAACTAGATGACGGCGAGAGATGGGTGTGATGTAAGCTGGGAAGCTGGGAGTTAGCCGGGAGAAGCTGCTAGACATTTCCCAAATGGGACCTTCAGGTTCACACAAGCTTCCGCGTCCACAACATTTTTTTCCCCGAACCAAAAACGGCTTCGATCTTGTCATTGTTATGGATGAACGGCTGGATGGACATCGAAGGTAAGGGAGGGGCAGGAACACACGTTTTCCTGACCTAGTGCGTCGAGATCTCTGTGTTCCACCTTGATCTTGTGGTTGGGCCTGGAAGTCTTCAGGGAGGAGGAGGTGACGTGGCACGAGCAAATCAACGTCACAGCGCCGCCACCCGTAAGTGCAGGTCATGGGGCAGCTTGTAAAAGAAACATGGGGCTTCCAGAGGCTCTCACTCCAGTGGCATCGGAGTTGCATTCCACACCAGCAAAACAGATATTTGCAAACACCAATCATGAGTGTTTCACCACCTCGCCCCCAGCCTTCCTAGAAGTTGGTTTACGAAATTAGCAAACTCACTGTAGATTCATTTATTCGACCTGCTTACATTTCACTATGTATCTAAAAGTGAAATCCATGAAGTGTATGTGCATTAATCTGCAAGACGGCGATCCACACAACTTGAATTAAGACAGGCTATTAGATATTGCTGCCGCGGTTGTGTTTACCTGCCACAGAGGAGACATGACCCAACATAAGTTGGAGTGCTTAAGACACTAAACCGAGCACAGGTACGGTACAAGCTACGGCAGATGCAAGCAAGTTTGGCGAAAACGGGGTAATATGCTACTAGCACAGGAAGGCCCAATGCATGAGAGTGAGGGGGGATGCTGGAGGCAGCGAGTCTCACCAGAAGCACCAAAGATGGCATACTGGCGGGAGCTGCGAGTGAAGCGGGCGGCCAGGAGCCATGCAAGGAGCAACACAAAGATGACACCGAAGACACACGCCACCACAATGCCTGCAATGTCACTGGCCGTCATGCCTGCAAGGACACCACAAGAAAAAAGAGTGAGAGTAAGAGCAAGAGCGAGAGGCCAAAAGGGGAGTAAGACTCAGCAATTCAGCACACTTCCAAGATAAATGTAAACCACCAGCACCCCCAAGGAAAAGGCACCAAGAACACAAGCAGGCAGTCACCTCGGTACACGTATCCATCAACAGGTGTGCGCGTTATCTCATAAATCTCCACAGCAGACAGCAGAGGGGGCTTGGGCGAGTCCGGCATAGCAGGCAGCCACACCCGCAGCTCGCGTCCGTAATTCTCCGCATACACCGAGTGATTGAAGAATATCGGCAGTGTGACTCCCGTCAAAGCAGACCCGTTAGCAGCCTCAATAATGTCAAACCCGTTGGGCCAGAGCTTTCCCTGCTGGTCCACTGTATCTTCGTCCTGATGCGCACCCTCATGGCCGAATATGCTGTCCTCTGACAGCTTAATGTCAAACCGCCGGTCCCCCTGCTTCACACCGTCTTCTATCTCCGCGAAGTGCAACCGCACATAGAACAGGTGGAGGGGATTTTGAGGGTCAATTCGGTAAATAAACCCTGTTGCGCGGCCAACACCAGCCTCCTTACCCACCCGGGCATCCTGAAAGATTTGCGTGGGCAGCTCGTCGGGCAGCGAGCCTGCATTTGAAATGGGCTGGGTGGTGGAGAGGGTGGCAAACTGCAGTGGCTGCAGGCCCCTGGTAGCCCCCCCTCCAGGAACGCCAGGCTTGACGTCGGGAGCCCAGGTTCGGTAACCAACGTCCTCAGCATCGGTAACTTCTGGGCCTCCGAAGTTGACTCGGAGCATGGTGGTGAGGATAGCGTCGGTGCCGATGCTAGCTGCATCATATGACTCCGGGTGGATAGGGAGGAATTCTAGGGAATTGACCAAGGGAGTGGAGGAAGGAGCGCCGAGGAACGGCGTAAAGCAGACGGAGATGGAGCCCTGTAGCGCGTATACCAGGAAATCGGAGTAAAACGCAGATGATGGGAACTGCGGCTCGACGGCTGGGAGCGTGAGGGTCTTCACCAGTAGACCGTTGATCTTAACGTCGAAAAAAGGAGGCGACGACGCGCCGTCGTAGTTCCGATACGCGACGCCGACGCGGACGAGGTATCGCGCGCCGGTGGTGAGCGGGACGTTGTAGCAGCCGCCGCCCTGGCCGGACTGGCTGTTGGAAGGGGGGAAGGCGCGCAGCGAGGACTCGACGGGGGAAGCGAGGCGCGACTCGTTGGCCCCCGGCAGCTGAATGGCCTCACCGCCGTCGAAAAACTCGTCCGCCTGCCACTCCACTCCGTTTGCCACTGATGGCTGTGCGCTGCCGCAGTCAATGCGCACGGGGACTGGCGCGCGGGGGAAGGGCGGGGGGACGGTGTGGGTGTGGGTGTGGGGGTGGGTGGGTGGGGGTTCGGGGAGGGATGAGTGGCGGGCGACAGTGGGTAGGGGAAAGAGGAAAGGGGAGGGACGGGCACGGGGAGTGGAACCCGGAATGCGCGCAGGGTGAGGGGGACGTAAGGAGGTTGGTGCAGTCACCGGATAGCGCAATGTCGGAAAGGCTTGACAGGATGAGTCGGAATGACGGAATGACAGGTGAACAAAAGGAGGTTCAAGTGACGGAATGAAGCGAGAACGGGGGTCGGGAGAACACAAGCGCGAGCCAGTCACAAGCAACCCAACCCTAAGAAGCGGGGTTGTAAAAACAGTAGCAATCTGATGAAACGAGAGGACCGATTAAACTACGCAAAAAGGTGTTGTGTGAACGAGCGGTACCGGCATCGAGGCCTCCTGTGGACGCGCCGGCCGCGGAGATAGCTGCGAGCAGCGAGAGAGCGAGCACGGTCAAGGACCCGGACGGCACCTTCCAAGGAACCTTCATTGTCCCGGCCATCAGCCGCAATGCGCGCACGGGTCGTCGAATGTAAAAAGTATGAGTTGATGATTGCGGTTATGCTAAGCAGTGCGCGCCAGAGTTGAGCGAGAGGGCGCGGCGGATCGTCAACGCGGATCGAGAACGGCGCGCACGGCGCAGCCTAGGACCTAACGCGGACAGCGACGAAGGATTTTGTTTCCAAGCGCTGAGCGCTAGGAGGGTGATAGATAGGTCAGGCCTGCCGTACACTTTCGAAGGGAGTGGGTCGAAGTTGTACATTCTTGAGATGCCGCGCCGAAGGGGTGTGTGTGGATGTGAGGGTGAGGGAGGGGGGGGAGGGGTTGTGCGCTTTTCCGCTAAGGACCAGGTTGCGCGGTTTCACGGTGCAGATGCGCAGACGGCGGAAGTGATGCCCCCGACCGCCTCAGCGGTGATAAGCGCGGGTGGAGGAGGAGAAGAGGGGCAGGGTAGATTATGACCAGATTGAACCAATCAGATTGCAGAACAATTCATGGTCCCACTCAACAGTAAAAAGGATCAGCAAACACAGAATTCCGATATTGTAAAAGCCTATCACCGCTTAATAATCGGTACAATGTGCAAATCTGTAAGGAAATTTCTTTTTTCCTTACTTCGTGTCCCTGCTCAGCGAGTACATCACTGTTCCCGCCAACAGCACCCAGCAGTAATCCGTTACCACTCACGAAACTCGCCTCGACACTGATCCCGCCAGCGTTCACGACGCGACTCAACCTCACGGTTCGGTTGGTAACCCGCGCTCCGGACCTATCGCCTCGACATTTCCCAACCTCGGCGCTAGGCCCGTCGCACACCCCATTTTCCCACATTACCGTTGCCACTATAGTTTCGCTGTATATTCTTCGCGCATGCCTTCGCTCATTGTACTCTTGCTTCGATAGTGCAATTCTCGCTCGCTCACTCAATTGCACTCGTAACACTTGGTATTCAGAGCCTACGATCTCTTCTCGGACCGCACCCACACCTTCGCTTCCCCACTATCTCAAATTTTGGGGGGGGTAGACGTCTCTCAGCGAAACAAGCACCGCCGCTCGTAGTGCTCTCTCGTAAGCACACACGGCCACGACAGAGGCTCTCGCTGAGCTTGCCCGACAACCCCGCCATGGCTGAATTCAACATCGCGACGCTGTGTCAGAATGTCGATGTTTGTCTAGCCTGCAGTGGGGTACTCTATAGCGAGTACAATCCAATTAGGGTTTCCCATATGTATCTCAACTGCTGCTAGTGAAAACCCCTCTTTCCTGTTTCTAGCTTGTGCCTGCTATTTCGACATGCTATCAGAGCAGGTCGACCCTCCTGGGTCGATCCTGTGGATGGGCCCGCCACCTAATGCTTCCGCTGCTGTCCTGCCTATCGCGCGCCCCGGGCGCGCGATGTGTTCTGCTTGCCGCGCGCTCGGGTGCACGGCGTATTTTTCATCCCGCCGCGCACCCTGCCCACCGTGCGCCCCGTGGCGCGCGGCGGTTTTCTGCCCCGTCGATCCGCGCGTCGCCCCCCGTCGCCCGTCGCAGCGCCCCCGGGGACCCGCGCGTCGCCCCCCGTCGCCCGTAGCGGCCCGCGCGACCTGCGCCAGGCCCGCGCGCGGCCCGTACAGCCCGCGCAAGGCCCGTACAGCCCGCGCGCGGCCCGTACGGCCTGCGCCAAACCCGCGCGCGGCCCGTACGGGCTGCGCCAGGCCCGCGCGCGGCTCGGGCAGCCCGCGCGCGGTTCGTCCGGCCTGCGCCAGGCCCGTGAGCGGCCCGTACCGTCTGCCCCAGTGCCGCACGCCATCCCCCGAGCTTCTGACCGCACTCCTGTGTTAGGGTTTGGGGGTGGAGAGTATGGGGGTGACGTGTGTGTGAGCCGTCCCCTGCTCCTCCTCCTCCTCCGTCTCCCACTGCTGCAGCTGCCGCTGAGGGGGGTGGATGTGTTGGAGCCGTCGGAGTGGTACGAGGGGGGTGGCGTGTGAGCGGTGCTAGTGGTTCAGCAGGGGGTGTGTGAAAGGGGTGTGGGACAGTTGGGGGAGGTTGACCGGAGGTAGCCGACTTGTCGTCCGCAGCGCCTGAAGTCCAGAGAGCCACGACCCCCTGTGGCCGTGTAGTCCGGGGCTCTGCGCCCGGTAGCCACAGTGTGAGCACTCCTGGTAGTCCAGAGAGCCACGACCCCCTGTGGCCGTGTAGTCCGGGGCTCTGCGCCCGGTAGCCACAGTGTGAGCAATCCTGGGAGCACAGTGAGCCAGCTGCGCCTGTCGCCGTGTAGCCCGGGTTTAGCCTGGTAGCGTCAGTACTGCGCACTCCTGTTGTCCGTGTGTCTGCAGCTTCAGCCGTCGCCTCTCATCTTCTCGTCCTCCATAGTTTCTCCTCCTCCTCACTTGCCCTCTGTGATAGCCTCTAGCTTTGCTTATCCTTGTGAACTATTGCACTGCCTGCTTGTTGTGTTGATTGTACCCCACTTTGACTATGGGGGTGTGTCAGAATGTCGATGTTTGTCTAGCCTGCAGTGGGGTACTCTATAGCGAATACAACCCAATTAGGGTTTCCCATATGTATCTCAACTGCTGCTAGTGAAAACCCCTCTTTCCTGTTTCTAGCTTGTGCCTGCTATTTCGACACGCTGACGCAGGAGCAACTCGACCGTCTCGTGCGCCAACTCGAAGATTCGACACTCGAAATTGCGGCACTTACGGCGGAACGCGATTCCGCTTGCCAGCAATCAACGGTGAATGCTCCAGCACCTGCACCCGCAAATGCACCTGCGCAATCAGAATAACCGATCGTCATCTCATCAGGCACATTGACACAACACGACAGCGTGGGACGGGGCTCAGGCGCAGCCAGTGATGGCGCCGTTCAATCGATGCCTGACATGGAGAGAAATAGGGCCGCACCAAGCCCGCGTGAGCCTCGCGAAGCTCGTCGGCACGTAGAGTTTGCAGCAACAAGTGGCAGCCACGACATCATGGCACAAATGCCACTCAAGCCGCAGCGCCCGCCCTGTTTCGATCGGAGCCAACGTGGAGGTCCGACGGTTCAATCGTGGGTCTTCACGATGAACGTGTTCTTCGACGCGAATTACGTCGAAACGGACGCAGCGAAGATTCGCTACGATGTTTCGCTACTGAGGGGCCCCGCCATGGACTGGTGGCGAGTCATTGTGACGTTGCCACGCGCCTACGAGCCGCCGTCGCAAGAGGAAGGGCCCACGGGTCCAGCCGTCAGCTGGAGTTCATTTTGCGAAACCGCACAGTACAGCACGTGGGATGCGTGGTGCGCAAGGCTTCGGCCGCACTTCGAGCCGATCGCGGCTTCTATTCCGGCGCATCAGAGACTGCGTACTTGGCGGCAGCTCGGATCAGTTCAAGACTACACGAGCGGTTTTCTCGCATTATGCGAACAAGTCGGCTACATGCACGAAGCGGAGCGGGTGGACCGTTACGTCGGAGGGCTGAAGCCGGACATCTCGCACGAAATCATGCTACGCGGGCTCTCGAATTTCAACGAGATCCTCGCGCTCACAGAGAAAATCGACATTTTGCGCCGTCCGAGACCGGGGTCCTACTACGGACATCGCCCTCGGGGACCGATCGAGCACGCCACCGTACATGCCGTACATGCCGTTGCTCTCGAATTCAAGGGGCGCTGCTTTGCTTGCAATAGGCCGGGCCATCGCAAGAGTGAGTGTCCAGAGGAGCTGAGGCGCCGCGGAGCAGAGCAGGGGAGGGAGTCTCCAAGGCAGGGAAACGCCAACAGTCAGTAGAATTCGGGCCAACTACTGACGAGACTGCCTGCTCGCCCAACCTCACCGACCCTCACCGACGCTCACCGAGTCACGTACCGATTCACGCTATCGATCGGGCTCGGATGAATAAGGAGGGTACAGCGACGGATTGCCCTGTACTGATCCACGGGAAAATACAGGGAGCAGCAGTGAAAATTGTCAAACATTGTATATGTTTCTATTCTGTAGGCTATAGTGGGTTTAGCCTTAGGGGGTACATCATTCTAGGTTTTCCTACTTGTACTCCCAATGCTGTTAGTTCATCATTCCTCTCTCATTTTGACATGGTATTACGAGCCTAGGTTAGGAACCTAGGACCGCTTGTTCCTAAGGGCCCACCGTTCCGCTAGAAGCGCCCTCGTGCGCCCTACCTTCCTCGCGCCCTCGTGCGCCTCCTTACTAGTGCGCCCTCGCGCGCCCTCCCTCTCACACTGCCCGTGCGCAGCCCGCTAGCCGCCCGCGCGCGGCCTGTTTTTCGCGCGCGCAGCTCGCTAGCCGCCTGCGCGCGGCTCGTTTCTCGTGCGCGCGACCCACTAGCCGCCCGCGAAGTCGACGCTGCCCGCGCGCAGCCCGCCGTGGCCTCGCGCGGCCCCTAGCACAGCCCGCGAGCTGCCCGTCGACCGGCGCGTGCCGCCGCCTCGCCCTCGTAGGCCGCCGCCCGCACGTAGGCCGCCGCCCTCACGTAGGCCGCCGCCCGCACGTAGGCCGCCGCCTCAGGACAGCCGCAGACCGCGCGCCGGCCCACCCTCCCTGCCCGAGCCGCGCCGCGCCGTCCTGCCCGAGTCGTGCCGCCTTGACCGAGCCGCGCTGCCCTACTGTGCACCACCTGCAGCAACTGCTGCTCCTGTTACTGCTACTGCTACGGTTCCTACTGCTGCTACTCCCACTATGGCCAGTCCTACCGTTCTCACTTTTGACGCTGAGGGCCGTCCGATTAAGTTTGACGTCTGGCTCGATGACCTGCACCTGTTCCTCCAGATCACTGCCAAGGACGATGTTTCCCTGTTTGACCACACGTCCGGCGCCGCTCCCGCACCTGCTGCTACTGCTGACAGTACGGCTCGCTCACAGTTGCAGACCCGTGACGCTCACGCTCGCCTAGCCGTTCGCAGCCACCTGCCGTTAGATGAGCGCGAGCATTTTGGCCAGCATAAGACCGCTCAGGAGCTGTACGATGCGGTAGTTGCACGCTACTCCTCCCCTGCTACTGCTGCGATAGGCCGTCTCTCGCTGCCCTATCTCTTCCCCGATCTGTCCGCCTTTGCCACTGTAGCTGACCTCATCACTCACCTCCGTACTAGTGATCTCCGCTACCGTACCGTGCTTCCCCCCGATTTCCTAGCCAAGAACCCTCCCCCGATGTACCTCACACTCTACCACCTAGTCACTCGCCTCCCTGACTCTCTTCGCGCTGTCAGGGACCACTTTCTCGCCCTCTCCCCCACCGACCTCACTGTCGACCTGCTCGAGAAGGAACTCCTTGCAGCTGAGACTAGTATTGTAGCTGTAGGTGCCTCTCGTGGCGACCCTCGCACTCCCTTCTTTGAGGGATGTTCCCCCTCCCCCCTTCTCCCCTCCATTGCATCTGCTGCTGCTGTCGACTACCTCGGTGCTGAGGAGGTCGGGGCTGCGTCTGCTCCTGGTGGGAGGCGCAAGGGCGGCAGGGGCAAGGGCGGCAAGGGTGGCGGAGGTGGCGGCGGGGGCGGCGGTGGTGGAGGGGGTGGAGGGGGCGGGGGTGGTGGTGGTGGTGGGAGTGGTGCTGGTGGTGGGGGGGTCAGTGGCGGAGGCGGGGGTGGTGGCGGCGGCGGTGGTGGGGGTGGCGGGGGTGGTGGTGGTAGTGGTGGCGGTAGTGGAGCTGGTGGCGGGCGCGGTGGAGCGGTGCAGCGCGGGGGGTTCGGCGGTGGCCAGAGGCAGCAGCAGCAGCGTCCCAGCGAGACCCCGTCGCCCCAGCAGCTTCGTGAGTGGTACTCTCAGCGTGGGGGGTCTGGGGGTGGAGGTAGCTGCCCGTACGTCATCCGCACAGGTGACCGCACTGGCCAGACCTGTGGGAGGTTCCACACGGCGCAGCGCTGCTTCTTTTGTCTCGACGACGCCTGGCGCGTGCAGTTTCCTGACGCCTCTGAGCTGCCCCGCTGGGCTGATCTACTGAAAAAGATCATTGATATCTTTGCTCTTGATTTTGATGCTATCCTTGGTGCCATGTATGCATTGACTGTTAGTGTTGAGGGTGACTGTTACCTGCGTGTACCGCCCGACCCGGGTATTGGGACTAGTGAGGCTGCCGCTCTAGGTGCTAGTGCGTCTGCTGCCCTAGGTCCTGGTGAGGGTGCTGCTCTAGGTGCTAGTGAGTCTGCTGCTCCAGGTGCTCGTGCGTCTGCGCCTGCTGGTACTACTGCGTCTACTGAGGCACTGCACACCTTCACACTGGACTCGGGTGCTTCCCGCTGCTTCTTTCGTGACCGCACTGTCCTTGAGCAGCTAGCTCGGCCTGTTGCTGTCTCCCTGGCTGACCCCTCTGGGGGCCCGGTCCTTGCGACCTCCTCCACTGTCCTCCCTTGTCCTGCGGTCCCGTCCGGCACCCTGTCGGGTCTTTACCTCCCCTCGTTCTCTACGAACTTGGTGGCGGGCTCTGCTCTCCAGGACGGGGGTGTTCACCAGTTCACCCCTGCCTATGAGCGTGTGACCCACTGCACGTGTGCTCGGACGGGTCGCCACCTGGCTACCTTCACTCGGCAGCCGGGGTCGGACCTGTACACACTGACCACTGAGTCCCCTCAGGTAGCTGCGTCTGCGTCTGCGTCAGGTCAGCTGTCGACCCCCTGCTCGTGTCGCACCCTGTCGCACCAGACCGTCCTCTGGCACCACCGCCTTGGTCACCCGTCAGTGCAGCGCCTTCGTGGCATGCACCGACGTTTTCTTGTCTCTGGACTTCCAGAGACTCTGCCTCCCCTGCCACCCTCCCCTGCCCCTCCCTGCATTCCCTGTGTCGAGGGGCGGCAGCGCGCCGCTCCTCACTCCTCCTCGTTCCCCCCGACAGAGGCTCCCCTGCAGACTCTCCACCTGGACGTGTGGGGCCCAGCCCGCGTCCGTGGACAGGGCGGCGAGCGCTACTTCCTGCTGGTGGTTGACGACTACACGCGTTACACCACGGTCTTCCCCTTGCGCACCAAGGGTGAAGTCCCTGATGTTTTGATCCCTTGGATCCGCAACAGTCGTCTCCAGCTGCACAAGCGTTTCCACACGGACTTTCCTGTCCTGCGTCTGCACTCTGACAGAGGTGGTGAGTTTTCCTCCGACCTCTTGAGAGCCTTCTGTCAGGGGGAGGGCATTGAGCAGTCATTCACGCTTCCGGCCTCTCCTCAGCAAAATGGGGTTGCTGAGCGCCGCATTGGCTTAGTCATGGAGGTCGCTCGTACCTCCTTGATCCATGCGGCTGCCCCCCATTTTCTGTGGCCGTTTGCGGTTCGATACGCTGCGCATCAGCTCAACCTCTGGCCCCGTGTCTCCGTTCCGGAGACCTCGCCGACACTGCGTTGGACGGGAGAGGTTGGCGATGCGTCGGTGTTCCGTGTCTGAGGATCTCGTGCTTTTGTCCGCGATACGTCCGCGGACAAGCTCTCCGCCCGCGCTGTTCCCTGTGTCTTCCTTGGCTTCCCCCCCTGACGCGCCTGGCTGGCAGTTTTACCACCCCACCTCGCGCCGTGTCTTCCCCTCTCAGGACGTCACTTTTGACGAGTCGGTACCCTTTTACCGTCTTTTCCCCTACCGCACTGCCCCGCTTCCCCCCTCGCCGCTCTTCCTCGCCCCAGGTGTCCCTTCGGTAGACCCCCTCCATCCCCAGGGTCCTGCTCCCTCAGGTGTTTCCCAGGTAGACCCGGTCGCGCCTGTCGAGGTAGCTGTCGACTCTGGTCCTGCGAGGGGTACTGAGCCTGGGGGTACAGAGACTGGGGGTGCTGAGCCTGGGGGTGCTGAGGCTGGGGGTGCTGAGCCTGGGGGTGCTGAGACTGGGGGTGCTGGGACTGGGGGTGCTGAGCCTGAGGGTGCTGCGACTGGGGGTGCTGATACTGGGGGTGCTGAGCCTAGGGGAGCTGAGGCTGGGGGTTCTGAGACTGACCGTGCTGCGCCTGGTGGCGCTCCCTCTTCACAGCAGCTGCGTGAGTGGTACTCTCAGCATTGCAGCCTCCGGCGTGGGGCTGCTGGAGCTGGGGGTTCTGCTGGAGTTGGAGCTGGTGGTGCTGCGGGTGCCGTGTCGCGGCCGGAGCCTCCCTCCCCACAGCGGCTGCGTGAGTGGTACGCTCGGCGCTGCAGCCTCCGGAGCGGCGCTCCTAGCGCTGGGGTGCCGCCCGCTGGAGGCCCTGGTGCTGCTGGAGGTGCTGGAGCCTCTGGTCCTGCAGGTGCTCGTACAGGCGGTACTGGAGCTGCTGGGACTGGGGGTTCTGCTGGAGCTGGTGCTGGAGCTGCTGGAGCTGGTACTGCTAGAGGTGCTGCTGGCACTGGAGCTGCTGGTGGTGCTGCTGGAGGTGCTACTGGTGCTGGAGCTGCTGGAGGTGCTACTGGTGCTGGAGCTGCTGGAGCCGCTGGTCCTGGAGGTGCTCGTACTGGAGGTACTGGAGCTGCTGGGACTGGAGCTGCTGCGGGAGTTGGAGCTGGAGGTGCTGGAGCTGCTGGAGCTGCTGGTGGTGCTGCGGGAGTTGTAGCTGGAGACCCTGGGGCTGAGGGTGCTGGTGCTGTCTCTGCTGGTTCAGGAGGTGCTGCGCAGCAGCGGCCGTACTACGTTCCGCTCCTTCAGCAGGTTCTTGGCCTCCTGCCCTCTACTGGTCCTACTCCTCCCCTACTGAGTCCCCCGCCTGTCCAGTCGCAGTCACAGTTACAGCCTGCCTCTCCGCTGCCTGGTCCTTCTCCTTACGCTGGGCCGACTAGAGGTCTTACGGAGCGTCGTGAGCCTGAGTCTCGTCCTACGTCGCCTGAGTCTCGTCCAGAGTCGCCTGTCCGCGCTGTCCGTGCTGGTCGTTGTGTTCCGCGTGAGCGTCCTCCTCCTGTCCCTGGCACTCACTATATGACTCTGCGTCCTTCCACTGCTCCACAGCGTGTCCCTCTGCCGTCTCCTCCTGCGTCCTCTCTTCCTGACGGTCCGGACCCGGAGTCTGACTCCCTTCGTGCTGCCAGTCCTACTGTCACGCGTTTCCTCGCCACTGTTGTCACTGACCCTACCTTTGAGTCCACTGTTGCGTCTGCTCTAGTCGCTGAGCTTGTTGACTTTGCTGCCGCCTGTCGTCTAGACTACGCCACTAGCCTTGTTGCTGAGTCTGAGTCTGAGTCTGTCTGTCCTCCGTCCGTCGGGGGTGAGTGTGCTCTTGGCACGGACGTCCTTGAGGACAGACAGGAGGAGTTTGAGTGCTTTGCCGCTGCTTTACCTCATCTCGTGTCCATGCTGATTGCCCCTGAGGGAGACCCGGATGCACCAGACATCCCGACCCCGCGCTCTTACGCAGAGGCGATAGAGGGTCCGTACTCCTCTCAGTGGCAGTCAGCCATGGACGCAGAGATGGCTTCCTGGAAGTCCACAGGCACCTACGTCGACGAGGTTCCCCCGCCTGGGGCGAACATCGTCAGTGGCATGTGGATTTTCAGGGTGAAGCGGCCGCCGGGTTCTCCGCCTGTCTTCAAGGCGCGTTACGTTGCACGAGGCTTCAGTCAGCGTGAGGGAGTTGACTTCTTCCAGACCTTCTCCCCTACCCCGAAGATGACCACTCTTCGGGTTCTGCTGCACGTCGCCGCTCAGCGTGACTACGAGCTCCACTCTCTTGACTTCAGCACTGCTTTCCTACAGGGCAGCCTGCACGAGGAGATCTGGCTGCGCCGCCCACCTGGCTTCACTGGGTCGTTTCCTGCTGGTACCCAGTGGAGCCTCCGGCGGCCAGTCTACGGTCTCCGCCAGGCACCCCGTGAGTGGCACGACACACTGAGGACTACTCTTGCTGCTCTTGGGTTTGCTCCTTCTACTGCTGACCCGTCGCTGTTTCTACGCACCGACACCACTCTGCCGCCGTTCTACGTTCTCGTATACGTAGACGACTTGGTCTTTGCTACTGCTGACACTGAGGCACTCGCCCACGTGAAGTCGGAGCTGCAGAAGAGACACACGTGCACAGACGTGGGTGAGCTGACAAGCTATCTTGGCTTGCGGATCACCCGGGACAGAGCACAGCGAACCATTACCTTGACCCAGTCACACATGGTGCAGCAGGTCCTTCAGCGCTTCCGCTTCACGTACTCCTCGCCACAGTCCACTCCTCTGCCTACCGGTCACTCACTCTCAGCTCCACCTTCGGACGAGTCCGTAGAGCCGAGTGGCCCGTATCCAGAGCTTGTGGGCTGCCTCATGTACCTGATGACCTGCACTCGACCTGACCTAGCCTACCCTCTTAGCATCCTAGCACGCTATGTCGCTCCTGGCCGACACAGGAAGGAGCAAATGGATGCTGCTAAGAGGGTGTTGCGCTACTTGTGCAGTACGTCGGGCATGGGGCTTGTGCTTGGAGGACGGGCTCGAGTTGTCCTCACTGGTCACGCAGACACTTCTTGGGCTGACGACCTGGCTACGCAGCGGTCGTCACAGGGTTACACCTTCAGCCTTGGCTCCGGCTCTGTTTCTTGGCGGTCTACCCGCTCGTCTTCTGTTCTCAGCTCCAGTTGTGAGGCTGAGATCTACGCAGGGGCCATGGCTGCACAGGAGTTACGCTGGCTCACCTACCTGCTGACCGACCTTGGAGAGCCGCCTCGTTCTCCTCCAGTGCTGTACGTCGACAACAAGGCCATGATTGCCTTGTGTCAGGAGCACAGACTGGAGCACAGAACAAAGCACATCGCTCTGCGGTACTTCCTTGCTCGAGAGTTGCAGCAGCGTGGTCAGCTTCGTCTTGCTTACGTGGCCACTCGGGCCAACACTGCTGATGTGTTCACCAAGGCGCTTCAGCCTTGTGATCATCAGCGTTTCTGTACTGTTCTAGGCCTTGTGCCTACTGTGCCTCACTTGCTTACTTCCTGACTCTGTTTGTACAGTGATCCTTATATATGTCTACCTGCATGTTTACACTTGCTAGGTTGTGATCACTGTATTTCTTGTTGTATTATCAACCTGCATGTGAACTGGTCTTGTGACCGCTTTCTTGTGCTCGGAATTTGTGTGGTATCCTTGAGATCCACCCTGAGCTGTGCTTTGCTTTGCTTTGTTTTGACTGGTCTTGTGACCATCTGGTTGTCTCCCACTTAGCCTATGGGGGTGTGTCAAACATTATATATGTTTCTATTCTGTAGGCTATAGTGGATTTAGCCTTAGGGGGTACATCATTCTAGGTTTTCCTACTTGTACTCCCAATGATGTTAGTTCATCATTCCTCTCTCATTTTGACAAAAATCTTAACAGACGGAGGAGCAAGTCACAGCTTAATTAATACCGCAACCGCACGGAAACTGCAACTGTCACTTAGTCGGAGTTTACCAGAGATAGACGCACGTTATATGACGGCACGCCGCTGGCCATACGGGAGAAGGTGGAGAGAGTAGAAGTCCGCTGCGGGGGGAACTTCGGGTTTACACAGGAAATGCTCGCGACAACATTGGATGGGCACGAGATTTTAGTGGGACGTGATTGGCTGCGACGGTATAACCCGCGAATCGACTGGACGACGGGTAGCTGCACTGTGCGAAGTAGCGGTAACTGGGTTGAACTACCTCGCTGGCAGTCGCCCGAGTCTTCAATGGTCCACGTCAACGCCATCACAATGAAACGGGGTGTCGCCGCTGGAGCTGACGTGTACGCGGTGGATATCGCAGTGGTAGGAGAAGCAGAGCAGCCGAACGATTTTCAGAAACTGCTGGCAGCGGTACCACCCGAACTACAGGAACTGTTGAAACGGTACCCGGGGATTTTTCCCGGTGACTTACCGGAGGGACTGCCACCTCAGCGGGCACACGATCACCGAATAGAGTTAGAACCGGGGGCACAGCCAACCGTACAGCGACAATTCAGGCTGACACAGCCCGAGCTATGAGGAAGCAGTTAGATTACCCGTTAGAGAAAACATTCATCCGACCGAGCTCGTCACCGTTCGCCGCACCGATACTGTTCACACCAAAAAAAGACGGAGGGTTTCGCATGTGTATTGACTACAGAGCACTGAACAGGGTTACCATCAAGTCGCGATACCCCATTCCCCGCGCCGACGAACTGATAGATCAACTGCGAACAACACGGGTTTTTTTCGAAAATAGCCTTAAGGGGAGGTTACCCTCAGATTCGGGTCGAACCGTCGGACTGCGCCAAGACAACTTTTAGAACTCGGTACGGGTCATTTGAGTACACTGTGATGCCTTTCGGGCTGACCAACGCACCGGCGACATTTCAGGTGGCCATGAACGAGGCGTTTAGGCCCCTCTTAGATAAATGCGTGATAGTTTACCTCGACGACATCCTCGTCTACCGTCGCGACAAGCAGCAGCATTTAGCAGATTTGGAAGTAGTATTTAAAAATTTAGACGAACACAGGCTACTGACAAAGGGTTCCAAGTGCAAGTTTTTTAAAGACAGGCTAGAGTTTTTGGGGCACGTTATTTCGGAGGCTGGGGTTGAGATCGACCCAAAGAAGCTGGACACGGTAAAAGCGTGGCACCCCACGACGAACATCACAGAGCTGCAGAGTTTTTTAGGGTTCGTTAATTTCGTGCGTCGGTTCGTCCCCGATCTGGCGAGGTTAACAGCCCCACTGACGGATCTGCTGCGGAAGGGGGTCGCTTTTACGTGGGGGGAGAAAGAGCATGCTGCCTTCTCTGCCCAGAAAAATGTTCTCTGTTCACCGCCCGTACTCCGCATCGCCGACCCACACCGCCCATTCGAAGTGGTTACAGTCGCAAGCAACATCGCCATCGGAGCCGTACTGCTACAGGATTTCGGCAACGGCCTACAGCCTATCGCATACGAGTCACGAAAACTGCATCCGCTCGAAAAAAAATACCCGATACACGACCGCGAAATGCTCGCGATCGTGCATGCATTCAAAGTGTGGCGCTGTTACTTGACCGGCGCAGACGTGACAGTACGGACAGACCACAAATCACTACAGTACCTCCGCGCACAGCCCCACCTCAACCCACGACAGATCCACTGGCTCGATTTCCTCGAGTCGAATTTCCACTACACAGTCACCTATAAAAACGGGGCATCGAACATCGCTGACGCACTTACCTGCCCCACTGCCTAAATCCACGCCATACTACTCGCCCAGACCAGCCCACTACTGACAGGACTATTTACCCACGGCTATCAAACTGACCCGTTCTTCACAGGAGGAAATTCGCAGCAGTTCGCAGCAGCAAAGGGAGTTTATTACGTAAAAGCCGGCACTGACCGCATCTGGGTACCGGGGTACACGTTACTACAGGAATTACTGCTACAGGAGGCACACGATGGAGTTACCTCAGGTTTTTTCGGAGTAGAAAAAACATGGCAGCAATTGCAGCGGTATTATTACTGGCCCGAGATGCTGACCGACGTGCAGCGACACGTGGCATCGTGTCCCACCTGCCAACTCATGAAATCATCACGGAAGCGGCCGGCAGGACAGTTGCAGCCGATACCACCCCCAGAGCATGCTTGGCAGCAGGTGACGATGGACTTCGTCACGGGGTTACCGGCTGGAGCAAGTGGGAACGTCGCGATCCTGGTCGTCGTCGATCGGCTGACGAAGATGGCACATTTCGCAGCCTGCAAGAAATCAATCACAGCCGAAGAAACAGCCCGCCTCTTCATCTCCACTGTCGTTCGATTACACGGGATACCAGCAGCAATCATCAGCGACCGCGACACGAAATTCACCAGCAACTTCTGGAGGAACCTGTGGCAGCAGTTCGGCACGCGACTACAGTTTAGTTCTTCGTACCACCCCGAGACCGACGGACAGATAGAACGGACAAACCAGACCATGGAACAACTCATCCGAGCCACGTGCGAAGATCCGACCACTTGGGAACAGCAGATGCCACTCATCGATTTCGCGTACAACAACTCGCCATCCGCCACGACCCAACAGTCACCGTTTTACCCGAACAACGGACAAGATCCTACAGTACCCATGACCCCGAATCCTGACAACCCAGTACCACGCGCGCAACAGTTTGCATAAATCCTATAGGCAGCACGGACCCGGGCAGCTGACGCAATTAAAAAGTCCAACGTCATCGCTAAGCGCAACGCCGACCGCCATCGCAGACCTGTCACTTACCAGCCCGACGACCTAGTTTTACTCGACACCCAAAACCTCCGCCTGCCCATCACCCAGAAACTCCGCCCCCGATACTGCGGGCCATTTCGCATCAGCCACATGATCTCACCCGTCACCGCCCACCTCCTCCTTACTGCTGACTGGTACGTCAGCCCGTCCTTCCACGTCAGCCTGCTCCGCCCATACATCCGATCCACTAGCCAGCTGCCTCGCAACCGCCCCGCCAGCATGACACGACCGCCAACAGAGCCAATCATCACGCCCGAAAAGATTTTGAGCCACCGAGTTCGTGACCCACGGGGAGCTCGCATGATCGAATTTCTGATCCGCTGGAAAGACCGTACGCCAACCGAAGACAACTGGGTTCCCCTGGACAGAATTGAAAACCACCCCGTCCTCACCGAGTATCTACGCAGCCGAAATTTCCGAGATGTACACGCACTTTCGTAAGGAGGGCCTCCTTAGGGGGGGGGGGTGGTGTAAGGAAAATTCCCTTTTCCTTTCTTCGCGTCCCTGCTCAGCGCGTACATCACTGTTCTCGCCAACAGCACCCAGCAGTAATCCGTTACCACTCGCGACACTCGCCTCTACACTGATCCCGCCAGCGTTCATGACGCGACCCAACCTCACGGTTCGGTTGGTGACCCGCGCTCCGGACCTATCGCCTCGACATTTCCCAACCTCGGCGCTAGGCCCGTCGCGCACCCCATTTTCCCACATTACTTTTACCACTATAGTTTCGCTATATATTCTCCGCGCATGCCTTCGCTCATTGTACTCTTGCTTCGATAGTGCAATTCTCGCTCACTGACTCAATTGCACTCGTAACAAAATCCATAAAATGCATGACATAAATTGATGACACTTTAAGAATCATTTGTGTGGCTACATGATCGAGAGCCCATGGGATCCCTTACAGATGCTTATTGAGGAGGAAAGCAACAGCTGCCTGACCCAACTCTCTACCATGCACCCTGAAGTTGTGACAGGCACCGTCAATAATGTGAAGGTGATGGTTGGGAACATCTGTGTGGAAAAGGCTCGCATCTTCAACTGGTACTGTGGCGTCTTCTGATCCATGGATTGTACACACACTGTAAATGGACACGTGAGTCCGAAAACGGTATAAACATGCCAAGAAGTGTAAATTAAGTTGACAAGACAAGATCGCGTAAGCAGAGCTATTACTAAGTGTGAGGCGACGTGAGTCTTGAAATGCGTAACTTGCAGACGAAATTCCTCGAGAACAAGAATCAGGCAACACACGTAGCAAGTACAGAAGAATATCGCATCGCATACCTGCAAGATGGTGGGATTGCACGTGCCGCAGCAGCCATATCCGTTGCAAGGCGCTCTTGAATGCTCTCCTTTGTTATTATGTACGAGCCTGCGTGCAGGTGGATGTGTGTGTCAGTAAAATTAGATGATCGCAGAGGGGACAGGTTGGAATGAGCTGAAAAAAGTGTAGCAGCAAGAGGTGATGCATACAGTTTATATACAGAGAAAACAACAAAAAGAAACGAGGGGGTGTGAGAAAAAAAAACGCGCAAGCGAAAGAGCAAGGAAGTGAAAAACACGCAGGCAGTAGAGGCCAGCGGCGTGATACGTGTGTACGCACCATATTTGTCCTGCTGAGTTAGCTGCCCCTCTTTCTCAAGCTTGGCCATTCCCTCCTCCCCAAATCGCTCCCTGATGCCCCTTGAGAGGTCATAGCGGCCGCTGACATTGATGACCTTGGGCATGTATTTGTACAAGGAGGCATACAACACCACACAGTTGCCACCTGAACATGTGCGTGCATGTGTGTGTGTGTGTTTGTGTTAGAGAGAGAGAGAAGAGAGATCGAGAAGAGATCGGGGAAAACTGCTGCCACTGGTTATACGTTGATTTCAAGAGCAGCCTTCAGCTCACCCCCCTTTCATCACCCCCGACTGAACCAACAAGCGGAACGCAACAGCTCTTCCTTCATCTCCCTTATCCCCGCAGCACCTTTGCTGTGCCCAATGACCGCCTCCACATGCCTGCCCTGCGCCCTCACCCACTCCACCACGGACTGCAGATCAGCTGCCTCGTGGCGGTAGTTGCCCGTTGCGAACGCGCCCTCGCTGTCACTGCCTCATAGCGCGGGAGAGGCATAGTGTGGGAGAGGGAGGTGAGGAGGCTTTGGATTCGACTCAATATTGCCTTGGCGCAAGGCATGGAGGAGGCACAGCGAGGGGGGGATGGTGCTCATGGGCTGGTGGGGAGCGATGGGAGAGGAGGAGGCACACTGGGCAAGCGCAGGGGGAGCGTCGGGGACGAGCAGCAACGTGTGTGTGTGTGTGTGCGCGCGCGCGCGTCTAAATCTGTGCATAGTTGCGAATGCGCAGAGCATGAGCGCCCCTCACCCGTTGCCGGAGAAGTCGAATCGCACAGTGGCGAATCCTGCGGCCAGGATCGCATCCGACAGCTTCTGCACCGTGGAGCTCAGCTGTCGGTCAGCCACCGCCACACACGGCACGCGCGACGAGAAAGCGGTCGAATTGGCGGGAAATGGAAGAGGGGGAGAGAGCCAAGGGAGAAAAGGGTGGGGGAGGGGGGAAAGAGGAAGGAAGAGGAGGTGGGGAGGGGGATTGCGGGGTGAAGGGATTGGGGAAAGAGAATGCGACTATTGGGGTAGACTATTGATCTGGCGCGGGTAAACAAGTGCGAGGGCAAGCGTGAGTGGGCCGAGGAGAGAGAGGAGAGTGCGCATGATGGAATTTCTTTCAGCATATCGCACCTTAGTAGACCGGAATCCATGACAGATGATCACCACTTTCGCGCTGCCATCCGCGACGATGCGATCGCCGCCATTCGCGCTTTCACGGATCGCACCTTCCGGGAGCGTCGCATCGGGGAGAGCCGCGCTCGGCTCCACGAGAAACGCGGAGAGCTTGCTGCCGTCGTCGTTAGTTAATGTAAAGCGGACGGCACGCTCCGGCACAGTTGCCGGCGGCTGAGAGTCCGCAGCAGACATTCCGGGAAACGCGGGGGATTGAGACGAGGATGGGGAGGAGGAGGAGGAGGAGGTTGCGGCAATGCGAGACTGTCGGGAGTTGCGGCGAGGACACGCGTACGAGAATGCAAGACGTTTCAGCTGTGGCGATGGATGAGCGAATGCGACACCTGAACGAAGTTCAGGTAACCTGTGGTGATTCTGATTAGCTGTGACACCCGGCGCAATGCTGCTGACTGCGGACGACGACGGAGAGAGATCAAGCTTCGATGCGGATGCTACGGAAATGGCATCAAATGGTAGAAGAGTGGACATTAGGAAAGATCACAGTCCCCTCTGATGGCGGCGGAATATGCGGAGAAGCGATCGAAAGTTGGACCTGATAAGGGGTTGCAAGGAGCCGAAGAAGTAATCACACATATTTCTTTTTATGTTAACTGATCTGTAGAAATTGTAGAACCATTTCTTGAATCCCTCACAACGCGATATTCGTTCAAGAACCCAACCCCACGTTGAACCCTAGTGATCCCTCTAGAACGCCATGGCCGATATAACTTACGAATTAGTGAGGTGAACTAGTGATATGACGAGCAAGATTTGCGAGTGGATGACATCGAGAGCAATAGGGCCAGGTGGAATGGGAAGATTTGAAGGTGTTTTAGGAGGTTAACGTTGGCAGGTGGAAGAAAATTTTGCGGTTTTGTTGGGTTTACCCTTCGCGGGCTTACTCCGAGTAAGCGAGGCTTACTCTCCCAACAAGCCAGAGTTAGTGGAGTTCCGCCGCGTAACTCAGTTTGCCCGTGAATGAACCTTCCTGTATGGCCACTTCGAGACGTACTCCGAGTTAGGAGTTGGGGCGATCGTTTGCCCCTTCTGAGTTACTCGGAGTAAGACACGTCGGATTGAGTGAGCTTCCGTCACACGTGCAAAGCCGGAGTCTGTAAACTGCGTCGAAGCTCACTTACCCCGCTTAAGGGTGCTACCGATCAGGGCCCTGGTGGGCTGTTCTGTTGCCCAGCGGCAATGGAGGGCGGACACCACAGCTCAGCACCACTGGTGCGGCTGAGTGCTTCCGCGAAACCTGGAGCCCCCTGAGGGTGATATTTTTGTTGCCCAGCTCACTCCCTTCCATCGTTGGCAGCAATGTCGTAATCAGACCATGTGCGACATCATTTCATCATCTCGGTCGCAGGCGTGTTTATCGCAACCATCATGACACTCGCCCACCGACAACTAGACGCACTGACTGAAATTCATCGACTTGCCCATCGCATCGCATTGCCCAACCACCCTAGTCGCATTCCGAACAACGTTCATTTTTCATACCGCGTCAGCTCAGCATTTCGCGTCAGTGCTTGGCACTGTTCCTCTCAAACCACCTCCAATGATCCTTCCCTCCCCAAACCCACGCGTCGCTAACACTGTTGCTTTAAAACGCATGTCGCATGGTCTCGCACAGACGACGCTGCAAGGGTGAGGCGAATCTGCTGCACTCTTCCGTGCCGTGCAGTTAGCCTTTCGAATCGCGTCATGCCGTCGTCAACATCCGAGCCGACGCGCGAGAGCGAAACTCAGTTGCTACGGATGGGACCGACGAAAAACGAAATGCACTGATGAAATCAAGTCCATCTGCGGGCGACTCGCTGGCAGAAGATGTGGTGGAAGTCGCAGGACACAAAAATGTTTATCCTTTCGCCCTGGGGGCGACGTCAGGTTGAACTACTTTTTGTACGCCCTCTCCGGTACATTTCGTTTCAACACGGTGCAGAGCGGTAATCGTCGCGAAACGCTTGTCACCGTGTTGGACCGTCCTGAACCACGATACAGGAACTGTGAGTGCTTGTGAAATGGATAACCTGACGTCGCCTGCACGGACGTCGCTCTACCAGCATTCGTTCTGCTCTGCGACCCACGCTGCCCACTTTCCAGCACACTCACACACCCGCTCAACGACCCAGTCCTTTTCCAGCACTGACCTGACCTTCCATTGCATTCTGCCCAGCACCACCCACCCACCCCACCCCCCGGGACGCAGTGGATTTTGGCCACAAAGACTAACGAAGCCTAAAACGGGTCCCAGACGGTGTGGTTACTTTCAGAATGTTCTAATGCGTTACGTCGCGGTTTGTCTATCTTGTTCAACAGCACAGAAGCCTCCATCAGCCCGTTGTCATTCCCCTCCTCTCCTCACGCCATCCTTTCAAGGACACAGCAGCATGGTGGTGCCCTCCCACACCTCTACACTGTTCCCCTCAACCTACCACCACCACACGCAGCCCGGAGGTCCTCGCTCTGCTCTCTCAACTCCAATACATAGCCCGTGTCTCTCGCTGCAAGCTAGAATTGGCCCAGCATTCTTTCCTACTCCATTCTAGCAGTCAACATCACTGTCTTGTTCTACAATCTCTCTTTTCACTCCGCCGCATCGCAGCACACCCCCCCCCCCCCCCCCGCCCCACTTCGACAGCCATGTTTTTAGACTCCGAGCGTCCGCTCTTCACATCCCCTCCTCCTGGTGTTTGCTCGCCGCCGCGCATGCCGGTATCCCCGCAATTGGCTGCCTCGATGTCTGGGTCAGCGCCAATGTTGATGGACCATATGTCCCCGCCGTCGTTCTATGACGGGCGATTCGACTCGTGTTACGCCGGCCCGTGCCCCCCGGGATTGCCGCTGGCGGGTTCCCCTTCCCCGTCGCTGCTGGACTCCCCGCCTCCCCCCAATCCCGTCCACTATTACGCGCAGCCGCGCCCGCCAATGCACCTTCCGCCTAGCGCGCACAACGGCATGGCGCAAATGCATCCGCAAATACCTCACCATCTCCCGCCGAGCGCGCACGAGATGGCAGCCGCGCAGGGAATGCCTGCGCTCTTGCCGCAGCTGAAAGGAGTGTCCGGATATTGCGGCGGGGATCTCTGCGATTTAGAGGACCCTTCGTACTACTCAACGCTATTGTACCGACCGGACCAGCAAGTCGTGGTGCTCACCTCGCGGATTAAGGTGCGGCGCGTTACCTCCCGTCGACCCCTTCGCCCTCGCCCCCTCGCGCCCTCGTGCCCTCGCCCCTTCGCCCCTCGCCCCCCCCCTCGCGCACTGGCCCCCCGCCTATTCCCCCCCTCGACCTCTCGCCCCCTGAGCTCCCTCTTTCCGCCATTTGACTCCTTACTCACTTCTCAGACTCGCCGCTTCTCCTCGTTCCTGTGTTGAAGCACATAACCTCTTCTGCGTAACGCCATCCGTTCACCCGCCTGTGCCCCCGCGTGTCGGAAAGATATCCGTAATCTCCAGTTGCCACCCCTCTCTTGTCTCGCCCAGCTCTCAACCCCCTTGTTCGCCCATTCGTCTTCTATCCCTCCTCCCTCTCTCCCTCCCTCTCCCCCTCCTACCCTCCTGCCCTCCCTTCTCACTCTCTTCCTCTCGTTCTTGTCGCCATGGCAGGACAAGGTATCGGCGCAGGAGAAGACGCGGTGGTTGGACCAGCAGCTATCGTACCGCCAGTGCCCCTACCCCATTCGACACATCGAGTTCACTCACTCGGGCGATGCCGGTGCGCTCCCCTGCTTGCCCGCCTGCTTGCCCGCCTGCTTGCCCGCCTGCTTGCCCCCCTGCCTCTCCTGCGCGCATTCACGCGCTCGTTCGTCGCCGTCCGCTTACCCCTCGCGCTTCTCCTTTCCGCCCTCCACGAGCATCCCGCTCGTGTGCTCCCGCCCTCCCCATTCCGCCGTTCCGTCCCCATTCTCCTCCCACGTCAACGTTCTCCTCGACTACCTGTTGTTGAGGTGCCTAAGAAGGTTCCTAAGAAGGTGCCTAAAACGTCAACGTTCTCCCCGTTTCTCATTGTGTGGTTCCTGTCCCTTGGTCCTCCCCACAGTCATCGAATTCGTGTCCAACGTCGCAATGGCCAAGTCGCTGCAGCAATCGTCGCTCAAGTGGGGTCGCCCGGCGACGCAGGACGTCGCCACACGGCCGTGCACGGAGGATGACATTCGCGCGCTCTTCTGGGTGGGAGTGGCGGCGACTGGCGCGACGAGCGCGTCGCTGATGGAGCTGCTGCCGCAAGTCCGACAGGTGAGCGCGTCTCGGGGCGCGGTGAGGACGAGTGACACTGGGACAGTGCGGGCGAAGGCAACGGGAGAAGGGGAAGGGGTGGGGTGGGGTGTGGGGGAAGTGTAGGGGGGAGGTGAGGGGATTCGGGGGAAGGGACGGGAACGGGCGGACGAGGGAAGGAGGGTAAACGATGGATGTGGAACTCGAGCGAAGACTAGGAGCAGCAGCAGTGGTAGTTCATTCGGAACTACAAGGCATTTTCTTCGCACGCCAACTCTCTCCTTCATGACACTCACTTCCGTCACTCCCTTCCTCCACCCCTCCGTCTCGCCCTCCGTAACAGGCCTTGCAGCAATACGGCGAAGTGAGAGGCGAGTACGCGCCGCACCCTTCTTCCTCCTCGGACGCCAACACTCCGCCGCACCTGCGCGCCCCTCCGCCGTCCATGCTCAAACTCTATTTTGCGCCGTCTGGCCGCCGCCGCCTCCCGCCGTCCATCCACGTGTCGCGGCCTGATAGGTGAGCTCGCGGGTGGCAGGGGCGAGGTTTCCGTGCCAGAATTAGGGGACCTCGGGAGAGGGCTGATGACTGTTGCAGTTTGATCACCATTTGAGTGAGTATGGACCTGCATTCACGAGTTGTACGTTTACTCCTTCCCTGGACCTATCCTTTGCTTACTCACTCCAACTCATTTCCACCTCGCTCTCTCTCTCTCATCTCATTCGCTGTGTCCCTCGCCAGGCCCAAGGGATTCCCTCCCATGGTAGCTCGCGTGTTCACGCCTCACGGGCACGGCCCGCTGGCAGTCAAGTGCGCTGACTTTGGCCCCTTCCACTCGGAGTACGGCTGCCCTGACTGCTGTAGCCGCCACTTCAACGGCTGGGGCGCCTAGCCGTCAGGGCAAAAGCAGCATCTGCAGCGGAACGACAGCGGCAGCAGCAGGGCGACGGCTTACAGCAGCCAGAGACAGCGAAACGAGGCATTAGCAAGGTAGCACTAGAGTAGCAGAAGTTTACTCTGCCAATGGATCACAAACGCCTGATTGACCTTGCGACTCTACACAGCACTGACCAGGGAAGAAGCACCCCTTGGGGTGCGGCGCAAGCAAGGATAGCTCTAGCTCCACCACTCGCCTACCCTGCCTCCAGACAAGACAGCCCATCCGTGTGTAACGTTGAGTGTGGGTGGGTGGAAGGGAGGGTGGCGTCTACTTACCTAACACATGGGCCTGCCACTATACTGAAGTTTTGAGGATTCAGTTCTGCTGGCTATTATAATGGCAGCTAGCTGCATGGATGGAGTAGTGATGCCGGGTGAGTAGGGTTTAGCGTGATTATCGCTGGCTTGTGGCCGGCACACCATGCATGGTGATCGAAAGGAGTCGTGCATGTTTGAAGGATAGCAGCCTGGTGTATCAGGTTTTGCTGTGGCTACTGGTTTGTGCCAAGCAAGTTGTGTTGCAGCTGGTGTTGCATTGCATCTGATATTGCACTGCATGTGCAGTGTGTAGGTTCGGCTGGGTTTCTTTTTGCTTTTCTTTATTCTCCTGTTCACTATTAGCTTGCTTCTTGAGTTGCGTTGCGAAATGCATTCTTAATCTATAGATGAATGGATCTGGTAGAAACTAACCGAACGGTTTTTGTAGTAGCCTCACAATGTGGTGTGAAACTGACAGTGTTCTCAGGGCATGATTGGAAGAGGCAAACAATTTCTCTCATGGCATTTCCCTGCAGAAGGGAAGAATGCCGCACATACAGCAGTGGCAAAAACTGTCCAAAGGCAAAACAAAATACGCGGCCCACACTCAAAACTAGCATGAATTTGATGTTTCTGTTACAGGCAAGCAGGACCAAGCAGAATCATGCATTGTTCTTGCCTTCTGTAGACTGTACATGTTTATGCGTATTTCATTATGAATGGTATACTTTGTAACATTATGAACTTCGTTAAAGGGGTCATCAATACGATCCCACACTCTGGTGGAGCTCCCCAATGTGCGGTAGTGCACCGAGCACGTGGTCCCTTCAAGTAATGCCACCCCTTGACTTCAGCGTGGTTATCGGTGAGTCCGACCTGCTGACCTCATGTCACGATGACTGCTGCCGAGGGAACTCGCCACCTAGGAAAGTTATCTCTATTCAAGAGCCAATCGGATGATCGATTTCCACGTAGGGCGGATGAGGATCGCTCCCTCCAACCAAGTCTCTGGAAGCCGCTTGGGACGTCGCGGTTGGATGGGTCACTTCCACACAATCCTGGGTACAGCGGCAGTACCCCACAGATTGAGGGAGGTTGTTGCGGATGTCTGTATCTGCTGTTGAACCACGCCACGCCACCAACACGAAAGGAATGGATCACACGACACGGAATTCCCTAAAGTAAAACTGTTTCCGAATTACTGTAGATGGAGTTCTTCCACCTCCGTTCACGCACACCATTGGCTGAGGAGATTTTCGTCCTGCCAAACATTGCTTTTTGGATAGAAGCCCAAGGTCTTCGGCATCTTGCAAGGAAACGATGTTCACTGTTCTGTTTGACAAATCCTGGGGGGCTGAACTGAACTGGCCCTTCTCATTCCGGGAGACGGTTGCAATGCAAACACTGGTTGCGCTGCGCGTCGTCCCCATCCGTATGAACCACATAGGGGCTATAATCATGGGCCATTTTCAGGTGCAATCCCAACAGTACGGAAAATGTATTCAGGTAGGAGCCCGGCGAATTATTCCAGGTTTCTGTTGCGCACTGTACACACGTGCCGGAACAGAGCCTTGAAAAGTTGCGCCACTCAAATTGTACTCGCTGAGGGAAATTAATGCGAAATTAATGCGCTCACACACGCTTCGTTTACCGACGCTACCAGAAAGTGCTAAGACCTACCCCGAAAACAAAAACTAAAAGCTTTACTGACCCCGGACGCATTTTTCGGAGTCACCCCTAAACACGGGAAACTTGCTGGTGTTTAGGGTAATGCCTCCGTTATGTTTTCGTGAGAAAAACATAAAACCCAATCGGAAAGAAATCGAATCGGCAGGCATCAACCCTAAACACCAGATGGGTTCCCGTGTTTAGGGTTGATCCCTCCCGAAACTGCTTCCAGGTTCTTTAGGGGTTTTATTTTGTTTTTTTTCGGGTGGCCTTAACAGCTTCGGGTAGTTTGGTCTGGCCATATTGTATATTTGACTTCCGTCAGAATGTGTCAGAGACAATAAAATCTGTCAGCTGAACAAGATGTGAGTGGCGAGTCTGCACAAGGCACTATTGCGGCACGTGTGTACAGTGCCGTAACAGTGCCGTAACAAATTGGGCTCCCACCTGAACACATTTCCCGCACTGTTGGGATTGCACCTGAAAATGGCCCCTATAATCATCCCTTCTAGCCCAAACCGAAACCTATTACGCAACACACGTTTGGCTCGTAAGTAACTCTGCCGAACCTTGATCGGCTCATACAGGCACGCACCTTCCAAACGAACCTCCAGAGCCTCGTTTCGGGCCAGTCGGACATGACCAAGGTTCCAAACCTCCTGGTTCGTTTCCGCCTTGAGATTAGTTTTCCCTCAAGCGAACCCCTGGGCCGGTGTGGTAGGGGTTTGAAACAGCAGTGGCAGGCAGGGGACCCCTTCACTGGCATTCATCTGGGTTCCATTCCATCCAAGCCTTTTCCCTCCACATTTGGGCCCTGTTCGGCTGCACAAAAAGCCATCAGAACCAAACAGATACCAGCCGCAAACAGAACAAATCAAACAGTGATTGAAGGCTCGACACTCCTGCTGACTCATGCTGATGTGTGAAACTCCCCTACGATTGGTCGCACATCCGAACGTATTTCCCAACCAGTTTCATTTTCGTTTTAAGGGACCAGCCCCAACCAACAAGATGTGCACAGTATTTCACGGGCAAATCGATGTTCATTGCCGGTTGGCTTCCTGTCCAGTGCTGATCCTGGTTTTGACGTGGGTGAGAACGGTTGTGAGAGTTATGCAGAGAGCCTATTGGCCAGAGCACAAAATGTGCTCCTTCCTGGAATGTTTCGCCCAGGTTCCTCGAAGCGAGGAACCGGTGATTATGGTTGTTGGGTTTGGAGATTGGCTGTCTGGGGTGTTGTCTGTTGTGTGCAACAAGCGGGAGCAGTCCCACGTTTGTGCGTCTGGTTGCACATCTGGAAGAGTAGAACAGTACCCCACGTTAATTTTGTTTTGTAGTAAGCCTAGCTTCGGACCGAGGCTGGCTTGTCGTTCAGGTTTGTTGTGTTGTTGGTCAGATGAGCTTGGCAGCCAAAGTGCAGCCGAACAGGGCCTTGTTTCTCAGAATTCGGTCAGGATGTAGATTGACATTGCAGCATCTCTGTTCGGCTCGCACATATTTGAGCTTTCTACTTCGATCAACCTACTTTTCGTCGCGAGCAGGCTGCGTGCCGTATTCGTGCCTTTGCTTTCCTCTGCGTCTATCACGACGCAATGGCTCTTCATGCCAGCCTGGCGACACCTGCTCCACCAGCCGCCTCAATATGGTCCCCAGATTGCATGTGGTACGCGATGCATCTCACATTCTACTCTTTAGAAGACCTCCGCAGATACTTAGCAACCCTCAGACCAGCTTAACGAATTCAAGGGATGCGAGTATTTCTCAGATACGGTTCTTAACGCTCGTCTCGGAGAATCCCTGGCCTGAACGAGCTTCCTGGTCTGGGTTATGCGTTTCCTGTTTCCGAGAACAACCTGTCTTCTGTCATTCGTGAGTGCTTTCGTCTTCTTATCAGCATTCTTTCATCCTAATCTCTCCCATCACCTTTCCCATCCCGCAGTGAGCCCTGGGAGCTCCTGGCCGTCGACTTCGGGACCGTCTCAGGGCAAACCTTCGACGAAGAAAGCCTCAGCAGCGGCGACAGCGAGAGCGTTCGCACAGAAACCGACTGCAGCGGCGCGGAGGACGATGTTGACGACTTTCCTATGGATCCAGCGGAGGTTACGTCGGAAAGGGGAAAAAACAGTATTATTCTCCAGGTGCAGCCGTGTTCCAAGCCCATTGCCGACAAGGTTCAGGGTGTAGAGGAGCCGACGGTGGTGGTGACTAGGCCAGTTGAGCCATTGGAAACTGTGGGGATGAAGGAAAAGACTCCTTTGACTGGTAGCCCAGGCGATAATGCTTGTGAGCAGGATGGGCCAGAAAGTTCTGCCGCAGCCGCATCAGCTGTCGACGTCCTCCCTCAATACGTGTAAGTTTGTCGGGACACCCCCTTGTGTCTGTGTGTGTTTTGTATTTCATCTACCATGCATGGTCGAGGCTGAGGGTTTACGCACCTGGCACGGTTGGCATGCAGGTACAGCCGTAGGAGACCGAGAGCTGGCCTCCACGCCGTAGCAGAAGAAGGATTCGCTGCCTCCTTTGCGTATACCGCGACTGCTTGTAACGCACCCGTGTCGGTCAGGCCGGCGCTACCCCACCCGAGAGCGCCACAGGCTTACGCGCTAGGCGGTATTAGCACTTCGGTTATCCCGACGGACGTCTCGTCTCAGGCGCAAGGGCAGTGCGCTCGCGCCATCCAATGGCCCGCAGTGACTGCGGGTCCCGCGAACGTGGAAGCGGCTGACGTGGCAGTAAAGGAGGAGGTAGCTGGGGGGGCAGCAGCAGCCGCGGGGGGAAAGGGGAAGGAGAAGCGGTGGGGTTACAAGCGGCCGTTCTGCCAAGTGACTCTTCAGCTGGAGGAGATCGAGCAGGTGGGTCATCTTCATGCGATGAGGGGCTTGTGTCATACTTTTTGCCTCTTGCGGCACTGAGGCGTTTTAGGTATGTCGGGGGTCAGAGGAGGTGTTAGGGTTTAACGCCGCAATGAAGGAGAGCGGTCTGTAGCCCATGGAAAGCGTGGGAATGGGTTGCAAAGCGGTGCACGGACGGAGAGGGCAAGGGGGAAAGGGGAGAGGGGGAGAGGTTTAACGCGTGGCCTGCTTGTAAGGTCAATAGAGGTGAAGGGAAAGCGTAGATGGGTGGGCGGTTAGTGGGAGCAAGGGTGGTGAGGCTGGGTAACCTTTTATGGTTAAGAGTCCTCTGAAGTTGCAGATTCGGAATCTTGGTTCATTCATGGCAGCACCTAGTGAGTCCTCCCTGCGTTTCTTCCCTCTCCAACCCGTCGGCCTGCCTCGCACTTGTCAGCAGGACATCTCGCTCATATCGTGCGCGAAGAGGCGACGGCGGCAGCAGCAGCAGCAGCAGCAGCAGCTGCAACATCATCATCATCAGCAGCAGCAGCTGCAGCAGCAGCAGTACGTGAAGGAGCAGCGGCAGCGGCATGGAAAGTATGCATATGCAGGAGTGGGGGGTCGGCGAGAGGACGACGCCGCTGCTGTTGATGACGACGGTGAAATGAGCGACCTCCAACGATGCGCCATCCTGCTGCTGCGCCTGAGGAACCACAGGTCCGTGCCGTGGTTGAACTACAAGGGCTGGCTGGTGGGTTTCAGTGTAGATTTGCTTGTCTCTTGGTCGTCTCGTGGTTGTCTCCATGGTGGTGGACTGGTGGTCGTGTTCGTGGGCAGTGCTGCGTACGTGCAGTTGACAGCTTAGGGTTGTTAAGCCACAGAACCAAGGAGCGTAGCGTAGCTATGCTCGCATGACTTGTATTCGCTCGTCCCCTTGTCGCCTCCGTAGCCCTTTCCGCTCGACCAAGACGCGCCACCCGTTTGGGATACCGCTGCTGGTGCCTCACTGCGTGTGGTGCCTCCTTCCCGCCCTTGTTTTCGTTCACCGATGACCAGCATTGGGGGTTTCTTCAGTTCGCCAGTGGCGTCCTCGGATCTCTGGCCGGAAGACGCCAGACGCTGCTATGCTGCCACGGTCGACCGCCCAACAGACCTCTCCGTCATACAGGTCTCTCTCTCCACCCCATCCCCATCCCATCCCCACCCTGTTGCTTTTCTTTCCTGCTGTTGCGTCTCTCTCCCTCTGGCCTCCCGTCCCCGCCTCCCCTGGTTGACAAATCCGCACCCTCCTGTCAATGTTTCGTGCTCACTCAAGGCTGGCGGCCATATCCCCACTGCTTCGTGCACACCACCATCCGATCTTCTACACACCTCAGCACCTCACTAACACGTCCCGCCCATCCTCCTCCACATGCTGTACAGTACTTCGCTCAAAATCCCCACTACCAAAATTCCCATTACCAGGCGCGCCTGAGCTCGGGGTACTACGCGGACCCGCCATCGTTCGTGGACGACGTGCGCGCTGTGTTCGCCGATGCCACGCGCTGCCTCCCTGCCGGATACTGCCTCCGGGTAAGCTGCCAGGCTCGCGCCACTTGCTGCTTCCCTCCTGCCAGCACATCTTGAAATGTCTCCAAATGTCTAGAAATGTCTCTGATGTCTCGAAAATGCCTCAAAATTTGAGTTTGCTGTTATCCTTGTGTTTTGCGCCGGTTCCTTCTGTTGCTGCTCCTGGGAAGGCGTGTGCTGTGTTCATCTAGACATTCATGCCTTTTGTTTGCCACCAGACACACTTTTTGTCAAAAGAAATAAAAACCCTAAGCCCTCTACCTCTGTTTTCTTGCAATACATCTGTCCTTTATACAGGCGCATGCCCTGACGTTGTGGCAGATGTTCGAGGCGGATGTGGGGCACTTCCGCATCACAGCCCCCGCTGTCCTCTCTCTGTTGCTGCTTGACACTCCCCTCCCTGGAACGGACACTTCTCTTTGCTCCACTGCCACCGCTGCCACCGCGGCCACTGCTGCGCTTCACGCCCCTTCCACCATCGCCACCGCCACTACTGCTGCCATTGCGTCTTCTTCTCCGTCCTCTTCTCATCCCCCTCCTGCTTCCGCTGCTGCTGCTTCTTCCGTGGCCGCTTCAGCCAGCCTTCCCGGCCGTGATGCCCCTCCGCGGCCGCCCATACAGACGCTCGCGTGCGCGCCCCCCTGCCAGCATCTATCAGCGCGCTTCTTCTCCCACCACTCGTGCGAGCCAGACCCGCCCGTAGATCTAGAGGGCGTTCGTCTTCTAGACGTGGACCCGCAGGCGTGCTTACAGTCGTCGCACAGCGATTCTGGCGGCGACTTAAGTGGCGGCGACCTAAGTGGTAGCGACTCACGTGGTACTGGGGAGGTCGGGGGGGAGGGGAAGAGGGAGGGGGATGAGGAGGGGGAGAGCGACGAGGTACGGACGGGAAGCGGCGGGGTGGCAAGGGGGAATCGCGGGTCATCGTGGCAATGGGAGGAGGGTGAGACGAAGGGGAGCGGGAGAGGGCAGGAGGAGAGGAGGAGACGTGCGATGGTGTGGGTGGGAGGAGGTGGTGGGAGGAAGGGCGGCAGGGGCGAGCGGCTGGTGTTGCTGCCTCAGAAGAGGCGGACGAGGAGGGAGAAGGGGCGAAGGAGGGGCGTGGATGGGTGGGATGTGGCGGGCGCGGAGGAGGCGGTGGTGGGGAAGGGTGCGGGGAGGGGATGTGCAAGGGCGCGAGTGCATTCTGTGGCAGGGCAGCTGAAAGGGAGGCAGATGTTAGCTTGGCTGTCGCTGGCTGAACGGGCTGGTTTTGACGGTGGGAGGCGGGCGAGGGTGGGACGGGAAGAGGAGGCAAAGGTAGGGGTGGAAACAGTCAAGGTGGAGGCTGGGGAGGGCAGGGACGGGGATGGGGATTGTCGAGGGTTCTGGGTTTTGGGGAAGGAGGGTGGTCTTGTGAAGGAGGAGGGTGTGGGTTTAGCAGAGGCAGACACAGGTGTGGAGATGCCGCGGTGTGGTGTAGCAGGAAGGGAACATGCTGGTTCGGGCACGGAGCAGCAGCATTGCGAGATACTGCTGGAGCAGACGCGCAAGGGTGAGACGCAGCCAACAGCAGGGGATTTAGAAGGGTTTAACGCGCCAGACGGATACGCCAAGGCGGAAGCAGAAGGCACAGGGGAGACAAGCGCGGGGCGTGAAGGGAGCTGCAGGCGAGATGCAGGGCCTGAGCAAGAAGAAGCGTTGACGCATCACAAATCTATCAAACGAGAGGCTGTTGAGTGCCGTGATGCGTTTGCTGGTAGAGATAAAGCAAGTAGGGAGGGGAAACGACTGGTGCCAAGTGTGCAGCAGCGTCAGCATGCTGGGTATTCCCAAGGAGCAGGAGGTGAAGAGGAGGGGCCGTTAAGCCTGGCGTTGTTACCTCCTGAGGCATTATCGGATGCCGAGGCAATGTGTGCTGCTGGGGCGCTGGTTCCTTCTGAACCCAGAAGCTGCGTAGCTGCTGTGGCCACTTGTGCGGCTGCCAGTTTGAGTGCTGTGATCATTTGCTCTGCTGGTCCTGACGATGCTGCCAATACAGCACCAACGGCAGCAGCACCAGCAGCAGCAGCAGCAGCAGCAGCAGCAGCAGCAGCAGCAGCAGCAGCAGCAGCAGCAGCAGGGGCGGGGACGGCAGGGCCGTCAGCAGCAGCAACGGCAGCATTGTCTTGTGAGACAGATGCAGTGGCGGTTGGGCCAGTGGTGGTAGCGCAGATGTGTGTGGTTGGGGGGACACAAGAGGTACAAGGCGAACAGGACAAGCAGGGAGAGCAGAGCGAACAAGGGCGTGCAGCAGCAGTTCTGCCTGCGGGCCTTCCTCTTGTGGGCAAAGTCCTGGGCGACGTTATGGGCGACAATGTGGGCCACAGTGTGGGCGACGTTGCTGTTGAGTGTCAGCAGTCGCTTGTGCCTCTGCAGTCCGCACAGGAGCTTGTTATGGAGAAGATGCGCCAGCACTCCCTGGCTCGTGACGCCTCTGCTGCTCTGGAGGTCCGGGGTTGCGCTGCTGCTTCTTTTGATGCTGCTACCATAGGCGATGGTGTGGGAGTGGGAGTTGGAGAGGGAGAGGGAAAAGGGGATGGGGAGGGGGAGGGGGAGGGGGCCCGGGAAGGGGGCGCGATTCAGCGGTTTTGCTGTGGGGATGGTGCGGGGTGCGTGGATGTAGACGTGGGGATAGTTGGCGTGGTGGGCTGTGACGGTGGGGAGATGGGCGAGGAAGGGCAATCAGTGCAGGTGCAGGTGGTGCTTGAATTCGCTCTGGAGGATTGCAGCGGCGTGGGACTGGAGCAGCAGCACCTGCAGGAGTACGTGCAGGGGCAGCAGCAGGGGCAGCAGCAGAAGCAGGAGGAGGAGCGAGAGCAGGAACAGCAGCAGTTGCTGTGGGGCACAGGGCCGGAGTGTACTGTTCTGAGTGTGCAGGGGGGAGGTGTGGACGTGGAGGGGTTTTTTGGTGGGGAATCTGGGAGTGGGGGTGTAGAGTTGGCATTATTGGAACAGAGCGAGGACTTGGGTAGCATGAGGCAGCACCATGACGACGTGTGTACACAGCAGGGGGACAAGGCAATCCCTATGGAATGTGACTATGGCAAGAGCAGCGTGAGGAGTGAGAGCAAGTGTGGCAACGTAGAGGGGGGTGGCGAGGGAGGGAGAGAGGGGGACGTGGGCTCCTGTGCTCGTGCGCTGCCGTGTGGACCCAGGCAGAGTGCACTCAAAGCACTCGGGAGCACGCCTGGGATGGTCAAGAGTGTGGAGTCCGGATGGGAGGAGAAAGGCAAGGCCGACAGGATGAAAACAAGGTGTTTAGAACCCCTGCAGTGCTGTTTTCAAGGAGGGGATTCTGTGGTGGCTGGGAGCTCTGGTATGGTTGGGACCTCTGGGGTTGCTGATGCTGCTTGTGAGGGTGGGATTATGGGTGAGAAGTGTGGAGTGGATGGGGCTGCTGGGTTGGCCGGGTTGTTTGCTCTGAGTGCGGCTGTTGAGGTGGCGCTATGGGACTCCGACGATGCCGTGACGGCCAGTCATGCCATGCACGAGCATGTGAGTCAACTGACACTGGCACATGCACATACACATGCACCTACGCATGCTCATGCACCTGCGCATGCTCATGCACCTGCGCATGCGCCTGTACCTGCGCTTGAGTGGGCGCGTGTGGAGGAGGCAGCAGAAGCAGCAGCACAGACGCATGAGCGTGCGGGTGCACATGAGCCATTTGTGGGACCTTTGGAGGAGGGGGGCAGGGGCGGAGGGGCACTTGTGCATGGGTTGCCTGCGAGCAGGCTTGCTTCTAGAATGGCGGATGGGTCTCTTCCAGACCAGCAGACTGAGTGCAATTGTGCCCACGGGCTAGCTGAAGCGGGGGAAGCAGGGGAAGAGGTGGAAGCAAGCCAGTGTGTGGTTAGCCTGAGCAGCACGGGCCTACACAAGGGGAAATCCGGTGGAGAGGGGTGTGCAGCAGTGACGGTCCACGGAGGAGAGAGGTCGGGAGGCATAAGAGGAAGGGAGGAAGGGGAGGTGGTGGGGTCGAGAATGCGAGTGTGGCAGGGCAAGGCGAGGGACTGCAGGGTGCAGGTGCGAGTGGGGTTCTTTCCTGACTCTCGGGGTGGGCCAAGGCGAGAGAATGGTGCGTGGGAGAGAGGGGAGGAGGCTGTGGGAGTGGCGGGGGTGGAGGTTGAAGGTGAGGAAACAGATGGAGTAGCAGCAAGAGCAGCAGCAGGAGCGGGTGCTGTGGTTAGCAAGAGTGGGGTTGCAAGTGGGAGTGATGGCATGTCGAGTGCACGCACCCATGTGCTCATGGCGTGGGGCAAGCAGAAGGGCCGATCAAATGGGCACGCTCTGAAAGGAGTCGACGGAGAGGCAGGAGGAGATGGAAGTCTGATGATGAAGGTGGTGGTGGAAGGGAGTAGAGAAGAGGGCATGTGGGAGGCTTGCAGAGGCGAGGGAGGGACGGGTGCTGCTGCTGCTGAGGCGGAGCAAGGGGATGGGAGGAGAGGAGCGATGGGCGGAGTGGGAGGTTGTGAAGGAGAGTGGGGTGAGGTTGTCCGAGTCAAGGGCGTGGAGAGTGGCAGGCAGGAGGAAGTGCACATGCTACAGAGCCTCAAGGATTTCGTTAGAGATGCAGCTGCAGCAGAAGCAGCAGCAGGAGGAGAAGGAGGAGGAGGAGGAGGAGGAGCAGCAGCAGCAGCAGGAGAAGGAACAGCAGCAGAAGGGGCAGCAATAGGGGGAGGGGCGATTGATCCTGAGGGGAAGGAATTAAGAAGTCAAGTGGATGCGGCAGCACCCCTGGGTATCACCAACATGCATTCAAAAGCGCAGCTGGGGATGCAAGAAGAGTGCATACGTGCAGCAGAGGGCTCTGCTGCCCGCACCAGGCCCTTCCTCCCTGCACAACGGAAGGCAGTAGGCCCAAGGAACCTGATGGCAGGGTTTGGAATAGGTGCGAGTGGGTTCATGGAGGGCTTGGGTAGGAGGCGCAGTGGTGGGAGCATCAGTGAGGGGGAATGTGGGGGAAAGATCGGGGAGGGAGAGTGTGGGGACGGTGAGAGGGGCGGAGCTGATATGGAAGAGGGCAAGGTAGGGGCGGGAGAAGGTTCTGGGGTGGGAATGGGCGTGGGGCGACAGCAAGGGCAGAGTGAGGGTAAGGGAAAGGAGATTGAGGTGGGGAGGGATTCTGCAATGGAAGCTGAGCAGGAGCTGGAGGAGCAGCAGAAGCAGGAGGAGCAGGAGGATGGGGAGCGACAAAAAGAGTGTGGTGATGTGGAGGAGGAAGAGGAGGACGTGTTGCAGTCCCTTCACCTGCTTGCCCTTGCAATCAGCTGTGCTGCCACTGGCACTGTCACCGGCACTGCCACCGGCACTGCCACCCCCGCCGCCCCCTCTGCCAGCAGCAATGATCGCCCCAGCAGTGGCATGGAAGCTGTGGCTTTGCCCACCCCTGCATCTCATGAGTACCCATGCTTGTCCCATGAAGGCGTGGCAGGCCCTGTACGCGTTGCCACCCATGGGGCAATGCATTGGGGGGGGTCATGTGCACGCACCCGCCCTCGATCTTTACACGTCTCTGCCTTGTCCTCTCCTCCTATTCCTCTTGCTGCTGCGCCGCCTGCGTCTGTTGCTGCTGCTCCTGTTGCCGCTGCTGCTGCTCCTACTCCTGCTGGTGCTGCTGCTGCTGCTACCTCAGCAGCGCTAGTGTCTGTGACAGTATCCATGGTTGCAGTGACAGTGGAGGGACCGGAAGCATCGACGGGCGTGGGCACACAGCAGGTGGTGTCCCTTGCAAGCCAGTCTGAGGTGCCCTGTGAAGTCGTCTCCTTCTCCCTCTGCCCCTCTGATCGTCCTCTCATGCACACCGCGCACACTAGCACCAGCACCGCCGGCATCAGCAGGAGCACTACCATTACCACCGCCACTGCCACCGCCACTGCCGCCGCCACTGCCAATGCCACTGCCACGGCTAACACTGGAGGCAGCACGGAGCAGTATCCATCAGGTGTGGCCCATGGCCTGGCGTGCAGTGAGGGAGTGCCGCCACTGACGTGCCTGCAGCTACCCAGCACAGCAGCAGCCATACCAGGGGAAGAGCAGGAGGCAGGGGAGGCAGCAGGGGCAAGGGAAGCAGCAGTGGCAGCAGCTGGGGAGCAGGGTGGCTGTGTGAGCGGGGATGGTTTGGCAGGAGGGGCAGGAGGGGCAGGAAGGGAGTGCATCCGCAGGCAGAGGCTTACCAGGTGGAGAGCAAGTGTCCATGCCACTGAGCAACCCAAATACAGCCCGGTCAATCCCGTGAGTGCTCTTATTTAGTTTGCCAAAGCCACCTCATCCCTCCCCTCCCCGCCCGCCCACCCCCCCATTTTCTTCTTCGTCGCCCCTTCTTCTCGCCCGTTTGTCCCCCTGCTCTTATTCTTCTCATTCCATCTGCCTTGGAGTCGGTCGGGCCTGTTTTCACTGTTCACTTGCAGCTGAGAAGTCGCATCACAGACCTTGCTTGTTGTTGTTGTGTGCTTTGTGCTTGCTGTTGTGTGCTGTGTGGTGTGTGTTGTGTGCAGGTGCATTGCTGGGACGCGGTGTCCTTCATGGAAGGCTGCAGCAACGGAGGCAACAGTCACTAAGCCCCACATTGTATATACGAGGATTTAGAGGTATAGATCAATCGTCTTCGTGGCGGTTTGCTACTTGCAGTGTCCCTCTCCTCCTCCCCCCCCCACCCACAATCCTCCCTTCCTCCCTCCTTTTTTTTTATTTCCCTTATTTTCTTCTTGCGGTCTTGACGCTTCGACACAAGTCAGTTAAGGTGCTCTGGGTGTAGAAATTAACTTCTAGTACTGTACCATGCCGTATATTTGTGGGGTTCCCCTATGTGGATATGTGATATTGTGGTTGACAAGGGTGTCATAACGCTTTGCACAACCCCCTGCTCCTCCAATTCCCTACCCCCCCCGACTTCTGCACTTACTATGCCACCCCCCCCCAACGCATTTCTCCGCCCCCTGGCCCATCCCTGTGCCTCCCACTCTTATGCACATATGTTGGCCCAACCACGTCACACACACTAGCATGCCACCCTTTCAGTTCTGCACCACCTGTACCCCACTGCACGCGTATGCCTCCAGTCCACCCCTCACCCTCCCCTCCCCTTGCCCTCCACTCACACTCTCCCCCTCCCACCGCCCACCGAATATATACCGTACATGTCCTCCTCCCCTCCCAACCTTGCTCAGTGCATGGGGTCTTGATCTAAAGCCTTTTGCACTAAAAGCTCAAGGCCCAAATTGCAGTGCGCGCGGGGCAAGCTTACTAAAGTTGATGAGAGTGGTGTTTTAAGTGTTGTTTGGCTGCGAATTGTGGTTACGTGAAGTGCGATTCAATTTGATTGGCCAACAGTTTTTTGTCGAATAGGAGAGAAGGAAACACCAAGAATATTGTGAGTGCAATTTGGGACTCGAGAACCAAATCGAGTTGCTCCCAGGGGTTTGCTTAGTCAGCAAAAAACCGTAGGGGTGTAGCGAGAAGCTGGGCGAAACTGAACAGCCCAACTTCAACAAGGTCAACCTCTCAAGAGTAGAATGCAACGGAATGAATTGACTAGCAAGGGAATGGGGTACAAATATGTAAACCTAAAAGCTGTACCCCCTAGAAGGCACATCACTACAGCCTATTACAAATAATAACATTTGACACACCCCCATAGGCTAAGTGAGGAGCATCAAAACAAGCAAGGCAGACAAACGGTCACAAGACCAGTCAGCAAGAAGCAAGACAAGCTCAGGGTGGATCTCAAGGACACCACACAAATTCCGAGCGCAAGCAAGCGGCCACAAGGCCAGTTCAAGAGTTCACTAGGATATATATAGGAAAGCACAACAAGCAGAGCAAGCAACAAGACTACAGCAACCGAGGGCCTACATCAACAAGCCCCAACTGCACACAGAACCTGTGGTGGTCACCAAGCGCTAGGGCCTTGGTGAAGACGTCTGCAGTGTTGGCCTCTGAGGCCACAAAGTCCAGGCGTGCCTGGCCGCGTCGCTGCAGCTCTCGCAGGAGGAAGTACCTCACGTCAATGTGCTTCACTCTGCTCTCCAGTCGAGGCTCTCGACAGAGGAGGATCATGGCCTTGTTGTCAGCGTACAAGGTCGGTGCAGAGCGAGGCCGCTCACCAAGGTCGGCGAGCAAGAAGGTCAACCAGCGAAGCTCCTGTGCCGCCATGGCACCAGCGTAGATCTCTGCCTCTGCACTGGAAGTAGCCACAGACGACGACCGTGTAGACCTCCACGACACAGCACCAGCTGAAGCAGTAACCCTGAGTCGAGCGCTGAGTCTCCACGTCGTCAGCGTAGGAAGAGTCGCAGTGACCAGTCAACGCCACTGGCAGAGTCCCTCCAAGCACAAGCCCCATGCCTGATGTAGTCGCCAGGTACTTCGCCACCCTCACAGCAGCTGTCCAGTGGACAGGACGGTGTCTCCCAGTCGCAACAAAGCGAGAAAGGATGCTGAGGGGAAAGGCGAGGTCCGGCCGAGTACAAGTCATCAGGTACATGAGGCAGCCCACCAGCTCTGCGTAGGGACCACTGGACTCAAAGGGCTCGTCGGGAAAGGGGCCAGTGAGTCTGTGGTCAACCGCAAGAGGTGTGGGCTGTGTGGTGGAGAACTGGAAGTCGAACCGCCGAAGGACCTGCTGCACCATGTGTGACTGAGTCAGTGTGATGGTGCGAGCGGCTCTGTCCCTGGTGATCTGCAGGCCAAGGTAGCGCTGCAGTTCACCAAGGTCAGTGCACTTGTGTCTCTTCTGCAGTTCGGACTTCACCTGAGCCAGAGCTGCCCTGTCTGCTGTAGCAAAGATCAAGTCGTCGACGTACACTAGTATAAAGAAAGGAGTGGAACCAGTTCGAACAAACAGCGACGGGTCGGCAGAGGAAGGACAAAACCCAAGGTCACGAAGCGTGGAGCGAAGAGTGTCGTGCCACTCACGGGGCGACTGGCGGAGACCGTAGACTGGCCGCCTCAGGCTCCACTGGGTCCTAGGTGGGAAGGTGTCAGTGAAGCCAGGAGGGCGGCGCAGCCAGATCTCCTCGTGTAGTCGGCCCTGGAGAAACGCAGTGGAGAAGTCAAGGGAGTGCAGCTCGTAGTCTCGCTGTGCTGCTACATGCAGTAACACCCGAAGAGTAGTAATCTTCGAGGTCGGGGCGAAGGTCTGGAAGAAGTCAACTCCCTCACGCTGACTGAAACCCCTAGCCACGTAGCGCGCCTTGAACACAGGCGGTGAACCAGGCGGCCGCTTCACCTTGAAGAGCCACATGCCATCGACTACGTTCGCCCTAGGAGGGGGAACTGCGTCGACGTAGGTGCCTGTGGATCTCCAAGACGCTAACTCCGAGGCCATAGCCGCTTTCCACTGTGAGGCCCACGCCCTTGACACTGCCTCGCGGTAAGTACGAGGAGTCGGTATGTCAAGGGCGTCGGGGTCTCCCTCAGGGGATAGCAGCATGGCACAGACAGAGGGAGAAGCAGCTGCCCAGTACTCCAGCTCAGACTCTCTGTCCTCTAGGACGTCACAGCCAAGGGCAAACTCACCCCCGACAGACAGAGGACGGGAGGGAGGAGCTGGCACCACACGGGTGGTGTATTCAAGGCGACTGGCGGCAGCAAACTCAGCGACAGCGGCAGTGAGAGCCGAGACAGACGACGGAGGGAAACGAGAGGTGGTGACAAGAGTGGCGAGGACACGAGAGACAACAGGACGAACAGAGCGGTAGTAGTCAGTGACAGGAGTAGGGGGGAAAGGGAGAGAGGACGGAGGAGGAGACGGGAGAACGGACTCAGGAGGAGGACGACGAAGAGACGAACAAAGGAGGGCAGTGCGGAGGTCGGTAACGGGAGACGAGGGACGAGCACGCGGAGGACAGGGATGGACACGAGAGTGTGGGACACGAGGTGGAGGAGACTGCGGTGGAGGAGAAGACCAGACCGCCGGACTGTCGTCAGGAGGAGGAAACGTGGGACCAAACGCTAAAAGGGGACGGAGTGTGGAGGAGAGGAGGGAAGACCAAGGGCCCGAAGGCCACTCACGGGTGGGAACAACTGCCGCTCCAGAGGGAGCTGCGGTGGTCACGGCGGCGGCGGTGGTGTCTGCTGCTGCGGCGGCGGCTGCTGCTGCGGCGGCGGCTGCTGTTGCGGTCGCTGCTGCTGCTGCTGCTGCTGCTGCTGCTGCTGCTGCTGCTGCTGCTGCTGCTGCTGCTGCTGCTGCTGCTCCAGCAGGTCCAACTGCCGCAACTCCTGCCGCTCCCTCTCCAACAGCACCTGCTCCTCACGCTCACGCCGACGGGCCGCCTGGAGACGCATGTCGTGGCGGTGGGGAGGCGGAGTGGACTCCGCAGAACCAGGGTCTCCAGCCCCAGACTCCTCAGAACCAGCACCTCAGTGCCAGCGCCTCCAGCACCAGCACCCCCAGAACCAGCACCTCCAGCTCCAGCACACCCAGAACCAGCACCTCCTGTGCCAGGACCCCCAGCTCCAGCACCCCTAGAGCTAGCGCCACCTGCGCCAGCACCTCCAACTCCAGCACCCCCAGAACTAGCACCTCCAGTGCCAGCACCTCCAGCTCCAGCACCCCCAGGGCTAGCGCCACCTGCGCCAGCACCCCCAGCGCCAGCACCCCCAGAGCTAGCGCCACCGGCGTCAGCACCTCCAGCTCCAGCACCCCTCGAACGAGCACCCCCAGACCGAGGACCGCCAGCGGCTGCACCTCCAGCTCCCACACCAACCGAGTCCACAGTAACCTGTCGCGGAGGTGCCGAAGGCTGCTGAGGGGACTGTGAGGAGGACTGCGGGGAGGGAGACGCGACCGGACGCGCGACCGAGGGAAGAGGGGTAGCGTGGGACACACCAGACGGGGCAGGACCAGGGGGGGGCGGGGGTACCGGCGGAGCGGGAGCAGGAGGAGGAGAGGGTGCGAGGAAAAGAGGAGGGGGTACCGGGAGACCTCGACAGGGGTACCGGGTGTAGTAAGACACAGACTCGTCAAACCAGACGTCACGGGAGTCTAGGAACTGGTGGAGGGGCGGGTGGTAAAAGGACCAGTCGGCTGAGTCCACTGGGAAACCAAGGAAGACACATGGGACGGCGCGTGCCGAGAGCTTGTCCGCGGAGGTGTCGTGAACAAGCGCAAGGCAGCCCCAGACACGAAAGGCCGCCCAACACCAGGGGAACCGGTCCAAAGACTGGTCGGTGAAGCCTCGGGCCGTGAGACGCGCGGCTGGAGGTTCAGCTGGTGTGCGGCGTAGCGAACCGCGTAGGGCCACAGAAAATGGGGCGCACGAGCATGGATCATGGACGTGCGAGCAATGTCCATGACCAAGCCAATGCGGCGCTCAGCAACCCCATTCTGCTGTGGGGACTCCGGAAGCGTCCAGGACTGTACGATGCCCTGTTCGCCGCAGAATCCGCCAAGAATGCCGGAGCGAAACTCGCCCCCACGGTCGGAGTGTAGACAACTGACACGACGACCACGAGTGCCCTCAGTAGCCAGAAGCCACCGGATCAGCGTAGCAGTCACCTCAGACTTCTTCGCGAGAGGGAACACTGTGGTGTACCTGGAGAAGTCGTCGACGACCACCAGAAAGTAACGCTCCCTCCCAGAACCCTGCGTCGGGGCAGGGCCCCAGACGTCCAAGTGGAGGGTCTCGAAGGGAGCAGTGGCCGGACGAAGGGAGGAGGAGTGGGGAGTGGCGCGTAAGCGACCGGCGACGCAAGAAGTGCAAGGGGGAGCAGGGGAGGTGGGGAGCGATGGAAAGGTGCGTGGGAGACCGGTGACAAGCCCGTGAGTGGTCATCCCGCGAAGGCGGGGGATCGACGGGTGGCCAAGGCGGTGGTGCCACAAGACGGTCCGGTGGGTGAGGGACCGACAGGAGCAGGACGCAGCGACTGGACTAGACAGCGCGACCTGACTAGACACTGCAACTGGACCAGACACGACTACCTGGCTAGACACAGCAACCGGACTGGACACCTGGACTGGAGGGGACGCAACGACCTGAGCGGAGGACGCAACCTGGGAGCGCGCGGTGTGGAGAACGTAGAGACCGGAGCGGGGCTCCCTGGTGAACGTGGCCAGAACAGCACCTGTGGCAGCGTCTGTACAGACCGCAGTCCTCCCACCCCCCACAAAGGTAACCGTGATCCCCCTGTCCTGGAGGTAACCAACACCCACCAAGTTCCGAGTGAACGAGGGGATGTGGAGGCCGCGCAGGACACCAGAGGGGACCACAGGACACGGGAGCGTAGTGGAGCTACGCGCAACGGCTGGTCCTGAGGTAGGATCAGCCAGAGCCACCGAAACAGGAGTGAGGAGTGGCGTGAGGGTCGTGTGGTCACGGAAGAAGCACTGAGACGCACCAGAGTCCAGCGTGAAGGACAGGGACGCCTCAGCGGGAGGGTCACCTGTCCTAGTGGCTACACAAGCACCTAGAGCAGCAACACAAGCACCTAGACTAGAAAGGCACAAGTCTACACTAGCAGGAGGCAAGCAAGCTAATCTAGGAACACGCGAGCACACAGATCCATCAGCACTATAGTCAACATCAGCATACAAAGCATGCTGACGAGCATCGTCCATGGACAGATCAAACACATCAGTCATACGGGCTAACAGGCGAGCCCAGCGAGGCATGGTCGCCGTAGGGCCCCAACGAGCACGGTAGAGGTCGTCGAGGCGGCAGAAGCACCGCGCGGGAGAGTGGTCGTCACGACCGCAGAGACAGGGGCTGCCAGGTCCGGTGAGGCACCAGTGGGTGCAGGGGCCAGTGTCACGGCGAGGGGGGCGAGGGGCCCAGCTGGAAGTGCTGCCGCTGCGGCCGGTGCTCCCTGGTCCTCCCGGACCCCACTGCGGCGGGGGACCCCAGTGCTGCTACGGACCCCACTGCAGTGGGGGCCCCCACTGCTGGAACTGCTGCGGTGCCTGCTGCTGCTGCGGTCCCTGCTGCTGCTGCTGTCCCTGCTGTGACTGGTGCTGCTGTGGCTGCTGCTGCTGGGGGCCAACACCCCCGCCGGCCGGGCCACCACCAGGGGGTGGGCCTGTCTGTCCTGCAACTCCGCCAAGGCCCCCTCCTCCTGGTGCACCACCGCCGCCGCCGCCGCCGCCGCCGCCGCCGCCGCCGCCGCCGCCGCCGCCTCCACCACCGCCGCCGCCGCTCCCACCTCCACCTCCACCTCCGCCGCCGCCTCCACCGCCTCCACCTCCCCCCTTCCCGCCCTTCTTGCCACCCTTGCCCCGTTTCTGCCAGTCTGCGGCGGAAACGGCAGCAGTGTCCTCAGAAACCGACACAGCAGCAGAAGCGCGGGTAGCAGTGAAAGTGGGAAGCTGAGGGGCGGCACACCCCGCAAAGAGACGGGGGGCTACTGTGTCAGTGGCGGAGGCAACGGTGAGGAGACTACTTTCGATCGTCCCGAGAGCGGTCTCAAGGAGATCGATGGTGAGCTCAGTGGGGTGCTTCTGGAGAAGCGAGTCGCGAGCAGTGGCAAGGCGGTCAGGGAGGCGGGTGACTAACCAGTGCACAGTGAGCCATATGGGGGGGGGAGCAGCAAGAAGCTGGGCGTCGGTACAGGCCGCACGGAAACCGGCGTCAAGTGAGCGAAGGTGAGTCACTAGGTCGGACACAGTCGCAAACGAGCCTAGGTCGGGAAACACGAACGGCATGAGGAGGCGACTGAGGGAGGCAGAGGAAGGGGTGGAATAGCGGGCAACAATAGGGAGGCATCCCAAACCCCCTGTGCTGTCTCCACCTTGTCAAAGTGGGCGGCCTCAGTCGGGGGGAGAAGCTCCGACAGCGTGAGAGCGGCGGCAGCGTCACGAGAGAGCCACACGTCCCGTGCCAGGACCCGACGCTTGTAGTCCGCCTGGGCCGTAGGAGTCGGCTCCGAGGCGGTCGGGAGGGCGGCGGGGGACGGGGGGGCCTTGAGGGCACCAGACGCGTGGGCCCACAGAGTGGCGCCGTCCTGACGCTGGCTGGTAAGGAAACGCGTGGTCTGGCGCTGCCAGGTACCGAACTCTATCGGGCGTCCCTCCGCATCGAAACGAAGGCGACGTGACTCCATAACGGAGGCCATGCGAGAGGCGGCCGGAGCTCGGCGGAGGCGGAGCTAAGAACGAGGAGGGAAGCCTAGGAGCGCCAGGTGTGGCGCGGTGTGAGACCGGCGGAGCTAGAGGCTAGGAGCACGGAGGGACCTAGTCTAGGCGTGAAACGGCGGAACTCCAGCTACATGCACTAGGGGCGAGGAACTAGGAACGGGTCTACCCTAGGTGGCCGGCGAAAGAAAGCGGCTGCCAGCCGCTGAGGGCGAGACCAGTGGCAAAAGAGTTGTCTAGGGCCCCGCGCGCAGGGCGGTAGTGGGGTTCGGGCGCGTGCCAATCGCGGGTGGGAACGGGCTAACGCGGAGGCGCGAGCCTAGGTGAGGGCGAGGGCACGGTGGGCTCGGGGGGAGGGCGCACGACGTTAGGAGAGGGCGGGGAGGAGGGTGCGTGACGGTAGGAAGGGGTGGGGAGGAGGGCGCGACGGTGAGAAGGGGCGGGGAGGAGGGCGCGACGGTAGGACAGGGGCGGGGATGGGAGGGCGACGCGACGGGCAGGGGAAAGGGAGGCGACGCGACGGGCAGGGGAAGGGGAGGCGAACGCGGCGGGCAGGAGGAGGGGAGGCGACGCGACGGGCAGGGGAAGGGGAGGCGAACGCGACGGGCAGGAGGAGGGGAGGCGACGCGACGGGCAGGGGGAAGGGAGGCGACGCGACGGGCAGGGGAAGGGGAGGTGAACGCGACGGGCAGGAGGAGGGGAGGCGACGCGACGGGCAGGGGGAAGGGAGGCGACGCGACGGGCAGGGGAAGGGGAGGCGAACGCGACGGGCAGGAGGAGGGGAGGCGACGCGACGGGCAGGGGGAGAGGAGGCGACGCGACGGGCAGGGGAAGGGGAGGGGGGGGGGGCGACGCGACGGGCAGGGGGAGGGCGCGACAGTGGGAGGGGCCGGGCTAGGCGTGCATTGAGGGCGCGGAGGGCGCGGAGGGCACTAACGTGCGGAGGGCGCGGAGGGCACGAACGTGCGGAGAGCGCGGAGGGCACGGAGGGCACGAACGTGCGGAGGACGCGGAGGGCACGGAGGGCACGGAGGGCGCTTAGGCGTGGAGGGCGCTAAGACGCGGAGGGCGCGTGGGCGCGGAGGGCGCTAGGGCTAGGCTAGGGCTAGGCTAGGGCTAAGGAACTCGAACCTACTATGATACCATCTCAATAGTAGAATGCAACGGAATGAATTGACTAGCAAGGGAATGGGGTACAAATATGTAAACCTAAAAGCTGTACCCCCTAGAAGGCACATCACTACAGCCTATTACAAATAATAACATTTGACACAACCTTCCTCTCCCGCCACCCAAAGGGCAACCTTAGTAAGGTTGAACAATTCGGGCCTTGAGCTTTAAGGCATTATCACAATGCATGATAGCTCCATCGTGATCTATAGCCTTTCACGCTTAAAACCAGGGTCTCACGTAGATCATTTGTTTTGCAGTTGCTGGGAAACCCCCGTTTCCCATTGGTTGACGAGGTTGGAAAAAACGAAAAGGGGTGCAGCGAGAGATGTGAAGGGAATGAAATCGTATGCTGTGTTCCAAACCTTCTAGGTATGGAAACAGGTTCGGAGCCGAAGCTACAGTGCCAGTGAAATGTCTTGAGTTGTCGAAAGTCTCATGTACCTGAAATTTGTTTTGCAATTGGTGCTGAGGCAAGAGAGGGGGTGTGTCGCACGCCAACTTTTCTAGCCAACCAGTCCACCTCGCTACAACAACAAGGTAACTCAAGTCTCAAATGTTTTGCAATTGATGGCAAAATCTCTTACTTGAGACCCTGGTTTTAAGCGGTGCATTATCTCAGTGCATGATAGCCTTCTTGCTGTTCTTCTCCATTGCGTTCCGTCCTAGGTGTCGTTATTATCCCACCTGGGAAATATGAAACAATATAGCTGTTTAGAATCCCAGCAATTATGTCACTCATCCCTTTATGCAAGCAATGAGATATGAGGTAGGTGTTCTAGTGAAGGAAGTTTGAGGAGGAAAGTTATAACTTTGAACGTCAGTTTGCCAGCTATATTCTCAAATCGGATCTGCAGCAAGCGAACGCATCGAGGGTGGCGTGGCGGCGTGGCTGCTCAGGCAGGAGCCTAACCGATAGATCCTTGTTGCCATGCACCCAGCCGTAATTCTGTTCCACGACGAACTGAACTGTTGGTCACTGGATTTTTGTGTTAGAATACTAGGGAGGAATGTGTGTTAGGTAAGGGGGAGGGGGTACAAGCATGTCGAGAGAGTTGGGTTGTACCCTCTAAGGTGTGACCCCTACACAACATAGAGTAAGATTAGCAGAACAATGTGTTTTGACACACCCCCATAGGTGAAGTAGGGGATAGCCAAACCTAACAGTGGTCACAAGACCAGTCAAGCAAGAGAACAAGCAAGGCAAAGCCCAGGGTGGATCTCAAGGACACCACACAATCTGAGCACAAGCAGGCGGCCACAAGGCCAGTTCACATGCAGATTTATAATAGCAAGGCAGTACACCGATCACAACCTAGCAAGAGTAAACATGCAGGTATAAATATATATAGCAGTGTACAACAAGAGCAAAACAAGCAACCAGCAGGTGAGGCAGAGTGGGCACAAGCCCAAGAGCAGTGCAGAAACGCTGATGATCACCAGCCCCAAGGGCCTTGGTGAAGACATCAGCAGTGTTGGCCCGAGAGGCCACGAAAGCAAGGCGCAGCTGACCACGCTGCTGCAGCTCACGCGCAAGGAAGTAGCGCAGAGCAATGTGCTTCGTTCTGTGCTCCAGTCTCTGCTCGCGACACAAGGCAAGCATTGCCTTGTTGTCGACGTACAGAACTGGAGGAGAACGAGGCCGCTCCCCCAAGTCGGTCAGCAGGTAGGTCAACCAGCGGAGCTCCTGTGCAGCCATGGCCCCAGCGTAGATCTCGGCCTCACAACTGGAACCAAGCACAGAAGAAGAACGAGTGGACCTCCACGAGACAGATTCAGCGCCAAGACTGAAGGTGTAGCCCTGTGACGAACGCTGAGTCGCCTGGTCGTCGGCCCAAGAAGCGTCAGAGTGTCCTGTGAGGACCACCGAACCCCGTCCTCCAAGCACGAGCCCCATGCCCGATGTGCTGCACAAGTAACGCAGTACCCTCTTCGCAGCATCAAAATGCACCTTTCGGTGCCTACCGGGTGCCACGTAGCGAGCCAGAAGGCTGAGAGGGTACGCGAGGTCAGGTCGTGTGCACGTCATCAGGTACATGAGGCAACCCACAAGCTCTGGGTACGGACCACTCGGCTCTACGGACTCGTCCGAAGGTGGAGCTGAGAGCGAGTGGCCGGTAGCCAGAGGAGTGGGCTGTGGCGAGGAGTAAGCGGAAGCGCTGAAGGACCTGGTGCACCATGTGTGACTGAGTGAGGGTGATGGTGCGCCGTGGTCTGTCCCGGGTGATCTGCAAGCCAAGATAGCTCCGCAGCTCACCTAGGTCAGTGCAGGTGTGTCTCTCCTGCAGCTCCGCCTTCACTAGGGTCAGTGCCTCAGTGTCAGCAGTAGCAAAAACCAAGTCGTCGACGTACACGAGGATGTAGAACGGCGGCAGAGTAGTGTCGGTGCGTAGAAACAGCGACGGGTCAGCAGTCGAAGGAGCAAACCCAAGAGCCGCAAGTGTCGTCCTCAGTGTGTCGTGCCACTCACGGGGCGCCTGACGCAGGCCGTACACTGGTCGCCGTAGGCTCCACTGGGTACCCGCAGGAAACGACCCAGTGAAGCCCTGTGGACGGCGCAACCAGATGGCCTCGTGAAGGCTACCCTGCAAGAAAGCTGTCGAGAAGTCGAGGGAGTGCAGCTCGTAGTCACGCTGAGCTGCAACGTGTAGCAACACCCGAAGAGTGGTCATCTTCGGGGTGGGGGAGAAGGTCTGAAAGAAGTCGACCCCCTCACGCTGACTGAAGCCTCGAGCAACGTAACGTGCCTTGAAGGCAGGCGGAGAACCCGGCGGCCGCTTCACCCTGAAAATCCACATGCCACTGACGATGTTCGCCCCAGGTGGGGGAACCTCGTCGACGTAGGTGCCTGTGGACTTCCAGGAAGCCATCTCTGCGTCCATGGCTGTCTGCCACTGAGAGGAGTACTCACCCGAAATCGCCTCCCTGTAGGAGCGCGGGGTGGGGATGTCAAGTGCATCCGGGTCTCCCTCAGGGGCAAGCAGCATGGTCGCGTGATGGGGTGAAGTGGCAGCAAGGCACTCCAGCTCCTCCTGTCTGTCCTCAAGAACGTCACAGCCAAGGGCAGTACAGCCAAGAGCAGTCTCACCCCCGACGGACGGAGGACAGGCAGGGACAGGGTCAGAGACAAGACTCGCAAGGTAGTCTAGGCGGTACACAGCAGCAAAGTCAACGAGCTCAGCTACTAGGGCAGACGCAGCAGGAGACGAGAACGTAGGGTCCGTCACAACCGTAGCAAGAAGGCGAGTAACAGTCGGACTGGACGCACGAGCAAGGTCAGACGGAGGGTCAGCAACGTCAGGCAGAGAGGACGCAGGAGGTAACGGTAGTACAACACGCTGAGGAACAGAGGAAGGACGGAGTGCCATATCGTGAGTGCCAGGGACAGCCGGAGCACGCGGGCAACGAACACGAGGAACACGAGCACGGACAGTAGCTCTAGGCTCAGGCTCAAGGTCAAAGCTAGACTCAAGCTCTCGACGCTCAGGGGTGGAAGCACGAGTCTCAGGCTCTCGACGCTCAGTCAGGGACTCTGACACCGCAGTGTAAGGAGCAGGAGCAGGCAGTGGGGAGTGTGGTAGCAGCGGTGGCTGTGACTGGTCCGCTGGCGGACACAGCAACGGAGGAGTAGTACCTGCCACAGGAAAGCCAGTAGCACCTGGCGGAAGACTGAGAAGGTGGCGAAGAGCACCAGTAGCTCCCGTACCTCCAGCACGAGCAGCTCCTCCAGTTCCCCCAGCAACACCTCCAGCACCAGTAGCACCAGCACCTCCAGCACCACGAGCTCCGACAGCGCCAGCACCTCAAGCACCAGTAGTACCTCCAGCACCTCCAGTGCCTCCAGCTCCAGCTCCAGCGCCTCCAGCACCAGTAGTACCTCCAGTACCTCCTGTGCCAGCAGCTCCAGTAGCACATCCTGCACCTCCAGCACCAGCAGTGCCACCTGCTCCGGCAGCTCCAGTACGTCCAGTACGAGCACCTCCGGGACCAGTAGCTCCAACACCTCCAGTACCTCCAGCTCCAACGCCTCCAGCACCAGCAGTACCAGCACCTCCAGGGTCAGCAGCTCCCGCAGCTCCAGCACCAGTAGCACGAGCACCTCCAGTGCCACCAGCTCCAGTACCTCCAGCACCGGCAGCAGCTCCAGTACCCCCTGCACCAGCAGCTCCAGTACCTCCTGCACCAGCAGCACCTCTAGTACCTCCAGTAATACCTCCAGCACCTCCAGCACCAGCAGCACCTCCTGGACTAGTAGCTCCAGCACCAGCAGGACCGTACCCTCCACCACCAGGACTGCCTCGCAGAACGACCCACGCACGAATCGCCTGCGGCGAGAGCGTCTCAAGTAGAGCAGGCTGCGGTGGCTGTCCAGCTCCAGTACCTCCAGCACCAGTAGTACCTCTAGTACCTCCAGTAGGACCTCCAGGCCTAGTAGCTCCAGTACCTCCAGCTCCAGGACCTCCAGAAGGACTCGCAGCACCCCCAGAGTCAGCACCCAAAGTCTCAGTACCCTATATCCCAGGACCCTCAGGCTCAGCACCCTCAGTCCCAGCACCCTCAGTCTCAGCACCCTCAGTCTCAGCACCCTCAGGCTCAGTACCCTCAGTCCCAACACCCTCAGTCTCTGCTCCAGTGTCCACAGCAGTAGGCTGCAGAGGCGGCGAAGACGGCAGAGGTGGGAACCCGGGGGGGGTAGCCAGACGAGGAGAGCGGGCACCCCCAGACTCACCACCCCCAGCCCCAGCTCCAGTAGTCTCAGCTCCAGAGTCCACAGCAGCAGGCTACGGAGGCGGCGAAGACGGCCGTGGCGGGAAACCCGGGGGGGTCGCCAAGCGAGGAGTGTGGCGAGTGGTCGGCGACGGCGTCACCCCCCTCAGATGAATCAGAGGAGTCAGAAGAGATCTTAACTGGCTCATCCAAGGGGGGTGGGTCTACCTGGGACACACCTGAGGGAGCAGGACCCTGTGGGGGGAGGGGGTCTACCGGGGGGGGGACTGGTACCAGGAAGAGGGGTGCGAGGGGGACCGGGTGGGACGCGTGCGGGTGAAGTCGGTAGTAACAGACCGACTCGTCGAAGGTGACGTCCTGAGAGGACAGAATACGACGCGAGGCAGGGTGGTAGAACTGCCAGGGTGGAGCGTCGGTGGGGAAGCCCAGGAAGACACAGCGGAGAGTGCGAGGAGAGAGCTTGCTCGCTTTGGTATCGCGAACAAGGGAGAGCGCGCCCCAGACCCGAAACGACGACACATCACCAGGCTGTCCCGTCCAACGAAGTGCGGGCGAGGTCTCTGGAGCAGAGACACGGGGCCAGAGGTTGAGCTGATGCGCGGCGTATCGGACCGCAAACGGCCACAGGAAATGGGGAGCAGCCGCATGGATCATGGAGGTACGAGCAACCTCCATGATCAGGCCAATGCGACGCTCAGCGATCCCATTTCGCTGCGGAGAGGCCGGCAGCGTGAACGACTGGCGGATGCCCTCCACCTGGCAGAACATCTCAAGGACGCCAGAGGAGAACTCACCACCCCTGTCAGAGTGCAGACGCAGGACTGGGAAGTCCTGCTGAAAGCGCTCGTGCAGCTGGAGACGAGCAGCACGGATCCAGGGGATCAAAACACCGCTGACGTCCGCCTTGCGACGCAAGGGGAAGACTGTGGTGTAGCGTGTGTAGTCGTCAACAACCAGCAGGAAGTAGCGCTCCTGGTCCGTCCCACCGATGGGGGCCGGGCCCCACACGTCCAGGTGGAGAGTCTGCAGAGGAGCAGTGGTCGGAGGAAACTCGGAGGAGTGAGGAGCGGCGCGCTGCCGCCCCTCGACGCAAGGAAGGCACGGCGGCGCAAGTGAACGCGGGGGGGGCAGGGTCTCAAGGAGGCCAGAGACCAGGAGCCGGGAGTGCATGCTGCGCAGACGCTGCAGGGAGGGGTGACCAAGACGGTGGTGCCAGCGCTGAGTCTCGTGCGTGAGTACTCTGCACGAGCAAGACGCAGCTAACTGCCCTGACGCAGACGCTCGACTCGACGCAGCTACCTGACCTGACTCAGCCACCTGTGCAGACGCAGTGGTCAGTGTGTACAGACTAGACCCAGGCTGTCGAGTGAACGTAGCCAGGTGACGGGCAGTCCGAGAGCACGTACAGATCGCCACACGCTGCCCTCCAGGAATAAAGGTATCAACCCAGACATCCTGAATGGTAGCGTTGCTCACCAAGTTCGTCGAGAACGTGGGGAGGTGGAGACCTGACAAAGAGCCGGAGGGGACTGCCGGACAAGGGAGGACCGTGGAGGCTCTCGCAACCACTGGGCCCCCAGAGGGGTCAGCCAGTGAGACTGGGACAGGTGCTGTGAGTGGTGTGACTGTGGTGCAATCACGGAAGAAGCAACGTGACGCGCCTGAGTCAAGCGTGAAAGTGTGCAAGACCTCAGCTGAGGCAGGACCTGTGGTAGTAGACGCACTAGCACCTAGAGCGTCGGTAGACTCACGGGCACCTAGAGCTGCAGCAGACTCACTAGCACCTGGAGCGGCAGCAGACTCACTAGCACCTGGAGTGGCAGCAGACTCACTAACACCAAGAGCAGCGGTCCTAACAGAACGATAACCTCCACCACCAGGACGACCTCGCTGAATAACCCACTCACGAAGTTGCTGAGGGGTGGGGTCGTCCGGGAGAAGCAGTGCCCGCTGCTGTCCACCCCTGGCCGCAGCAACTGCCGCGGAAGTGGCCATGACAGACAGTGACTGTTAGGAGTAGGTCCAGCACCTCCAGCTCCTACAGCGCCAGCAGCACCTCCTGCACTCCCAGCAGCACCTCCTCCACTCCCAGTAGCACGAGTAGCAGCAGCAGCAGTAGTAACAGCAGCAGGGTGGTTCGGTGGGGCTGGGAGGCCGCACCTCCACCACTCCCAGCAGTACTCCCTCCAGCAGCAGCAGTAGCAGGGCGGCTCGGGCAGCAGCAGCAGACCGAGCAGCAGCAGCAGCAGCAGCAGTAGACCGAGTAGCACTAGCTGTAGCAGCAGTAGTTGCAGCAGCAGCAGCAGTGACAGCTCAGGTTGGGCGGCGCGGCTCGGACAGGGCGGCGCGGCTCGGGCTCAGTGGCGGAGCAGCAGCGGCAAGCAGCAGCAGCAGCCGGCGCTCAGTAGCAGCAGCAGCAGCAGCAAGGAGGAGCAGCTGAAGCAAGTAGCAGCAGCAGCAGCAGCAAGGAGGAACAGCTGCAGGAAGTAGCAGCAGCAGCAGCAGCAAGGAGGAGCAGCTGCAGCTAGTAGCAGCAGCAGCAGCAAGGAGGAGCAGCTGCAGCAAGTAGCAGCAGCAGCAGCAAGGAGGAGCAGCTGCAGCAAGTAGCAGCAGCAGTAGCAAGGAGGAGCAGCTGCAGCTAGTAGCAGCAGCAGCAGCAGCAAGGAGGAGCAGCTGCAGCAAGTAGCAGCAGCAGCAGCAAGGAGGAGCAGCTGCAGCAAGTAGCAGCAGCAGCAGCAAGGAGGAGCAGCTGCAGCAAGTAGCAGCAGCAGTAGCAGGGCAGTGCAAGCGGCAGCAGCAGTTCAGGCGCAGCAGCGAAGCAGCACCGTGAGTGCAGCAGTAACACGGGCCGCGTGCGGGCCAGGCATGGGCTGTAAGGGCTGCGTGCGGGCCTGGCGCGGGCTGTACGAGCTGCGTGCGGGCCTGGCGCGGGCTGTACGAGCTGCGTGCGGGCCTGGCGCGGGCTGTACGGGCTGCGTGCGGGCCTGGCGTGGGCTGTACGGGCTGCGCGACGGCCTGGCGCGGGCTGTACGGGCTTCGCGACGGGCCTACGCGGGCTGTACGGGCTTCGCGACGGGCCTAAGCGGGCTGTACTGGCTGCGCGCGGGCCTGGCGTGGGCTGTACGGGCTGCGCGACGGCTTGGCGCGGGCTGTACGGGCTGCGCGACGGCCTGGCGCGGGCTGTACGGGCTGTGCTCGGGCCTACGCGGATTTTACGGGCTGCGCACGGCAGAAAAGGGCAGGGCAGCGCGAAATGCTGGGCAGGGCAGAAACTAACGGTCGGGCAGGTGAAAATGAATGTGGTGGGCCCTTAATTACGGTCCTAGGCTAGGAACGTCCTAGCTCTTAATACCATGTTAGAATACTAGGGAGGAATGTGTGTTAGGTAAGGGGGAGGGGGTACAAGCATGTCGAGAGAGTTGGGTTGTACCCTCTAAGGTGCGACCCCTACACAACATAGAGTAAGATTAGCAGAACAATGTGTTTTGACATTTTGGGTTGCGTAGCAACCCCTTTACATTTGGTAGCACTTTTTTCGGTCGACTCGAATGAACAGTGCATTTTCGTCTTTTCCCAACGCCCGAAGCACTCCTTTTAACGCATTTTTGAGTGCTCCAAAGACGTGGAGATGACGGCACTGATACATAAGAGTCTCCAAAATAAGTGCAACCAAATGAGACCAATCATCCCATAATCGTCGATAAATACGGCGAATGGAAGCAATTGGTAGCCTCGTCAAGTTTTACATCAAATACAATTGCCGAGACAACAAATTCAACGTGGATGCAAATTACGGTATTTGCATCCATTGAACATGTCCAAAAACGACAACACTCAATTACAAATGTTATAAAGTGAATGGTAAAATGCATTGGTGCTACAATAGCGATGGATCCGGTATGCTAAGGCGAGCAACGCTGCCCCAACAACGATCCCCACCTCAATTGCAGACCCGACACACTTTAACATGACACCTTACAACAAACATCACACTTGACATTGTACTGCTGGTACAACAAAAACGACAACACATAACAATTACGGTACGAGTGTCTTGGGGAGAATGCTAAAATGCATCGATGATGCAACAAATATTGGTCTGGCACGCTAAGGCTATTGCCCCACCGGCGATCACAACCTGAGTTGCATACACGAGGCACTTCAGCACACGCCTTGAGACAGACACAAACGATACAAACACGACTGCACATACATATCTCACACAGGCTCACACACACACATACACACTGACACGCACGCAAACAAGCACAGATACATACGGATAGTCAACACACAACCATAATGAAATTCAGCTATTAATAAATCATCACTTGCCAATCACCCCTTACCCTCCCTACACCCCTCCCTCCCTCCCTCCCTCCCTACACCCCTCCCTCCCTCCCTCCCTCCCTCCCTCCCTTCCTCCCTCCATCCCTCTCTCTCTCATCTCCCTCCCATTGCCTCCCTCATCTCCCTTCTCCGCCAAACATAATCAAAGAATGCAGCTCACGCGCCCTGCACAAAGCAAAAACAGAGAATGCAACACACGCCCTGCATAAGAAAGCAAAAACAGAGGATGTTCACACACTGTGTACAAGAAAGCAAAAACAGAGGATGCAACTCAGGTGCCTTGCGAGGAGGCCAAGCAGGAAACAACTCACCCACACTGCATAAGAAAGCGAAAACAAAGAGAGTACACCTCATAGCATTGCACAAGAAGACAAAATCAGAGAATGCAGCTCACACACTAGAGACGAAATAAGCACAATAGAAAAATATGAGCAATCGGTTTGACACCTCACAGAGGTAAATTGGTATTAGTCGTGGCACCACAGATACTACACCAGCATGATGCCATACCTTGAAGCCACCCTCAAGTTCAACTTCACACTCACGTTCGCACTCAATCTTGTACTCAATCCCACACCCACTCACACACGCACAAATACTCTCAACTTTCTTAGACACACTCACAGAAACACACATACAAACCTACACGTTCACTCTGACACTTACCTCCGCACTCATGATCGTTCTCATTCCCAATCATACTAACACAAATACTTACGCGCACGCAAGCACACTCACACGCACCCTTGCACTCACACTCGCACCTGCTCTCGCATTCACCCTAAGACACACACTTGCACGCAGTCTCGCTCTCAGCCTTGCACTCACACGCACACCCACTCATCCTATCACTCACCCTTGAACTACCCTCTCACTCGAGCTCACACTCACCCCAAACCCTACACCATCATATTTACACTCACATTCACTCTCGCACTTGCTCTAACTCTTGCTCTCGTTCTCACTGTCAAACATATATATGTGTTATAGTTTTGGGTAGGCTATAGTGGGGTAGATACTGTGGGGTACAACCCCTTAGGTTTCTTCCTTGTACCAAAATCTCTCGACACTGCAAGTCACCCATGCCTAAGTTTCTAAGATGGTATCTAGAGCAGTAGGTCTTTAGGACCTATGATTAGGGCCCACCGGTTACCGCGTTACCTCACCTACCGCCTTGCCTGCCTGCCTGCCTTGCGTGCTGCCCGCGCGCGCCTCGGCTGCACGCGCGCGGCTCTTTTTTTTCCCGCGCGCGACGCTTAAGCAGCCCGCGCAGCCCGTTTTCGGCCCCGCGCGCCGCGTTAGCCGCCCGCGCAGCCTGCTGCCGGCCCGCGCGCCGCTTAAGCCGCCCGCGCGCAGCCCGTTTAGGCCCCGCCCGCGCAGCCCGCCGCCGCACGCAGCCCACAGCCGCGCGCAGCCCGTCGCCACGCGCAGCCAGCAGCCGCGCGCAGCCCACAGCAGCGCGCAGCCCGTCGCCACGCGCAGCCAGCAGCCACGCGCAGCCCGCAGCCGCGCGCAGCCCGCAGCCGCGCGTGCCCTGCCCGTGTGCCGCCCGTGAGCCGCGCACCTGCCTGTCTTAGCCTGCCTGGAGCGCCTGCCTTGAGCACCTGCCTGCCAAGAGCGCCTGCCTGCCTTGAGTGCCTGCCTGCCTTGAGCGCCTGCCTACCAAGAGCGCCTGCCTGCCTTGAGCGCCTGCCTGCCAAGTGTGCCTGCTTGCCTTGAGCGCCTTTCCTGCCGCGCGTGCCTCCCTACTGCGCGCGTTTGCTTGCCCTGCACGCCATCTCCGCTGCCTTGCCTGCACTGCTACTATGGCGACGCTTAATGTGCTCGCGTTCGATCCTGACGGTCGTCCAGTAGAGTTCGCCACCTGGCTCGACGACCTGCAACTGTTCCTCCTGATTGATGCCAAGGACGGTGTTTCCCTGTTTGATTACGTGTCTGGCACTGCCGTTGCTCCTGCTGACACTGAGCCTGCTCTAGCCCGCTCCCAGTGGCAGACCCGCGATGCTGCTGCGCGCCTAGCTATTCGCAACCATCTCCCGATCACAGAGCGCGCGCATTTTAGCCAGCACAAGACTGCCAAGGCACTGTACGATGCTGTAGTTGCCCGCTACTCTTCCCTGGCCACTGCAGCCCTCGGTCGACTTATGCTACCCTACCTGTTCCCCGACCTGTCCTCGTTTACCACCGCTGAGGACCTCATCTCTCACCTACGCGCTAGCGACACTCGCCTTCGTGCCGCCCTTCCAGCCGAGTTCCTCGCAGAAAACCACCCCCCGATGTACTTTACTCTCTACTTCCTCATCACCCGCCTCCCTGACACTCTTCGCTCAGTCAGGGACCACTTCCTCGCCCTTGACCCCCATTCTCTCACTGTCGACGACCTCGAGAAGCACCTCCTAGCAGCCGAGAAGAAGATTCTAGCTGTACGTGCCGCTCGTGGTATTTCCCGCACTTCCCTCTTTGAGGGGTGCTCCCCCTCCCCTCTTACCCCCTCCTACCCCCTCAACCCCCCTCTCCTTACCAGTAAACTCACCACCAGAACCTCGCTCTCTATCTTGACTCTTCCCCCTCTCCCCTTCCCCTGCCTCCCTTCTCCCCTTCCCCGCCCCTCACCGCTTCTTAATCTCGCCGTCGCCCGCAGCAGCCGTCACCCCCAAGATAGCGTACGCAGTTAGCACCGGGTCCAAAATGCGCTCCACCTAGGGGGGGGAGAGGGAGGGGGAAGGGCACAAGAGCAGCAGGAGGGAAGGGGAGGACATGATCGAAATGATGGCAGGCAGACACACAAGCAGGCGTGACCCCCACGATGGCACGCGCGGTGAGCTCCGGGTCCAGAAAGCGCTCCACCTGAGGGGCGTGAGACGGGCATGAGCGCAGGAGGGGAGAACGTGATGGAAGGATGGAGGGCAGGCACAGAAGCAGTGCATGGCAGCAGCAGGTGTGACCCCCAAGATAGCGTACGCAGTGAGCTCCGGGTGCAGAATGCGCTCCACCTGATGGGGGTTCTTTGGGGGAGAGGACGGCATTCGTGAGCATGATATGATGGAGGGCAGGCAGGCATGCAACGTGCATCAGCAGCAGCCGTCACAGCTCCCACGATGGCGTATGCAGTGAGCTCCGGGTCAAGAATGCACTCCACCTGAGAGGGATGAGATGGGCAAGTGAGTAGGTGGGCAAGTGAGTAGGTGTGCAAGTGAGTAGGTGTGCAAGTGTGAGCATGATCTGATGGAGAGCAGGCAGCGTGCAGCAGCAGCAGCAGCAGCAGCAGCAGCAGGGCCAGAATGCGGTCCACCTGAGAGGGGGGGGGAGGAGGGCATGGGAAGAGGAAGGGAGAACATGCTATGATGGATGGAGGGCAGGCAGGCAGGCATGTAACGCGCAGCAGCAGCAGCAGGTGTCGTCCCCACGATGGCATACGCGGCCAGCTGCGGGGCCAGAATGCGCTCCACCTGCGGGGGAGGGAGGGCGTGAGAGCAGATGGGCAAGTGGGAAGATGATACGATGGAGGGCAGGCAGACATGCCACACATTCACTACCCCCCTCTCTGCCCGCCCGCACCTCGTATTTCTCCACCTGGGTTACGTGAGAGCAGATGGGCAGGCAGACATGCCATGCCACACATTGATACGATGGAGGGCAGGCAGACATGCCATGCCACACATTCACTACCCCCCTCTCTGCCCGCCCGCACCTCGTATCGCATTTCTCCACCTGGGTTGCGTTCGCCGCCTCAGCAGCCAGGGCAGGGGGCATGGGCCCCCCTCTCGCCACCCCACTCCTCTCACCTCCTATTCCTCACCAACCTCACAACCTATCCCTCACCCCCTTCACCGCCCTCAACCACTCTCCCCGCACCTCCGCAGCTGCTGCTGTCGACCTCCTTGGTGCTGAGAAGGTAGCAGCTGCTTCCGCTCCGAGTGGGAAGCGCAGCGGCTTCAGGGCGGGCAAGGGTGGCAGGGGTGGCGGACGTGGCGGTGGAGGGGGCGGTGGTGGAGGCGGCGGGGGCGGTGGAGGTAGTGGCGGTGGTCGTGGGGGTGGAGGTAGTGGTGGGGGCGGTGGTGGTGCCGGGAGCAGTGGCGGTGGCGGCGGCGGGGGCGGCGGAGGGGGGAGTGGTGGTGGCGGCGGTGGTGGGGGCTTGGGTGACACCAGTGGTGGCCAGGGGCAGCAGCAGCAGCAGCAGCAGTAGCAGCAGCAGCGTCAGCGCCAGACCCCCACTTCCCAGCAGCTTCTTGACTGGTATGCCGGGCGTGGGGCGTCTGGGGGTCCTGGTCGCTGCCCCTATATCATTCGCACAGGTCCCCGCGCTGGTCGCATGTGCACAGGGTTTCACACTGAGTACCGCTGCTTCGCTCGGCTTAGCGACGCCTGGCGCGTCAAGTTTTCTGATGCTACTGAGTTCCCCAACTGGGCAGACCTTCTTAGGCGTGATGTACCTATCTTTGATCTTGACTATGAGGCTATTCTTGCTGCCATGTATGCATTGACTGTTAGTGCTGAGGGTGACTGCTACTTGTGTGTGCCGCCTGACCCCGGTATAGCCCCAGGTATAGCGCCTGTGGCACTAGGTGCTTGTGAGTCTGCTCCTCCTGGTACTGCGTCCGCACAGGCCTTGCACACCTTCACACTTGACTCTGGTGCTTCCCGCTGTTTCTTTCGCGACAGCACCACAGTCACTCCCCTCCCTGCACCTGTTCCTCTCTCACTGGCTGACCCCTCTGGGGGCCCAGTGCTTGCACGGTCTTCCACTGTGCTTCCGTGTCCGGCGGTCCCGTCTGGTGAGCTGTCTGGTCTCCACCTCCCCTCGTTCTCTACGAACTTGGTGAGCAACGCCGTCCTTCAGGATCACTGGGTTGACACCTTTACTCCTGGAGGACAGCGTGTGGCGATCTGCACGTGCTCCCGGACCGGCCGTCACCTGGCCACGTTCACACGTGCGCCAGGGTCCAGTCTGTACACCCTCACCACTGCGTCACGTTACACCCCTTTGTCTCCCCAGCTGTACGCGTCTGCTCAGGTAGCTACCCAGTGTGAGTGTCGCCGCCTGTCGCACGACACTCTCCTGTGGCACCACCGCCTTGGTCACCCCTCCCTGCCTCGCCTTCGTAGCATGCACTCTCGCTTCCTGGTCTCTGGCCTTCCCAGGTCTCTGCCTGCCCTCCCTCCCTCGCCTGCGCCGCCCTGCATTCCTTGCGTCGAGGGGCGGCAGCGCGCCGCTCCTCACTCCTCCTCGTTCCCTCCCACAGAGGCTCCACTGCAGACTCTCCACCTGGACGTGTGGGGCCCAGCCCGCGTCCGTGGACAGGGCCACGAGCGGTACTTCCTGCTGGTCGTCGACGACTACACGCGTTACACCACGGTCTTCCCCTTGCAGCGCAAGGGGGAGGTCCCTAATGTTTTGATCCCCTGGATCCGCGCTGTTCGTCTCCACCTCCGCGAGCAGTTCCAGTCGGACTTTCCTGTCCTGCGTCTGCACTCTGTCACGGGTGGTGAATTCTCCTCAGACCTCTTGGCAGCCTTCTGTGCGGAGCACGGCATCCACCAGACGTTCACGCTTCCGGCCTCTCCGCAGCAGAATGGGATTGCTGAGCGCCGCATTGGCTTAGTCATGGAGGTCGCTCGTACCTCCATGATCCATGCGGCTGCCCCCCATTTTCTGTGGCCGTTTGCGGTCCGGTACGCCGCGCATCAGCTCAACCTCTGGCCCCGTGTCTCCTTGCCGGAGACCTCGCCGACACTGCTGTGGACGGGGAAGGTTGGCGATGCGTCGCGTTTCCGGGTCTGGGGTGCTCGTGCCTTTGTCCGCGATACCACCGCGGACAAGCTCTCCGCTCGCGCCATTCCCTGTGTCTTCCTTGGCTTTGTCCCTGACGCGCCTGGCTGGCAGTTTTACGACCCCGCCTCGCGCCGTGTTTTTCCGTCTCAGGACGTCACCTTTGACGAGTCCGTCCCCTTTTACCGTCTCTTTCCCTACCGCACTGCCCCTCGCCCCCCCCCGCCGCTCTTTCTCGCCCCAGGTCCTCCCCAGGTAGACCCCCTCCCCGCGCCAGGTCCTGCTCCTTCAGGTGTTTCTCAGGTAGACCCTCCCGTGCCTGCGCCTGTTGAGGTCACTGGTGACTCAGGTCCTGCTGGGGGTGGTGCTGTCTTTGGGGGTGCTGGGCCTGGGGGTGCGGAGCTTGGGGGTGCTAAGCCTGGGGGTGCGGAGCTTGGGGGTGCGGAGGCTGGGGGCGCTGAGCCTGAGCGTGAGGAGCCTGGAGGTCCTGAGCCTGGGGGTGCTGTGTCTGGAGGTGCTGAGCCTGAGTGTGAGGAGCCTGGGGGTACTGAGTCCGGGGGTGCGACGCCTGAGGGTTCTGAGTCTGCTGCTGCGCGGTCTCCTTGGAGTAGCCGCCTTCGTCCGCGTATGCCTCTCACCTCACAGCAGCTGCACGACTGGTACGGTCGCCGTCAGGGTCGCGCTTCTGGAGCTCGGGGCTCTGCCGCTGGAGGTACTTCTGCTGACGTCACTGGAGCTGGGAGTGGTGCTGGTCCCGGAGGTGCTCGTACTGGAGGTGCTGGAGCCGCTGGGGCTGGAGGTGCTGCTGAGCCTGAGGGTGCTACTGCTGGAGACCCTGGGTCTGGGGGTGCTGCTGCTGGAGACACTGGGGCTGGAGACCCTGGGACTTGGGGTGCCGGTTCTGGGGGTGCTGCTGCTGGTGGAGCTGGTCCTGGAGGAGCTGGCGCTGAGGGTTCTGGAGCTGCTGGAGGTGCTGGAGCTGCTGGGGGTACTGGAGCTGCTGGTGCTGGTGGCATTGCACAGCCGCGCGTGTTCTTCGCTCCACCGTCTCCGTCGTCTCAGCCACCGCCTGACTCTGTACTTCGCCAGATTCTTAGTCTCCCTTCGTCTACTGGTCTTCCGTTACAGCCTGGCTCACCGCTGCCTGCTCCTTCTCCTTACGCTGAGCAGACAGGGGGTCTTACTGAGCGTCGTGAGCCTGCGTCGCGTTCTGTCTCGCCTGTCTGTTCTGGTCGTTCCGGTCGTCGTGTTCCTCGTCCGCGTCAGCCGGCTGTCTCCGGCACCCACCTCGTAGTCCGTCGTCCTTCCTCTCTTCCGCAGCGTGTTCCTCTGCCGTCTCCTCCTGCGTCTTCTCTGCCTGTCGTTGCGGACCCTGACTCCGACCCGTCTGCTGAGCACCCTACTGTCACGCGTCTGCTAGCCACTGTTGTCACTGACCCGTCGTTTGAGTCTGCTGCTGCGTCTGCCTTTGTCGCTGAGCTGGTTGACTTTGCTGCTGCCTGTCGTCTAGACTACGCTGCTAGTCTTGTTGCTGAGTCTGAGTCTGTCTGTCCTCCGTCCATCGGGGATGAGTGTGCTCTTGGCACGGACGTCCTTGAGGACAGACAGGAGGACCTTGAGTGTCTTGCAGCCGCTGGGCCTCATCTCGTGGCCATGCTGCTTGCCCCTGAGGGAGACCCGGATGCACCAGACATCCCGACCCCGCGCTCTTACGCTGAGGCGATCGCGGGTGAGTACTCCTCTCAATGGCAGACAGCCATGGACGCAGAGATGGCATCCTGGAAGTCCACAGGCACCTACGTCGACGAGGTTCCCCCTCCTGGGGCGAACATCATCGACGGCATGTGGATTTTCAGGGTGAAGCGGCCGTCAGGTTCTCCGCCTGTCTTCAAGGCTCGTTACGTTGCTCGAAGCTTCAGTCAGCGGGAGGGAGTTGACTTCTTCCAGACTTTCTCCCCCACCCCGAAGATGACCACTCTTCGGGTGCTGCTGCACGTTGCCGCTCAGCGTGACTACGAGCTTCACTCGCTTGACTTCAGCACAGCTTTCTTACAGGGCAGCCTGCACGAGGAGATCTGGCTGCGCCGCCCACCTGGCTTCACTGGGTCGTTCCCTCCTGGTACCCAGTGGAGCCTCCGGCGGCCGGTCTACGGTCTCCGCCAGGCGCCACGTGAGTGGCACGACACACTGAGGACGACACTTGCGGCTCTTGGGTTTGCTCCTTCGACTGCTGACCCGTCGCTGTTTCTGCGCACCGACACTTCGCTGCCGCCGTTTTACATCCTCGTGTACGTCGACGACTTGGTCTTTGCCACTGCTGACACTGAGGCTCTCGCCCTGGTGAAGTCGGAGCTGCAGAAGATACACACGTGCACAGACCTGGGTGAGCTGCGCAGTTACCTTGGCTTGCAGATCACCCGGGACAGAGCACGCCGCACCATCACACTGACTTAGTCACACATGTTGCAGCAGGTCCTTCAGCGCTTCGGCTTCACCTGGTCCTCGGCACAGGCCACTCCTCTCGCTACAGGCCACTCGCTCTCAGCTCCACCTTCGGACGAGTCCGTAGAGCCGAGTGGTCCTTACCCAGAGCTAGTTGGCTGCCTCATGTACCTGATGACCTGCACTCGTCCTGACCTCGCGTACCCTCTTGGCCTTCTGGCTCGCTACGTGGCTCCTGGTCGGCACCGAAAGGTGCACATGGATGCTGCTAAGAGGGTACTGCGCTACTTGTGCAGTATATCGGGCATGGGGCTCGTGCTTGGAGGACGGGGCGACGTTGTCTTCACTGGTCACTCGGACGCTTCTTGGGTTGACGACCAGTCTACGCAGCGGTCGTCACAGGGTTACACCTTCAGTCTTGGCTCTGGCTCTGTTTCTTGGCGGTCTACGCGCTCGTCTTCTGTTCTCGGCTCCAGTTGTGAGGCTGAGATCTACGCCACAGCCATGGCTGCACAGGAGTTACGCTGGCTCACCTACCTGCTGACCGACTTGGGAGATAGGCCTCATTCTCCTCCAGTTCTGTACGTCAACAACAAGGCAGCCATTGCCTTGTATCAGGAGCACAGACTGGAGCACAGAACGAAGCACATCGCTCTGCGTTACTTCCTGGCTCGAGAGTTGCAGCAGCGGGGTCAGCTTCGTCTTGCTCACGTGGCCACTCGGGCCAACACTGCTGATATATTCACCAAGGCACTTCCGTCTGGTGATCATCAGCGCTTTTGTACTTTGTTGGGCCTTGTGCCTACGTTTCCACACTTGCTGTAGACTCTGCTTGTACTGTGATCTATATATATATACCTGCATGCTTGCTCTTGCTAGGTAGAGATCACTGTACTGTTTTTGTTGCATATATATCTCTGCATGTGAACTGGCCTTGTGGCATTTTTTGGTTGTGCTCAGTGTGTGTGGTGACGTTGTGATCCACCCTGAGCTTGCTTTGCTTTTCTTGACTGGTCTTGTGACCTCTTGCTCTCCCCCACTTTGCCTATGGGGGTGTGTCAAACATATATATGTGTTATAGTTTTGGGTAGGCTGTAGTGGGGTAGATACTGTGGGGTACAACCCCTTAGGTTTCTTCCTTGTACCAAAATCTCTCGACACTGCAAGTCAACCATGCCTAAGTTTCTAAGACTCACCCTCGCACTCACCTAAACACGCACCCTCGTACTTCCTCTCATATTCACCCGCATACACGCACTTGCACGCACCCTCGCACTTACCCTCAAGTACATGCGCGCACTCACACTCGCACTCACACCCGCTTTCGCACCCGGATAAAAAACTGCCCTCTCACCCTCACACACTCTCGTACTCACTCTCGCAACCACTCACGAACGCACAATTACTTTCAACCGTTCTTAGACACACCCTCAGAAACACAACACACACCTTTGCACTCACCCTCGAACTCTCGCACTCACTCGAACACTTTCACACTCACACGCGCACACAGTCGCCGGAACGGTGGCACCCTTGAACTCAACTCACACCCACACCCACACTCACGCTCACACTCGCCCTCGCACTCACACTCGCACTCACTCTTCTACTTGCAATCACACACCGTCTCACACACCTTCGCACTCAGACCCGCGCTCACACGCACTCTCGCGCGCACTCTCTCACGAGCACTCTCACACGCTCTCCTCACGCGCTACCTCACGCGCGCTCTCACGCGCACTTTCATGCGCTCTTTCACGCGCACTTTCACGAGCTCTCTCACGCGCACTCGCACGCGCTCTCTCACACGCACCCTCACGCGCTCCCTCATGCGCTCTCTCACGCGCACTCTCGCGCGCACTCTCACGCGCACTCTCACGAGCACTCTCACGCGCTCCCTCACGCGCTCCCTCACGCGCTCTCACGCGCTACCTCACGCGCTACCTCACGCGCTCTCGCACGCGCACTTTCACGCGCTCAATCACGCGCACTTTCACAAACTCTCTCACGCGCTCCCTCACGCGCACTCTCACGCGCTACCTCACGCGCTCTCACGCGCTACCTCACGCGCTACCTCACGCGCTACCCCACGCGCTACCTCACGCGCTACCTCACGCGCTACCCCACGCGCTACCTCACGCGCTCTCTCACGCGCACTTTCACGCGCTCAATCACGCGCACTTTCACGAACTCTCTCACGCGCACTCTCACGCGCGGCACTCTCAAGCGCGGCACTCTCACGCGGTCTCTCACGCGCTCCCTCACGCGCTCCCTCATGCGCACTCTCGCGCGCACTCTCGCGCGCACTCTCACGCGCACTCTCACGCGCACTCTCACGAGCACTCTCACGTGCTCCCTCACGCGCTCCCTCACGCGCTCTCTCACTCACTCTCTCACGTGCGCACTCTCACGATCTCTCGCACACGCACCCTCACGCGCTCCCTCACGCGCTCTCTCACGCGCACTCTCACGCGCTCTCTCATGCGCACTCTCATGTGCACTCTGACGCGCTCTCTCACGCGCTCTCTCACATGCCCTCTCACATGCCCTCTCACACGGCCTCTCACACGGCCTCTAACGCGGCCTCTCAACCGCACTCTCACACGCACTCTCACGCACGCACTCTCGCGCACTCTCACGAGCACTCTCACGAGCACTCTCACGCGCTCCCTCACGCGCTCCCTCACGCCCTCTCTCGCGGCCTCTCACGCGCACTCTCGCGCGCACTCTCACGCGCGCACTCTCGCGCACTCTCACGCGCTCCCTCACGTGCGCACTCTCACGCGCACTCTCACGCGCACTCTCACGCGCGCACTCTCACTCGCGCACTCTCACTCGCTCTCTCACGCTCTCTCTCACGCGCTCTCTCCTGCGCGTTCGCTCCCGTGCGCACGCTCTCCCTCGCGCTGAGTCTCTCCCCTTCTTCAAATGAAATTGCAATGCAAGAGGAGACCAATTGACACATAAAATTTACGACGAGAGCAGAAAATAAAGGAAAAATTAGCGGGGGGGTGGAGGATGAAAGGACCGGGACCGCTCCTGATAACCACGGTGCCTCAGAAACCAACCCGCGCTCGCGCACCAACTCGTGCTCGCGCTCCGGGCACCTATCGCCGGAGGCGAGAGCGGGGAGGAGGGAGAGGTGACGGCGGGGAGGAGGGAGAGGCGACGGCGGGGAGGAGGGAGAGGAGGCGGCGGGGAGGAGGGAGAGGCGACGGCGGGGAGGAGGGAGAGGCGACGGCGGGGAGGAGGGAGAGGAGGCGGCGGGGAGGAGGGAGAGGCGACGGCGGGGAGGAGGGAGAGGCGACGGCGGGGAGGAGGGATACGCGACGGCGGGGAGGAGGGAGAGGCGACGGCGGGGAGGAGGGAGAGGCGACGGCGGGGAGGAGGGAGAGGCGGCGGCGGGGACGAGGGAGAGGCGACGGCGGGGAGGAGGGAGAGGCGACGGCGGGGAGGAGGGAGAGGCGGCGGCGGGGAGGAGGGAGAGGCGACGGCGGGGAGGAGGGATACGCGACGGCGGGGAGGAGGGAGAGGCGACGGCGGGGAGGAGGGAGAGGCGACGACGGGTAGGAAGGAGAGGCGACGGCGGGTGGGAGGCGACGGTGGGTGGGAGGGAGAGAGGACGGCGCGGTGGGAAAGAAAGGATGGCGGGGTGGAGGTAGAGGCTATGACGAGGTGGGTGGTTGGGAGAAAGAGGCAACAGGTGGGTGGGATTGTCACGTGAAAACACACGCACAATCACGTGACACTGAGTGGGCTGAAAACAACTCACTATGAACCACCAGAAATAGTGCAATGTTACAATACAAAGTATCATCTTTGAGGAAAAATAACATCATTGTTCACTATATAAAACAAACGATCAATGTGTCTAGATCTTGACGTATTAGAAACATCAATTGTTAAAAATCATCAACATCCGCGTTGAAACGAATAGATTGAACAATAAAAAAACGCTTGCCATATTCCTTGAACGGTAGACCTAAATTTGGCGCTAAATGAGAAAAAACTGCATATTTTCTTTTGTCAACTAAGAATGTAACATCTACGCAACCCTTCCGACGTTAACGTCGAGTCTTGTTTTGTTCTCACCGTGCTTTGTGTTTACTGTAGCTTCGGAGGCGTACTGTTGACGGGAAGGTTGCCGTATCTCATTTGAAACTTGTTGGGGGATGCCCGAAGGAATTCCTTCCACCCAGGAATTCCGGAGGAACAGAAAAGAAATGGTGGGACCGTCGGAACGAGTTTCGCCGATCGATCTTGTCCATTTGCGGGCGTGGAAGAATCAACATTCACAAAACGACGAGGGGTGTAAGCTGCAAGTTGCGACGTTGCAAGCTGCATGTTTCATCCGGCGAATCGACGAGCTCGTGCTTCTTGCTTTCGCCAGGGGAGCCGGGTGTGCTGGGTTTGGCACTTTTCGTCTTTGCTTGTCCAGGTCCAGGCTTGCGTCTTGACAACCTACAGAAGACTGGCCAGTAGTCTCTTGCCAGGTCAGCTTATTTACACTACAGTCTGCTCTGCAAGTCTGCAATACGCAAAGATATTCTCATTAAATGGAACACACCAGTAACATGTGCTGTACACAATTTCCTTAGACTGCCCTGAAAAGGTTACTGTACAGTATTGTGGGACAGAAGCAGCAGCAATAAAGGCTGCTATTGCAGAACAGTGCAGCATAGAGGATTGTTGGTGGTTGTGGTGCGGTACTGTGGTTCGGTCTGGCTGGATGGCATTCTTCATCTTTCCTTTCCCCCGTCACGCCATCATCGCACAAACGAGTCACCTCACCACCACCTCCACCACCACCACACCAGTGTGACTTGACCACTCCACTCCACTTGTGTTGTGTGGCTTCTTCCTCGTCAACTGCTTTCTTGCCCAAACCTCACGTTTCTTCAACCTCGCCTTTCTCCGACCCGCCGCTCCGTTCCAATCGACTCATCCGCCCTGAAGCCTGTGCCGACTTGCTGCGCTATCTGATCATTTTTTTCGCTCATTCTGTTCATCCGTTTGCTCTACGGTTATTACCCGTTTTAGCTCAGCCCCCCCTACGGCGAATGGCGAGCGTTGGCCCAGACCCAGAGCATTCTGGGGTTTATGGCTGTAGCAGACTAACGCGAATCGGAAGAAATAATGCTCTTGGAGATTTCTAGGATCCCGCGCAAATCCAACTCATCATGGACTTTATGTGTCCAGGTTCCTCTCATGAGGTTCACGTAGATCGGCTCTGAAAGGAGTTTCCGTTACACGCGAATCACGCGGAAGCGATCCTCTTCCTCGCGTCAATTGCCAGGGCGATACTGTAGGGTTCGTAGCAAATTACCAAGCACGAAACTTTCAGCCCCGCGCGAAATATCTTCGCGCGGGCGCAAACCCTAGATCGGATATTGTAGCGTGCGACTCTGCTCGCGAATCCTTGAGCGGCCCTCGCGAGCGGGAATGGCGGCTTTACAAGAGGTCGTAGTGGCGGCGGCGTCGGTGGATTCGCCCGTGTGCGTCTGGGACCTCACCACCGGGTCGCTTCTCGCGTCGCTAGTGTCGTCCTCGTCGCAGCGCCGCGGGCTGTGCGCAATGGGACGCGACCACGTGGCGGTGTCGCAGCTGACGCGTGGCGAGTCCAAGGCGGGCGCCGTGAACGTGTGGTCGTGGAGGAAGGTACGCGGAATTGTCTTCGAGCCCGCCATTACGCGACATTTCGACGCGACGATTTTTAGTTAAAAAAACGCTCCGTTTGCGAGTCGAATCAGGCGTTGGCGGAAATGGAGCTACGGGTAGTTACGTCGAATTTTCCTTTCTAGAAACCCCTCTCAGCAGTTTGTTTCATGCGGTAATTCCCGTCATCCCCTTGGATCGAGCTTCGGCGATTTTAGTTGGGTTTATGTTAACTCTCGTCGTTCAACCTTCGCCCCGTCCCCGCTCTCTCTTCCCGCGCGCGCCCCGCATTCATAATGTCCCCCATTTCCTGGTTTCCCCCATCCCACGCGCGACTCTCCCCTCGCCGGAATCCATTCCCCCCCGCGCCCCTTCCGTCCCCGCGCACCCCTCGCTCTCCGCGCAGTCCGCGGTGGCGGTGCGCAGCCCAACGACGGAGGCCATAGGCCCGCTGGCGGCGACCGCGGACGGCGTGTACCTGTGCGGGGGCGGCGTGTCGGGGCGCGTTTACGTGTGGGAGGCGGCGACCGGGCGGCTGCTGCGCGTGTGGGCGGCGCACTACCGCGCGGTGACGTGTCTTGCGCTGTCGGACGACGACGCGCTGCTGGTGTCGGCGGGGGAGGACAGTATCATCCACGTCACACCCCTCGTGCGGTGAGTCAATGCTGACGTGTGTGACCTGCGCGCCCATGGCGGGCGGTGACCGCGCCACCAGGGGTTTAGTCTAGTCCCCGGGCTTTGTTCGTCTAGGCTCTAAGCGCCTAAACCCTTTTCCGATACTTCCAAGAGCCCGGTCAAGGGTTCTCTATCCTTGATTTTAGGTGTTGGGCGTCTAAAAGCTAAACCCTCTCAACCCTCTCAACCCTTTAAGCTCGTGTTTTAGCGTTCACCCCTTTCAGGTGTTGGTCGTCAAGTCTGACGTTTACCTCTCAAACTTGACGGCAGACACCCTGCCTCCTTTCTAGCCCAAAGCCCCACCTTCCCGCCTCCCACCTGTACTTTCCCCACTCCGTTTCATAAACCCCCCAATGCCCCCCTCCAACGTCCCTACCCCCTCCCCCTTCCCCCCCGCCGCCCTTCACCCGCGCATGTGCGCAGGATACTAGACGGGGTGAATCAACCAGGGGGAGGAGGCGGGGGAGGCGGGGGGGCCGGGAGCGGCAAGGGCGGAGGGGGAGCGGAGGGGTCAGGGGGTGTGCAGCCCATGTACACGTGGCAGCAGCACCAACAGGTAGGGCGGCGCGAGATACGATGCACTCATGAAGGGGGGTGAAAGGGGGAACGGGGAAAGGAGGGGAGGGGGGATTCTGGGAAAGCGGGGTTCGGGTGTGAAGGGGTTTTAGAATGTCCGTGGGGATGGTATAGGGGATAAGGGAAAGGGGGGGGGGGGGGGGGGGGGGGGGGGGGGAGGGGGGGGGGGGGGGGGGGGGGGGGGGGGGGGGGGGGGGGGGGGGGGGGGGGGGGGAAGGGGAAGGTGAGGGGGTAATGGAGGGATGGCGGGAAGCGATAGCTAGTGTTAGGAGAGCGATGCGGATGGGCCGCTGTGGGGTTTTGGGCGAGAACGAGAGGTTTGTGTGTCGTGCCATGCCCATGCCCTGGATGGGCATGGGTGGGCCCTGTCGTGCCGTAGCAACTGACGATGGCCGTGGTAGGCTCTGCCTGCTCCTCCCCCCTCCCCCCCCCCCCCTCTCCGATTGGTTTGTTGGCATGGCACAGTTCGGCCAACGAGCTATGGCGGCGAGCTATCTTCTCGTGCCATGCCCTGTCTCACCTGTGTTGTTCCTCCCGTCTGTCCCTCCTCCTCCTCCTCGCCTTCTCCCTTCCTCCTCTCCACTGTCGGACTAAATTCTCATCCCCCTCTCACCGCTCCCTCTGCTTCTCCCCCGCTGTCCCTCCCCTCCTGTCCCGTCAGGCCATCACGTCCCTGTGGATGGCAGCGGGCGGGTCTGTGCCCCGCACTCACCTCTTCCTCTGCTTCTCCTTCTGTATCGCTCCCGCTGTCCCTCCCCTCTCCTCCCGTCCCATCAGGCCATCACGTCCCTGTGGATGGCAGCGGGCGGAGTCAACTCGGTGCTTGTCTCCTCGTCCTCTGACCACTCGTGCAAGGTGCGCTGCTGTCTGTCTGTCACAGGAGACTCTCTTTTCAGAATGCATTGCTCGTCCGCTCGTCCCTTCCCTGCATATATGCATCGCTGCTTGCCTCGACGCCTGCCTCGCTGCCTGCATACCCGACGTTCACGCACTCAGTTCACCTCTTCTCCCTCCCTCCTCTCCGACCTGCCATTCTCCCCTCATTCCTTCCCTCTCTTTCCCACTTCCATCCATGATCCCCCTCCCCCCATTCTCCCCTCGTTATCCCCTTTTCTTTTCCCACCCCTCATTCCCCCCCTCCCCAAATTCTCCCCCCCCCGCCCCGCCGTATCAGATCTGGAGTCTAGCGATGGGCGCGCTGCTGCGGTCATACGTCTTCCCAGTGGCCGTGACAGCAGCAGCCATGGATCCGGGCGAGTACACGCTGTACGCGGGGGGAGCAGACGGCAACATCTACCTCACGGCGCTCAACTTCACGGCTGTCAGCAGCAGCGCCATGGACCCCATGACGCATGACGACGCGCTGATCGGCCACAGGTGGGTGTGTGTGGTGCGCGGTGCAGTGCTGTGGGGAGGGATGCCACGTTCAGCCGTGCGATGCTGTGTCACACATGCTCACTGTCGCCGCTCCCGCCTATCCTGCCCCCTCCTTCCCCCCAACAGTCACAGTCACAGCATCAACATCAGCATCACAGCATTGGAGTTCAGTGCGGATGCGGTGTCTCTGGTGTCGGCATCAGAGGATTGCACGGTATTACGTCTCATCTCTCCCCTTCCGCCCTTCTCCTCCGCTCTCCCCCCCTTCGACAACAACATCAGTCACAGCATCACAGCATTAGAGTTCAGTGCGGATGCGGTGTTGCTGGTGTCGGCGTCAGAAGACTGCACCGTGCCACGTCTCATCTCTCCCCTCCCGCCCATCTCCCCCGCTCCTCCCCCCCCCCCTTCCTTCCAACAGTCACAGCATCACAGCATTGGAGTTCAGTGCGGATGCGGTGTCACTGGTGTCGGCATCAGAGGATTGCACTGTGCGCGTGTGGGACACTGTCACTCGCCAACTGCTCCGCACCTTCACCAACTGCAAAGGTGCGCTCCCTTCCCACCAGCCCCCCTTGCCGTGCTTCCTCCCCCCTTCCCTCCCTCCCTCCCTCCCTCCCTCCCTCCCTCCCTCCCTCCCTCCCTCCCTCCCTCCCTCCCTCCCTCCCTCCCTCCCTCCCTCCCTCCCTCCCTCCCTCCCTCCCTCCCTCCCTTCCTCCCTCCCTCCCTCCCTCCCTCCCTCCCTCCCACCCTATCCTCTTCTGCTTCCTTCCTTCCAAACCCTGTCCCTCCCTGCCTGTCCACGCACGGTGCGAGTGTGGGACACCGTCACACGCCAGCTCCTCCGCACCTTCACCAACTGCAAAGGTGCGCTTCCCCAACCCCCCCTGCCATTGCCTCCCTCTCTGCCTTGCCCGTTCCCTCGCTCCCTGCCACTCCTCCCTTCCTCCTTTCCAAACCTCATCCCTCCCCTCTCCCATCCCTTCCCCTCTCCCTCGCCCGCCCCTTTCCCCCTTCCCCCCCAGGCCCTGTCTCCTGCCTGCTGGTCCTCCCCAAGCCCCCCACGCTCTTCCCCTCGTCAGACATCTCCCGCTCCTCCGCCTCTGCCTCGGCGCGCAAGCCCTCCGCGCTCCCACCCATGCCTCTGCACAAGTACGCCAACGCCGCTGCCACTGGCCTCACCGGGAGTGAACCCTGGGAGGAGGCGCCTCTGCTGCTGCCGAACGTTGCCGGAGGGGGAGGAGGAGGAGGGGGAGGATGGGGAGTGGGTGGGGGGTTGGTGCCGGTTCCTGGGAGTGTGGGCGGGGAGAGGGAGGGCGAGGAGTGGGGGGGAGTGGACGGGTGTTACAGCAGCGAGGTGCTGGTGCGGACTGTGGTTGAGACCAAGGTGAGTGAGAGTGGGGCGAATGGGTGAGTTCTGGCTGCTGGCTGGTTGCTGGTGGGTTGGTGTGTGCGTGCTGCCTGTTTCCTGCTGGATAATAGCTGGGTGGTCGCCCGCGTTATCCGCCTGGAGGACTTCAAAACTCCCTCTCCCTTCCACCTTCTCCCTTCTCCTTTCCACCTTCTCCCCTTCCTCTTCCCCCTCCCCTTCTCCCCTCGTCCCCCGGTCCCCCTGTCCATCCCATCCCCCCCCTTTACCAGGAGGACCAATCGCTGGTAGCGCTGCAGCTGCAGAACGCGCGGCTGCTGAGCAACCTGCAGCGCGCCAACGAGGGGCTCAGGCAGATGTACCGCCTGGCGATCTCTGAAACTCCCTCTTCCTTCTCCCTTCTTCCGTCTCCCCTCTCCCTTCCCCCGTCCCCCTTCTCCTGCCCCTCTCCGCACTACCCTATCCCCTTCACCACCTCCCCTTCCGCTTCCCCCTCTCCCTGTCCGTCTCCCCCCACCGCCCCCCCCGGCCGTCCCGTCCCCCCTGTCTTCCCTTTACCAGGAGGACCAATCGCTAGTGGCGCTGCAGCTGCAGAACGCGCGGCTGCTGAGCAACCTGCAGCGCGCCAATGAGGGGCTCAGGCAGATGTACCGCCTGGCGGTGTCTGAAACCATGGTGGATCACCTGGGGTTGGGTATGGAGGGAGGAGGGGCCGCGGGGGGGAGTGAGGTGGATAGAAGCAAGCGCAAGAGAAGCGCGCCTGTGCTGTGAGGAAGGGTAGAGACACCTCGGAGAAGAGAAAGTGTGGTGGGCCAACGAGGGGCTGCTCTGCTCAGCGAGGGGCTTCTCAGCGAGGGGCTGCTCAGCGAGGGGCTAAGGCAGACGTACCGCCTGGCTGTGTCTGAGACCATGGTGGATCACCTGGGGCTGGGCATGGAGGGAGGGGCCACGGGTGGCAGGGAGGTTGACTGGAGCAAGCGCACGAGAAGCGCGCCGGTGCTGTGACTGGGAGAGGGGAATGGGGAGTGGGATGCGGAGCAGATTGAAGAGAGAATGAGCAGGAGGGAAGGAAGTATGAGGGTGGAGTGGAAGGGCGGCAAGGCTAAGGGTCACTTCAGTTCCAACCCAGCACAAGTGGTGGAGTATGCACCATGCACCAGTGTGACTTGCCGGCTCAGCAGAAGTGAGCCAGCAACTGGTGTAGGTGGTAGGGGGCATTTCAGAGGAGGGAAGGTAGTGTATGATATAGTATGAAAGGGTAGGGTAGGTGGGTGAAGCGCAGTGGGATATAGTGAATTGCAGTGGGGTGCAGGCTCTGCGTTGCAGTAGATGGGATGGGATGGGGGGCATGTGGGTCGGGTTGGGGGACCATGGGTTGCGCGGTGCTGCTGCTGTGGTGCTGCTACACTCTGGGTATTATAACTTGTATTTACATGAACCCTGTTTCCAGGCAGTGTTGGGGTGCTGCTGCTGCTGCCGCTCTGGTGCTGTCAGCTTGTTGCATGGGTCATTCTCATTCAGCTACCGTAGCAGTTTTGAGGCGCCTCAAAACTAGACTGCTCTGGTGCTCTCTATCACCTTGTTGCATGGGTCATTCTCATTCAGCTGCCGTAGCAGTTTTGAGGCGCCTCAAAACTAGACTGCTCTGGTGCTGTCTGTCAGCTTGTTGCATGGGTCATTCTCATTCAGCTACCGTAGCAGTGTGTTGGGGTGTGCGGTGTACAGCTTGGTTCCTCATGCTTGAGATGGTTTACTTTACCGTACCAGTAGATGTTCCCGCTAATCATATCAGTAACTCCTTTAATTGTTTATACACTTGCAAAATTAACATGTGGAGTACAAACAAGAGAGAACTCATCAGAGACAAGCAAGTAAAAGAGGAATCGTTGTGTGGTGCTTGCATGAGGCAGCAACTAGGCAGTTACGGCAGCAGCCGCAAAGGCACCAGCGCAATGCCTACGATAAAGCAGTTGCAGCAAATCATCCCTGCATCCCCCGCAACACTACTGTTACTGTATGCAGTCCCTGACCCTGCCTCGATCATGATTCATGCTTCCGTGGTGTTCCGTGCGCTTGTGTGGTGTGGTTCAGCTGGGCAGAGAGGTGCCGAACAATTGAAGGGAGATGGTAAAGAAAGGAGGACTGGGACGTATGGGGAATGGAGCATCGGGCATGGTGCATGGTGCATGGTGCATGGGGCATGGGGAGGCAGAATGTGCGTCAGATAAAGCGAGGCATACCCCCACCACCACCCATGGTACCACCCCCAGGAAAGAACCTGCCACCACGACCACCTCCCCTCCTCCCGACTCCTCCCACTCCTCCCACTCCTCCAACTCCTCCCACCCCCCCATGCCCTCCCCCCAAGGCCTCCCTCATGGCTCTAGAACCACCCATCCCACCATCCACATCCATCCCATCCCCTTCCCCCCCAATCACCCTCCCATCCGGTCCAAACATCCCACCCATCATCCCATCTCCGCCCAGCATCCCCCCTCCCCCAATCCCCACCCCGCCCATGCCCCCAAACCCCCCAAACCCGCCCCCACCCCCTCCCCCAACACCTGGGAAACGGTCATAATCCCCCCCGATCATGCCAGGAGGGGCGAACCCTCCCCCTGGCGGGGGGAGAAAGGGCTGGGGGCGGTGAAACGGGGGGAAGAAGCGGGAGCGAGCAGCACGAGCTGATGCTTCACGCAGCATCCTCTCCTCCTCCTCTGCCCGCTCTCTCTCTCTGCGCTTCTGCCACCATGACCCGAAAGCAGCCTTCCAGTTGGCATGCCCGGGGGGTGGGGGAGGGGGGAGGGGGAGAGCGTCAGTGACCCCAACAGCAGCAGCAGTCGTAGCAGCAGTGGCAGCAGCAGTGGTAGCAGCAGCAGCGCCAGCAGTCGTGACAGGAGGGGTAGCAGGGGTGGGAGAAGAGGGGGAGGCAGGGAGGCAGAACTCAGAGGCAAAGAGCGCGAACCAGACCTCGTCTGCAGCGTCAACTGTGAAGTGCAGGTCAGAGCACGTGCATGCGAGGGATGCGAGGTCCACAGGAGGCAGCTTCCTCAGCAGCAGCAGGCGGAGTTCGTGGGGGAGGGCGAGCAGGGAGGGGAGGAAGAGGAGGAGTGGAGCAGGGGGAGCAGGGGAGGGCGAGCGGGAGGTAGGGGAGGAGGAGGGGTGGTGGGTGGTGGTGGTAGGCCTGGGGCAGGTGTGTGTGTGGATGTGCAGCGTGGGAGGGGCGTGAGGGATAGGACCACTGTCAGCAGGAGCAGCAGGAGCAGCGACAGGAGAAGCAGCAGCAGCAGGCGAAGCAGGAGTAACAGCAGAGCAGGCACAGAGGCGGAAGCGAAAGGAGGCATCGGAGAGCAGGGGGAGAGTGAGTTGATCCTTGATGCAACGCCACATGTCCCTCACACTCACGTACACCACTGCTGCCACCCGTGCTACCTCTGGGCTCGCCTGTGCACCTCCCTGCTGCTGCTGCTGCTGCTGGGAGGGCTGTTGCAGTTGCAGCTGCTGCTGCTGCTGGGGCTCTTTCAGGAAGGTGGAGAACGGCAAAACAAGGCGACGCACAGAGGGGGGGGAGGTGGCTCGAACGGAGGAAGAAGCGGAGGACGGTGGGGTGGGGGAGAGAGTAGCGCCATAGACCAGCAGGGACTGGCCCAGGGTGCAGAATTGCAGGGAGACAAGAGGCGGGAGCGGTGGGAGAGGGGAGGACGAGGGGGAGGAGGAGGAGGTGGCAATGGAGTAGAGAACAGTGAGAGGCTTGGACGGATGGGCCCAGCACAGCGGACCCAAACCGTTGCTGCTGCTGTTGCTGTTGTTGCCACAGGCTGGTGCAGGGCTGGGGCTCACAGGGCTAGTGTAGCTTACAGAGCTCACAGGGTTCCCGGGGCTCACAGGGCTCACGGAAGTGAATCCGGACTCTATCATAGCAGCATGCACAGCCAGCGCCAGCCATGCACCTGGGGACAGGGCATGCCACACCCTTGTATCTTCCACCTCTCCCTCTCTCACTGCTGCTCCCACCACCGCTGCTGCTGCTGCTGCTGCTGCTGCTCCTGGTGCTTGTGGTGATCTGTCGTCTGGCTCATGACCAGTCTTTCCTGGGACGTTACTCTGCCCCGTGTACACAGCACCACGCATCTCTGCACGAATCACTCGGCTCAGCGCCGCAGGGATTGCTGCCGCTGGCGCAGCTGGTGCTGGTCCTGCCGCTGGCGCTGCCGCTGCTGCCGTTGGTGGTGGTGGTGCTGCTAGTGGTGGTGCTGCTGGTGCTGCTGTTGGTGGTGGTGCTGCTGGTGCTGCTGTTGGTGGTGCTGGTGCTGGTGCTGCAGCTGCTGCTGCTGCTGCTGCTTCTGCTGCTGCAGTCGGTGCGGCACCTTCTCCTGTTTCCACCTCCATTGCTGCCTCGCCCACTCCCTCTCCTGCTCGACCCGTCGAGTCCTTTGCTGCTACCCCATCACCAGCAGCCCTTCCACTGCCTTCACTTTCGCCCGCCCCTCCGCGCTCATCCGCGCCCGCCACCCTGCTGAGCGCAGCACTGGCGCACCGTTCCCTGCGCTGCCGCTTCCACTCCTCGCTCCCAACCGCCACTGCAGCTGTTGCTGCGGGCGCTGCGGCTGCTGGCGCTGCTGCTGTTGGCAGAGCTAGCGGTGTTGGTTGTGTTGGTACTGCTGAATTCGCTCCGTCTACACCAGAGCCTACAATAGTCCTCCTAATCCCTCCGCTTCTCCCGCCGCCTTCCGCGCCGTCAGCAAGAACCGTCCCCTCCGCGGTACCTGCGCCCCCCGCACCTCCCGCGCCCTCCGCCAGCACAAAAATCAAGTCGCCGCCGCGAATCCCGAGCTCCGAAATTGCAACGTCAGGGCCTGCGCCGCCATCGGTGAGGGCATCGCGTTTGTTCAGTGATAGGCGTAGGGCCGCGGGCGGAACGCCGAACGAGGCGGCGACGAGTTCCCGGAGCGCGCGGAGCGAGCAGTGCTGCGGCGCTTCGATGCGATGCGTGGCGCCGCCTTGGGCGGATCGCACACGGAGCTTCATGAAGGAGGATTATGCGGCAGAAACTGACGGAAAACGGAACGAACAAGGTCGAGCCTGTCAAAGATGTTGACGCGCACGGTCAAATCCGATAAAAGATAGACACGGAGTTCTCGTTCAGATAAAGAAGCGGGGATATAACGAGGCGATGGCAGACGTTAGCGTGGAAGAATTCGTACGAAAAATGACGGGAGGGAAAGACAGCAGGCTATTCAAGAAACGACATGAGTGGAAGCGAATATGCAAGTCGGGCTTGGATCTCGTCCTTTTTTCGAGGGGCGAATTCGCGTGCCGAGGAAGAAACTGTGATTCGCATGCACAAGGTTGGCGGGATGGAGGTGGAAAGTGCATGCAGGAGTTGCCAGAGACAAATGCCATAGAAATTTATACAAAGCGGTTTCTCGAAATGATTTCATTTCAACTGGTGGAATGAATCAATCCCAGTTTCGAGTCGAATACTTCCGTAGCGAGTATAACTGTTCTCCCTCAAGTCGAGTCAAAGTGTGACGTGTGGACACGTTCTGGATGAAAAGCTTCTCCATGGTGGGCTACCACCAGGACATTTTCGCCACGCTTCGCCTAGAGGCGTCACCCATTTCCGCACACCACGTTTCGCTCGTCTCGCCACGTGAGCTCAACAAACGCTCCAACATGGCAGCAAAAGCGCTGAATCAGCACGACCCAATCAGCTTTCGCCTCGGGTTTTCATCCGCGCCTCCCCCAATTCCCTGTGTTACGGGGAGTACAATTGTACAAACCTGGAACAGATTCCGCTTCTCTCTCCGCTGCGCACTCCCCTGAGAGCCCCGCGTGCAAAATTGTATTTCTCCGCCTTCCGCAGCAAGCCCCGTCTCCCGCGCATCTCAGCCATCACAACATCACAACCACGGCATGCCCTTGGGATTGTCCAGGGAGCCCCCCACCCCATCTCCCCCACCACACTTCACACACGACGACCCACGGAGGAGTCTCCACACTCACCCAGTGAGGAGGAATTGCCTTGCCTGGGCTTTCCTCTCCAAGCTTGAGGCTTGTGCTGCTTCTCGAGATCCCAACAGTTGCTAGAATCTCCCTCCCTGCCGCAATGGATACCGCCATGGCATCCTCCCTCTCTCTGGGACTCTCATCCCTCTCTCTCGCGCCCACCGCTGCGATCGACGGCCCGTCCACCGCGCGTCCTCTCAGCTTCTCCGCGAGCTCCCTCCGCGGATCCGCGCTCTCCCTGTCCGCCTCCGCGCCCCGCCAGCGCGCGGAAGCCGCATTCGTCTGTAAGGCGGCGTACGCGGACGTGGAGGGCGATCAGGAGGAGAGCGAGGAGGACATTCGCGCGGGCTACGAGGCGCTTTACGGAAAGCCGTTCGGCGTGGTCAAGGACTCTAAGAGCTTCTCCTCTTCCGATGAGGACGACGAGGAGGCTCCCGCGCGCAGGCAGCGCAGGGGACCGCGAACCGGTGGCGATTCCGACAACAGCAGCGAGGGCGGCAGCGGCGGCGGCGGTCGCGGCGGCCGTCGCGGGCTCCAGGCGTCCGACGGCATGTCGGAGCGCGTGCTCCAGGTGCGCCGCGTGACGAAGGTCGTGAAGGGCGGGAAGCAGCTGTCCTTCCGGGCGGTTGTCGTTGTCGGGGACCGCGGGGGCCAGGTCGGCGTGGGCGTCGGAAAGGCGAAGGAAGTTTCCACCGCAGTGCAGAAGGCGGTCAAGGACGCGCGTCGCCACATGGTGCGCGTGCCCATGACCAAGTACCGCACGTTCCCTCACCGCTCCGATGGGACTTTCGGCGCGGCGTCTGTGATGCTGCGGCCCGCGGCGACCGGTACGGGAGTTATTGCGGGAGGTGCGGTGCGCGTGGTGCTGGAACTCGCGGGGCTGGAAAACGCGCTGGGGAAGTCGCTGGGGAGCCCGAACCCGCTGAACAACGCGCGCGCCGTGCTAGACGCGGTGAGCAAGATGAAGCAGTTCAAGGAGGTGTCGGAGGAGCGCAACATCCCCATGGAGGTGCTCTGGCAATGAACCACCCTCGCCTTCAGGATTCCTTCAGCAGTCCCGTCAGGATTCTTTAAGGATGTTCACCAGGTTGATCCTGCTTCCTCGTCGCTCGCTCATGGACAGTTGCTGGTTTACGCAATATATAATGCAGGTTTCAGTGTTCTCTTTTTCAGCTTCCGCAAACCAGTTTCCCTCCTTCCGCCCTCCCGTTCCCTCCCTTTTTTTTACCGGTACAAAATTATAGTCATCCCTTGTCAGACCAGAGTGTTTTAGAACTTGATCCTGTAAGAACGCATGTGTATTCCTAGTACCTTTTTACTTCAAAACAGCTCTCTTTCTTTTCGCCGTCGATGCAACTGCATGTCCCAACAAGGCGCACCAGAAATAACACACGCGTCGTGAGTCGCTAGGCTCACTGAGCTTAGAAGAAAGGAAAGGGCGGGCATTAACCGGGCCCACTTTCCCTTCTCCATCCAGTTCTTTGAAGGGGCCAGGGATTGTGAGAGGCCTTCTACCTAATGTGCATGGGTTGTGAGGGATTCAGAGGGGTTTTTGAGGGGATGTCGGGGTGCGTACTTGGAACGGTTTTGGCGGGGTGTAAGTGCATGCATGTGTATCTGAATGTCTGTGTGCATGTGCTTGCGCATGGGATGGCCTCACCTGTGAATGGTCAGTGTCATTGTGGGAGTTCGAGTCCGTTCGGGTCCCTGTACCCCTTTTTCCCTCCCTCTCGCCACAATCTCCATCCTCCTCCTTTTGTCATCGAGTGTAGCTCTTTCTCTCCACCACCCCCTGTTCTCCTGCGTTTTTCCTACCTTCCTCTCTCTCTCTCTCTCGCTCGCTGTCTCTCCCTCTGCCTCTCCCTCTCTCGCTCGCTCTCTCTCCCTCTCTCTCTTTCTCTCTCTCTCTCGCTCGCTGTCTCTCCCTCTCTCTCTCTCTCTCTCTCTCTCTCTCACTCTCTCTCTCTCACTCTCTCTCTCCCTCTCTCTCTCTCCGGCCCCTTACCTTTTCTCACCTCCTCCCCTGCGTCCTTTCCTCCCACTCGCCTCTCTTTCTTATTCCTCACCCCCCTCCTTCCCCCCTCACCCTAAGCCTCCTCCCTCCTTCGCTCCATCCCTGTCCGTCTGTTATCTCCGGCCTTCCCTTTCTCCTCTGTGCCCCCTTCCATTCTGAGCACTCAGCAGACGTGGGAAGTGGGTACTGTCGCGGTGGGATGAGGGTGGATGTTTGGATGTCTTGTCCGTCTGTCAATCTGTCTGTATGGTGTGGTTCATGGATGGCTGTGGCAATGGTGGTTGGGTGGGTGGGTGGGAGAAGCACGGTGAGGATTGCATTGCATGAATGAAGGCAAAAGGAAAGAGCATCAGCGCCACAAGCATTCCTTTCGTAACCTGTCATTGCAAACAGCAGGCCATTGTCCTGCTGAATTCCAGACCACTGAAGCGCACGGCTTGTCGCTGTAAAACTCTTTCCACTTACCGTAAGCAGCACAGAATGGAAGCTATGATCTGCATTCGGGCATTTGTTGTCTAAGGGAGACTTGGTTGTAGTGGTACCTGTACCTATGTGGAGGGCGATTGTTTTCACTGACTTGCTTGCAAGTCGTAGCTGTGGTAAAATCCTCTGCATTGGTACACCCTGCTTCTGATTACCTTGTCAGTGAAGTACAGACGTGTGCTTCTCAAACCTACCATACCAACCAATGTCTGGGGTAGTCAAGAATCCAACAATGGTATCATACCATACCAAAGAGTCATGCTGTGATTCACAATCCTTCTCCTACCAACCCACCCAGACACCACTGCACTACGATTCCATTCACTGTACCTAATTCAGCCAATAAAATTTTACGGTAACGCAGCCTCTCCAAGCTGGTTCCGTACCGTGGCACAGCTTTGCCCCAATACAATCACACACCTCCCGCCGACACCCCCACCCTTACACAATATAATCATCTAACTCGTCCAAGTCTACCCTACGCTCCAGCATCCAAGCTTCGCACTCTCACAACTCCACCCGACCCAACTGTTCCAGCCTATGCTTCGGCGGTCGTGCCGCCTCTACCACATCTCTCACGCGCCGCACACCCCTCCCCACATGCGCCAACCCCTGGGCTTCAGGCAGCACCGCCACCCCGTACAGAATCTCCTCCTGATACGACACGGCCAAACTGGTGAAGCCTACCGTGTGTGTGTGCCCCTACAAACGACTTCCAAGACGTCTTTCAAGACTCCACCCGTCCCAACTCATCCAGCTTGTACCCTGGCGGCCGTGCCGCCTCAACCACCTCCCTCACGCGCCGCACACCCCTCCCCACACGCGCCAACCCCTGGGCCTTCAGGCAGCACCGCCACCCCGTACAGAATCTCCTCCTGATACGCTGTCACCAGTGCCACTGTCCCGATTGTCGCGCCGAGTGTCAGCCACGCTCTGTCGTTGGTCCCTTCTGTCGCAGCACAGGCTAGCCCTTCTCTTACGTTCCGCCCCTGCTGCTGCAGCCAGAGGGCCACTCGCCCTCCTGCTGGTCTGACTGAGTCTCCTCCGCTGATTGATGGGTTTAGAGCGGTTCCGGTGGGTGCTGAGGTGAGTAGATGGGTGCTGCTACCTGAGCTGGTGAGGATGTGTGTGCTCGGCTCGGGCCCTGCTCCCACTGCTGCCATTGCTGCCACTGCTCCTGCTGCTCCTGCTGCTCCTGCTGCTGCTGTGGGCTCAGCCCCATTCACAGAACCCACACCAGCCGCAATAGGACCAGCCGCTGCTTCTGCTGTGGTCAAGACAACAGCTGAGCCAGCAGCACCCGTTGCGCTTCCCTGCTGCCCCTGCACCTGCACCTGCTGCGTCTGCCCCTTACCGTTGCGAGACCTCTCCCGCATCTGTTGGTACAGCACCGTTCGCAGCAGCTGCCACGCTGCTCTCTGCACTGAGTCCATTGCTACCTGCGCTGTCGTGCCCGCCCACCCGCCCACTTTCCCCGCTGCTGCCGCCGCCGCTGCCACTCCCGATTTGGTCACTGATGTCACTGCTGCTGCCGTTGTCGCTGTTGCTGTTGCTGTTGCAGTTGCTGTGGCTGTCGCTGTTGCTGTGGCTGTGGCTGTGGCTGTTGCTGCTGTTGTTACTGTGGCAACTGTGGTTGCACCTACATTTGTAGCTGCAGCAGTAACAGCAGCAGTACCAGCAGCAGAAGCAGAGGCAGACGCAACAGCAGCGGCAGCAGCAGGAGCGGCAACAGCAGCGCCAGTAGCCTTACCAGACCCGGTAGCACCCGCAACCGAAGCCACTGACCCTCCGGCTGCCTTCCCACCAGCCACACCACCTGCTGCTATCTTCCCCGCACCTGCACCTGCTATCTTCCCTGCACCTGCCCCTGCCACCTTCCCTCCAACACCCACCGCTGCTTTGCCCACACCGGCGGCTGAAACACCCACTGCCTTCGCCGCACCTGCTGCCTTCCCCACAGCACCAGCGCTAGCTGCTGCTGCTTTCCCAGCTCCTGCTGCCATCACTGCTGAACCTCCAGCCACCTTCCCAGTCCCAGCCACAAGCCCAGCCGAACCCGCCAGCTTCCCTGCCCCGGTAGCAGCAGCAGCCGCCACAGCCTTCCCAGCACCTGCAGCACCAGCAGCATTCGCAGCAGCAGAGCCGCCTGCCATAGCCCCAGCTTTTCCAATCCCCACAGCTGCGATCTTCCCCTGCAGACCCACCTTACCTGCCAGAAGCGCTAGCTTGGCTCCTAGCGGCCCTGTGACGGCAGCAGCAGACGCTTTCATTCCTGCTGCTGTCACCAGACGGTGCATGAGGAAGGAAAACAGCTTCCCCTTGGCTCCTCCTGCTGCTATCGAGGCGGCTTTTAAGGTGAACAGCTTGAGAAGGGCGGAGAGGGAGAGGGTTTTGGAGAGAGAGGAGAAGGTGATGAGGATTAGAGCTGCTCCTGCTCCTGCGCCTGCTGCTGCCAGTGAGGAGGCAGACGCCTTATGAGCCGCTCCTGCAGCACCGCCAGTGCCGCTGCCGCTGCCACTGACACCACTAGCTGTTGCGGGAGAGAGCGCAGCGAAAGCGTGGTCAGCGCCTCTTCCTGCAGCGGAAGCAGCGTGAGATTCAAAGAGATGCGCTGGTATGAGACACTCTCTAGCCAATGCTCTCAGGCTCGAAGACAGGCCCGGGGATGCTGCTGCTGCTGCTGTTGCTGCTGCTGGTGCTAGTGCTGCTGGTGCTAGTGCTGCTGGTGCTAGTGCTGCTGGTGCTAGTGCTGCTGGTGCTAGTGCTGCTGGTGCTAGTGCTGCTGGTGCTAGTGCTGCTGGTGCTAGTGCTGCTGGTGCTAGTGCTGCTGGTGCTAGTGCTGCTGGTGCTAGTGCTGCTGGTGCTAGTGCTGCTGGTGCTAGTGCTGCAGGGTTCACACGACCAGCAGCAGCAGCAGTGGCGGCAGCAGCAGGCCATGAGCGGCGCAGGAGAGGGAGCAGCGACGTGGAGAGAGTGACAACCATGGCCTGCCCGGGCTGCAGCGCTGCTGCTTCGTTTTCAATGGCCTGCACCAGCAGCACCTCCTGCTGCTCCTCCCTGCTCAGCTCTAGCAGCTGCTGCAGCCCCACCAGTGCCGAGTGTGAATCAGACACTGGCAATGCAGCAGCAGTAGCAGCGGCAGCCTTTTCTTCAGTATCAGCCGTTGCTCCCACTCCCTGTGCTGCTTCTCCCTGTCGTTTCACTACCAGTCTTCCATCGCCCGGTACACGGTTCCCGTCCCTCCCTCTGATCGCCCCTTGCTGCTCCTGCTCCTTCTCCTCCCCTTCCACTACTTGCTCTTTTCCAGACGAAGCGACACCTGACGCTCTCTCCTGCACAGCTTCTCCGCGAAACCACCTGAGGAAACGCCTGAGCCTGCCCCCCTCGGCCTCATGCGCATTCCCCTGGAGGGCTCTTTCATCCCCTGCTGCTGCTGCTGCTGCTGCTGCTGCTGCTGCACTCGCAATAACCATCTCACCGCTGCTGCCCTCGGTACTATCACTCTCAGTTCTAGCACCCGCATTAGAAGCACGAGTGTGACTGTGAGCCGTACCACTGCTGCCACCACTACCTGCAGCAGCATCATAGGTTACCTCTGCCCTGCCTCGCTCTTCTCCTTCTCCTTCTCTTTTCAATGCATGCCCCTCCCCTTGCTCCTCGACCTCTTCGATTCTTCTCTCCAGCAAACCCCCTCCCCCGTTTCTCCCCTTACCTCCTTCCCCTCCTCCTCTTCCTCCCCCCGCGCCTCTCCCTCCTCCGTCACCTCCTCCCCCGCCACCCATCGTCCCATCCATCTGCCGCAGCCGTGTGAACACAGATTCTGATGGATCCACAGGGGTTGATCGTGCCTCCTCTATCTGCACCTCGCGAATCACGTCTGCCAGGCGCCCGTACAGCCGCACGTGCCGCACCGCGTCTGACAATAACGGGTCTGCTTGTGACGAGGATGTTGCTGCACCTGCACCTTCCCTGCCCATGGGAACAAGAGCACGGGTATCAGCAGCAGAAGCAGCATCAGCAGCAGCGCCAGCAGCAGCGCCACCACCAGCCGCATTATGCCTGCCTCCGCTACTCTCCTCTCGCACCCTTCCCTCTCCCGTCTCCTCTCCCTCCCTCCCACTCTTTCCCTCTCCCTCCTGCGCTAGCCTCTCCCCTACCCCACTCCCGTCCGCCACAGCAGCAGCCAGCAGCAGCCTGGCCGCAGCAGCAGCCTCCCTCATCCCCTTCATCTCCTCAAACGCGCGTTCGTAGGTTGACAGCACTGCCAGCACCCCATTCGCCACCTCCCTATCCCCCCACGCAACCTCTTCCCCTTCTCCCTCCTCTCCCTGCCTTTCCTTCCCAACCTCCCTGCCCTGCTCTGCTTCTGAAGGCCCACGCTCAGGCGAACCAGAAACGCTGGCCTCGGATGTAGCAGCAGCTGTAGCAGTGGCTGTAGCAGCAGCGCCTGGCACGGCATCCCTGGTGGTTAAAGAGCTACTCAATGTGGGGTGGGGGAGAAGAGCTAGAGCCTTTGGGCCGAATTGTGCTAGGGCAAAGTGATGCGCGATATCGGGCAGAGGAGGGAGGAGAGTCAGAGGCGGAGAGGGAGGAGGAGGAGAAGGCAAGGATCTAGAGAGGCACAGAGCAAGCGCTCGCTCTCGTGCATGTTGCCTGCTGCTCCCTCTTGCTGCCTTTTGAGTTGACTCAGGCTTCGGAGCCACAGCCGCCCGGGAACTGGAAAGGCAGAGATCAAACGCACGTGCACGTGCACTCGCAATCGCAATCGCACTCGCACTCACACGCTCCTTGCTACTATTCCCTCTTGCTGCTTTTTGAGTCAATTCCGAAGGCACAGCAGGCCTGGAGCTGGAAAGGCAGAGGTCAAACGCACGTGCACGTGCACGCTCCTTCTTACTACTTCCCCTTGCCCGGGAACCATCACTAATGGCCATCTTTCTAGGGGAGACACTGCCAACAGCTATACCATCCACAGCCACAACCTGCACACTTCTCCTTCCCTGGTCACTCAACCCCTTCCTCTCTCCTTCACTCCCTAGAAATGCGCAATCCTGAGTGTCACACTCTCCTGCATGTGTACCCCTCTCATTTTGCCCTTCATCCTCCCCTTCGGTACCTACCGCAGCTCCCCCACCTGGCAATAGCTGCGCCTGCACTCCCACCCTCCCGCCTCCGCCTCCCCCCCACCCCACCCCAACCCGCTTCCCTGACCCCTTCCTCCCCACTCCCTCCCATGCGCCGCCCTCACTCCCATCCCCTCCCCCTCCCCTTCCCCCTCCCCCTGCTGCTACTCCGCCCGCGCTTTCTCCCCCTCCCCCTCCCCCCAGCCCTGGATCCACAAGGTAAAGCAGTTTAGACCCATGGGCGGCGGAGAGGGAGCGCGCAGCAGCAAGGGGGCCCGCCACATGCGCGCCAAAGATGGTTTCTATCACGTGTTGCACTCCCCACCGCCGCATGCTCGCGCTGTCCACGTGTTGGAGTGCCGCACACGCCACCACGCCTGCAGGTGTCTCTGGTACCTGGCCTTTTCCCGCCTGCTGCACCTGCTGCTGCACTTGCTGTTGATGCTGCTGCTGCTGCTGCTGCTGCTCTGGCCCTGCTGGCGCTGCTGTTGTAGCTCCTGCTTCTGCTGATGATCTTACTGTCTCTCCTGCTGCTGCTTGTCTGATTCTCTTTCTGCCTGTCCGTCCCCCTTCGTCTCGGCTCGTTTCACTCCTTCCTTCCTCACCTCCTTCGCCTCTAACCCTTGCTCCCTCTTCCCCTTCCCCGTCTGCTCCCCCTTCTCCCCGGCCGTCTCCCTCCCCCGCTCCTTCTTTGTCGCATATGCGCAGTATTTCTCCCCTTTCTCCCCCTCCCCTCCGCTCGTCTCTGTCCGGCAATCACCCCAACTCCCCTTCCATCAGCAGCAGCCGGTCATATAGCGACACCTGTGCCACCACCACGTCAGGCCGCACCGCAGAGATCACCTGCCACGTGTCCTGCTCGGACTGGCGCGAGAGGAAGGTCGTGGGGACGACGTAGACGATCGCGCCGCTGACGGGGTGCCGCAGCGCGAATATGTTTTGCTTCGTTTCGGGCGGGAGTAGAAGCGGCGCGAGCAGGCGATCGGAGGTACGGACGTCGTACGGAAGAGACGGAGAGCGCGGGGAGGTAAAGAAGGTTACGAGGCGCCATGGCGACCATGCGGAAAGCGAGTTCGAAGAGGGGGATGGCGCTGACTGGGGATTGGACGAGAAAGCGGACGAGGCGGGCACGGACGACGCGGCGAGAGACGCGGCGGGAGGAGAGGCGACCAGAATCTAGGAGGCGTGTAACGAGGATGCGGTGGCCGAAGCGGGAGCAGGAAACGGTGTGCATGAACTGGATGAACGCGGGGGTCGGTCCGTGATCACTGCTGCTGACTCTCCAGGGATCCTTGCAAGTGCCTCTGACTCTGTAGGGGTCTCTGTAAGGTTCCCGGTAGGGGTTTCTGCATCGGTCTCTGCAGTGGTCCCTGTGGCGGTCTCTGCAGCGGTCTCTGTAGGGGTCTCCGTAGGTGAGACAGCAGCAGACGGCTGATCAGGGAGGCTAATTCTTGCAGGTTTTGGGGGTTCCGCTGCGCAAGGCTCGGAAGGAGAATCGACGGCGTGGGCTGAAGCTTCGCAGGAGGCGATGGAAGCCGTCGGATCCATCGGATCGGACGCGCCAGAAAGGGAGAGATGAATGGCCACGAAAGGCCAATCGAGGCCAAGAAACACTTTCTTTCTTCGAGTATCAGCTATTGCCGCGCGACGGGACGGAGCAACAAAAGCGCGGCAGACAGCAGGTAGTGATCACAACGACACTCCCAACTTTCGCCATCCTCCATGGCCTCGCCATGCGGATCAAGACAGAATAGCTCTATCGTAATCATGGCGAAACGCATGGCTCGTGCAACAGCAGCATCTACGATCCGCGGCCGAGGTGACGACGAATCGTTGCGACGGCGAAGGGAGAGCGATACTGGCGTTGACAAAGCGAGCGAAGAAAACGACTGGCGCTGCCTCCCTCCTGGGATTTAGAAAGTGTATGGAGATAAATGGCGTGGGAGTGAAGTCAAACTTTATCTGTTGCATGTACACATGATGCCTGTTTGAGCCACTCCCGGTTGCCTTGTGAAGGGGGCTTATAATCTGTAACGCAAAAGTTTCGTCAATTCGCAGCTAGCTAAAAAGGATTCGCAGGTGCTTATATAAAGGATCTGTAACCTTATCCGTTGACATTTTGACTTCAGTCTCTTCAGTATGACTTCGGTCTGTTCGTTACTTGTGGTTCATAACCACTGCACCGTGCGCGACGTGCTTGTAACGTGGGTGCAACTGGCTGAGGAAAAAACCTCGGGTGCAGCGTTTCCATCCAGTACAGAGAAAATTCGCGTGCATGGGGTGGGCATCAGCTGTATGATCATATGGTGCTGTGCTCTCTTGGGAATACCGTTCCGCCCCAGTGAAACGGGTTGTCTCGAGTCCCGACGGAGCAGCAGATTTCCTTTGGCGGCGGCTAGCAGTCGTCGACAGTCGGTACGTACTGGTTCCGTTCGGTTCCGTTCCGTTCTTAGTGTACAGATGTTTAGGTAACACGTTTGATACGCTTTGTTTTACACCGCACATGGTGATATGTTAGATACACCATTCACTTTAATTCGGCATATATGTTGAAATTACAAGTGGAGGGAGCATAGCAAGCATTTTCTAACTAGTAGCACATGCCCAAGGGAGTATATCTTGGAGCTCTGAGTCCTAACTAACGGGTCTCCCTCCATGGCATGTCAGAAGTCAGTGAGTGGCTCACAAGCCAAGTCCTTCCAGGGTGCAACCATGCACCCATGATCTACAGATTCGCTGAGACTATTTTATTCTTTGACAACGATGCGGCCTTTCGGCAGTATAAATCCTCCTTCACCCCGCCTGTCGATTATGCGGCCACGAGCAGCACTCAGCTGCATCCTCGTTACAGAGAAGTCATCATCACAACTGCAGGTGCTGCTGAGGGCATGTTGGCACCTATAACCTGCTTCTCTGGAGTCACCATTATGGCGCCGCTGCAAACAGACCCACCTGAAGAAACACCTGGCAGTTCATCTGGCATGACAGCATCAGCCACTCGGGCCGAAGACGTTGCTGCGGATAGCTGCAATAGGTGCGCCTCTACGGATGTTTCGAATGGTGGTGGGCCGAAGAGCGAGAGCAGCACTGGTAGCGTGCACAGGCCGTGCCATAGACCAAGCACCACAATCATAGAAAACATCTGCAGAGAAGAAGGGTGGGGTGAGAGGAAGAGATGATTGGTTTTGAGGTGCCTCAAGAGGGAGAGTAGCACTGGTAGCGTGCAGAGGCCCCGGTGCCATAGACCAAGCACCACAATCATCGAAAACATCTGCAGAGAAGAAGGGTGGGGTGAGAGGAAGGGGGAGGATGGGCAGTGGGTGATGGGCCAGTGGGAGCGGGAGGGAAGCAAGAAAGCGATGAGAGTGGCAAGGCAAGGTGTGCTGCTGATGGGTTGACCCATGGAGTGCGAGTGCCACCATGGACTGATGTAGAGAGATGAACACAGGAAAACACACAGTGGGAGGGACCCAGGAGGAGGACAAGGATGCCATGAAGGGGAAGAAGACCATAAGTGGGTACGGGATGAGGCGCAAGTGGGACTTGTCAAATGAAGAAGCGGGTCACAGGCAGAGAGAGAGAGAGAGAGAGAGAGAGAGAGAGAGAGAGAGAGAGAGAGAGAGAGAGAGAGAGAGAGAGAGAGAGAGAGAGAGAGAGAGAGAGAGAGAGGTATGTACCTTGAAGAAAGTTTGGAAGACGAAGGACTTGGCGAGGGCGAGCGGGAGGATGGAGAGGAACATGAAGAAGCCCCCGTTGAACACCGCCACTCCCAGGTGGTTCAACGCCCTCCTCGCCCTCTCCTGCCGCGTGCCCACCTGCTTGCGAGGACACAAGGGGAACCAAGGGAGTGAATGGGGGGGGGATGATCGAATGCGGGGTGGACGATGACAACAAAGGAGGGGCTGGTGAGGCTATGGTGGGAGATTCGTACGCGTGAGTCTGGCAGCTGTGAGTAGCCAGGGAAATGAGAGAGAGTGAAGGCACACACACACACACACACACACACACACACACACACACACACACACACACCCTCCACCACCCCATCCACACACAGCAACCCACCTGGGAGAGGAACGAGAAGGCAGTGAAGGCCGAGTAATCCACGGCAATCCCAATGGCGAGCAGCAGCGTGATGGACGTCACCGAGTTAAACGCCAGCCCGAACCAGTACAAGCACCCCACCAGCTCCACCCCTATCGCCGCCACCATCACCGCCACCAGCACGCTGCACGTCAGATCCGCGAGCAATAACAGCATGATTCCGAACACCACCGCGCCGGCGATCGCGATGGCTAGGACTGTGTCGGGCTGAATGACTGCGTAGCCTTCGACGAAGATGAACGGGAAGGTGTACGCGAAGGCGGAGAGCGTGGGCGCGGCGGAGGACGCGGTGGCGCGGACCGAGTTCATGGCGTCCACCTGCTGCGCGCTGCTGTTGAGCCCGCGCGTCATGGCAAAGAAGCGCGACGAGAGGATCACGGAGCTGTTGGAGGAGTCGAAGACTAGGTCCAGACGGAAGCGCCGGCCCACGGAGCCCAGAAACTCGTGCAGCCACTCGTAGAAAAGCTCGGGCGTGGGGGGACTGAGGGAGGTGAAGTCGTGGGGGGAACAAGGGGAGAGAGGATGGAGGGAGGGGGATTTGAGAAGAGGGAGAACTCGTGCAGCCACTCGTAGACGAGCTCGGGCGTGGGGGGACTGGAGGGAAGGGAGAGGGAAGGCGGAGGGGGTAGGGGGACGGGGAGGTTGGGGAGGGAGGTCAGGATCGAGAGGGATTGAGGAGAAGAGGGAGAACTCGTGCAGCCATGAGTAGACGAGCTCGGGCGTGGGGGGACTGGAGGAGGGGAGAGTGGGCGAGGGGATTGGAGGGGAATGGTGAGTGAGGGGTGGGAGGGAGGGCGTGGGACGAGCGTGGCGCTGTGGATCTCAACAGCGACGCTTTTGAGGACACAGGGATGGCGCGGCACAGGGCAATGGGTACTATTGCTAAGGAGGAGCGCACGAGGTGGGAGAGGGGGGGAGGGAGAGGGGGAGGGAGGTTGAGAAGGGGGAGGTCTGGACGGGGAGGTGAGGAGAGGAGGGAGACGGGGACATCCAGGGGCTTGCTGGGCATGCAGGCATGCGGGGAATGCGGGGAATGCGGGGAATGCGGGCACGCAGGCGTACAGGCATCAATCAATCAATTACCGTCCGTTGGCGTCGAGCAGCGGCGCGTGCGGCGACGCGGAGAGCCAGATGAGGTAGTTGGCGAACCACGACTGCACGGGCGGCGAGAACGACATGTACGGGTCCGCCTGTAACCGCACGCCCAGCGCCGCTAACTCGTCCTGCATCTTAAAATAGTCCATCGGCGCCGCGGACGACGGCGCGACCCACGCCTGGGGTCGCGACGACCCCGACGAAGTGTTGGTAACCGTCGTGAACGTCGCCGTCGGGTTCGTCGTGTAAACGTACACGGGAAGAGCGCCTTGGCCCGACGCGAGGGGGAACGTCTGAGATCGGATTCGGTACACGTCACGCACGTACGTCCCTTCCGGGACCATCCAGTCGATATTAAAATTCTGCGTCACGTTCCACGCGCCGTAGATCCCGGTCGCGAGTAACCCTAGCGTCGCTAAAACCACGAAGATCTTCCCGATCGGATGGAGGATCAGCGCGGGAAGCCAGTGGCCTATGACCGTCTGATCGAGTCCTGGCTTGGTTCGATCGTACGGCCGGCCGCAGCAGCCGTCGGTGGGGCCGGCGGAGCTGACGAGGCAGCAGAGCGTGTCGATGCGGTTCGCGCGCTGCCGGCGCAGGTCGAGCGTGAGCGCCGCGACGTAGAGCGTGGATTGGAAGACGAAGACGAGGACGACGCCGACGGCGGCGTAGATCATGAAATCGCGCAGCGCGGGCAGCTCGGAGATGATGCCCGTGCAGAACGCGACGAAGTTGGTGAGCGCCGCGACGATCACGCCGCGCCGCGCGCGCGACACCGTCGCGACGATCCGGTCCACCACGGACGCGTTCGGGAAGTCGCGCGCCGTCTGGGGGCACAGACGGGGGGAACGGGGGGGTCGGGAGAACGGGGGAATGGGGGCATGAGGGGGAGGGGGAAAAGTGGGAAAGGGAGCAAATGGGAAGAGAAGAGGGCGGAGGAGGAAGGCGCAGAGAGAGTGAACAGTCAGTGCAAGTAGCGGAGGTTAAGGCGGGAAAACAGGGAGAGAAACGGACTGGTAATGACATGTAAACCAAGAATCACATTGATATCATGGAGTTTTCGAGACCCAAGGGCTGGGATGACCTGTTTGGCTGGACTCAGACAGGTGGAACGAAAACGAAAGCAACCACTGACTCCCCCCCGCCTCCTCTCTCTCACCCTCGCTCGGCTTCCCCTCGCCTCTCCCCGCCTCTTCCCACCGCAGCTCACCTCGTCGTGCGCCGCCATAGTCACAAGCATATCATCCGTACCCAGCCCCAGCAGCAGCAGCGCGAGCGATTGCGTGACGAGGCTAAACTTGAGCCCAAACAGGCTGCAGAGCCCGTACGACCCCATGACCGCGAGCGTCACGGACGCGATGTTAACGAGTGCGAGGTAGCAGTGCGAGTGCACGGGGTGGCGGCGGAAGAGGATGAGCACGCTGTACGCGAGGAGCAGGAACGCGCTGACGAAGTAGAGGTTCACGTCCGCGGTTAGCGCGCTGTCGCTCGCCGCCTGCTGCCCCCAGTAGGAGAGCAGGTACACGTCGATCTCGTCGCTCGAATACTGCCGGGGGAGGGGGGAGCAATGGGGGGGAAAGGGGAACCGGGGCGGGGAGGAAGGGGGGGGAAGAAGAGGCGGGAGGGTGAGCAAAGGGGAGGGACGGGGGTGACCACATACGTCACGCGCACCACACACACCACCCTCCCCTTCCCTGCCCTCCTCCTCCTCCCCTCCCTCATCCTCATCCTCCTTCCCTCTCCTCCTCTTCTCTTCCCCCCCAGCTCACCGCGCGAACCGGCGCGTCAATGGCCTTCTGCCACTCCTCGATCAGGTAGTCGTTGCAGCTGCTGCCAAGGAAGAGGGGCGAGGGCGACCTAACACGCCACACCCACACACACCACGCTCCGGGTCTCAAGTAGACCAAGTGTTTTGCAGTCCATGGAAAAAGGGCCTGTCTGATTGGTTTACAAATCTGGGGCCAAAATTTTGTCAAATCGAGACTCGCCAAAGAACCCACTTTTCACCCAAGTGTTGTGCATTTGCACGGCCAACCCGTACATGAGACCCTCCCTCACCCCACCACCCCTCCTTCTCAGCTCACCGCGCGAACGGGCGCGTCGATGGCCTTCTGCCACTCCTCGACCAAGTAGTCCTTGCAGCTGCTGCCGGAGCACCCCTTGTTGTTCTGCACGAATAGCGTCAGCAGAAACGCCTTGGCCTCCGCGATCTCGCCCGACTCCGCGCTCTTCGTCTGCACGCCCACCACCCAGTCTTGCGGCACCGGCTGCCCGTACCGCGTCTGGCGCAATGGGGGAGGGGGGAAGGGGGGTGGGGGAAGGGGGAAGTGGGAAGGGGGAAGGGGGAAGGGAGAAATGGGAAGGGTTGGGTTTGCCGAGCGATGCATTAAAGGACAAAGGCGGCGTTCGTTTGAGTGAATTTGGGATGATTTCAATAGAGTGCAGCAGCGACGTACGAGCACGAAGGGGTTGTTGATGGTCTTCATAATGTCCTTATCGCGCTGAATGGCCGTGCGCGAGTAGCCCCAGTAGTCCAGCACGCTCACCACCTGGCACGGCGTGTTCTGCCCCCCGGGCCGGTAGCAGATGCGCGGATCCGCGTAGTTAAACGTCGACCCGTTGTACGTCGCGTTCACGCTGCGAGCCAGCCAGCAGGAAGGGGGAGGGGGAGGGAGGGGGGGAGAGCGGAAACAGGATGTAGATAAGGAGTAGGCAGAGAACACAGCGGGAATGGGGTTGCAGGGTAAATTATCGCGCGGAGAGGCGGGGTCGAGGGAAAGGGGAAGCGGGGAAGGGACGGGGACGTGAGGGTGTGCGTGCAGATGAGCGACGTAAGACTACATTTGTGAGCCAGTCGAACCAGACCAGCAGTGCTGACAAGTAAGAGACCTCAAGTATCTAAACTTCGGGAATCATCTGCCAAGACGACTCTACACAAGCACGGACTCACAACAAGCCGGTATGTAAACTCTCTCTATGTAAACTCTCTCTCACGGAATCGCTGGATTACCTCGTTATAAGCTCGTAAACGTCGAGCAGGGCGAGCAGCGCGGGTTTGGTAAGCAGGGTGCGGTTGGAGTTGCCCTTGGACACCACGAATACCTTCACGTCCAGCGCCTCGTAGCCGTACAGCGAATCCACGTAGTCCTGCGAGCCCGCCCGCACACGGGGTTGAAAAACAGAAAGGTACAAAAAAACGAGTACGTACAATCAGGCAAACAAGCAGATACTCGCGCGGAAGAGATAACACACACTTCCTCTGCTGACAGTCACGCATGCTGAAGGCATGCTGATTCTCGACTCAAAACCACACTTTAGTCAGGTAGAGTGTACATGGATTACCCACTGATTCACGTGTTCTCATGTAAAACGCGCCATGTGTTCCAACCATGCACAGCACCACCATCCTAGTACGCGACTCAACCTTACCAGCCCCTACCCATTTACACCCACCGTTACCGAGCCTCACCCGGTTCTGGAACGCGATGTTGCCCTGCGGCGTGTAGAGCTCTTCCAAGTTGGTCTCAACGGTCATTTTAAACACGCCGCACGCCATCAGCACGCCCAAGCCGATCGTCAGCGCCAGCACTGCTATCGGACTTTTGAGACGTCTCAAAACTCACCCGGTTCTGGAAGGCGATGTTCCCCTGCGGCGTGTAGAGCTCTTCCAGGTTGGTCTCAACGGTCATCTTGAACACGCCGCACGCCATCAGCACGCCCAAGCCGATCGTCAGCGCCAGCACTGCTATCGGACTTTTGAAACGTCTCAAAACTCACCCGGTTCTGGAACGCGATGTTCCCCTGCGGCGTGTAGAGCTCTTCCAGGTTGGTCTCAACGGTCATCTTGAACACGCCGCACGCCATCAGCACGCCCAAGCCAATCGTCAACGCCAGCACGGCTATCGGATGCGAAGCCACCACCCGCGCGAGCCCGCTAAAGACGTAGTTAATCCCGTAATCCACGGCGGCGCCTAGCCGGCGCAAGATGCTCCTGCGGCGCGGCGGGTGCTTCTGCTTGCTGGCGGAAGGAGGATCGTCTGGGAGAGTTTGCGACGACCCGCAACACGAGTCGAGACGTTTCTGCTTGCTCGCAGACGGCGGATCGTCCGAGATCGGGTGAACTCTACATGAAGGGGCGGCGTCGGCTGAGGGTATGGAGGAGTAGAGGGAGAATGTTCTGGAAGACGCCATGGCCAAATCACGTGACCAAAGGGCTACACGCTGTTGTGGTTCGCTATGGTTCTGTAAGGAACGGGACTGACGGACGTAGGTGCCGCTGGTCGAGTTGAATACCGGACAAAGGGGCAGCTCGCGCTGCACGTTTGAAAAAACAAAACAAAGTTCTAGGTTATCCGGGTCGTACAAGTTTGTACGAGAATCCTGGGATATGCTTGATTTCTGTCGCAAAGGGGGTTGACGAGAATGTGTGGCAAACACTCGAAGATTCACGGCCCAGGGAGGTAAAGTCGCTAAGCTAAAGAAACCGAATACAAGGGATACGAATATGACGTTCCATCAGAAGTGACTTGGCCCTGATTGGACCTGAGGTAGCACCACTGTAAAATTGCTCTCGCTGGTGATAATCTGGCTTTGAAAGGTATGAGATGGCGCCTATGCCGATGCACCATCACATGGAGAATTGGACGCAGCGACGCTGAGGCCTCTCAAACAGCGAAGTATCCCTTCGCTATGCGTTCAGTTGCTTGCTGGCCGTCTCCTCCTCCTTCGTGAGCTTGGGTGAGAGATTTGGTCGGTTCTGTGCCGCCACGGTTAGGAATGAATGGCGACCGCCATCGCAGCCATCTCATTTTTGTTGCATTTGCACGCCGCGTTGCGAGCGAAGCCAGCTCTCCGATGCACCCAACCCAGCTCAACCCAGCTCAAACTAACCCAACCAAACCAAGAGCCCTCAATCCATGAGCCATGACGCATTTGAGGGGCGCCACTGGGGGCTGCGCTGGACGCGGCCCTCATCTCCGCCAAATTACAAGCCGAGTCGCACCATTTGCGAAATTTGCAATTTTCCTCCGTCGCCTCCCTTCCTCCCGTGCTTACGTGGGACATGCGACCGTGCGACCGGGGTTTTGCTTGGTTTTCTGCCCGCGGTTTGTTTCGCTTTCAAGCAATCGCTGTACGACTGGTGCAGGCGATCCTGCTGGACAAGGCTTGGCCAATGGGATCATGGAACGCAAACTAAAATATTCCTTCCCGCCACTAACGATTGCAAGCCGTCGTACCGCAAGGCGTACCAACCAAACCCGCAGAAGTCGCGGGAGCCAACGGAAACCTTCGCTTTCCAAAAACATTGGGTGGAGCTTGTAACACTTTCAGCCATAAAAGAGAGGAGATGTCGAAACAAAACTAAAGATACAATAGATATAAAGGGGTTCACATGAGATAGAAAAACATGGATAACCATGACACAGCGTAAAGCAAAAACACACACACGAGTCAAGCAAGCACAATTGTTCCAACGCAAAAACGCATACCCAAGCACAAGCAATATATGTACCCTCTCAAAAGACAACAGGCTCGTCAGCCCAGTGCATCATCGACATCCCTTCGGCTTCCTGCGATGGACCCAAATTCTCAATCTCAGCCCTGGTTGCCCCATCAAAGCCTGGAGAGGCAGGAGGAGTAGGAAAACCCAGCAAGTTCAAGTCCAGATGTCCCCCATGTCCAACCTGGCAACCTGCATCCTGGGGTGGAAGGGGCACGAGCACATCACGCACAGAGCTCCTAGCATCCCCACCATGTTTAACAAAGGAATCCCCTACCCCTGCGTGGGGACCGTTCTCCCCGCCACACAGCGGCACGGGCCTGAAGGAAGCAGTTTCAGTAAGATGCAGATCACGGCTGACAGGGGGGGGGCTTCCTTGCTGTGGCGCAAGATCTGCAGGACAACCGCCGCTGTTGCTACCCTCCCTGCTCCCTCCCAGGCTCTCCTTCCCCCGCGAGCCCTCCATGCTTCCCTCAGACCCACCACTGCCTTCTTGCTCCCTGCTGCAAAGCCCAGAACTATTATTATTATTAGCAGCAGCAGCAGCAGTCATGCTGCTGTATATGCCGGTGGCACTGGTGCGGCTGGCACTGGAGGATAGGAAGTGGGGGGAAGGTGTGGGCGGAGAAGGCGCGGAGCTAGAGCGCTGCACCAGAGGTGCAAACAGCTGCTGCTGCCGCTGCTCGTGCTGCTGCTCATGCACCTCTTGTGCCTGCTGCTGCTGCCGAAGCGGCACATGATAATTGCTCATCCTTCCAGCAGCCGCTGTACCATCGATGTTGCCAGTGTGTGCATGAAGGTCACGAGCATGTAACCCATCCCAGTACTGCGTCTCCTCCTCCTCCGCCCCTTGCCTCTCCTGCCACTGCGTCCATTCCTGCATCAGCTGCCGCTCCTCCTTCTCCTGCTCCTCTTGGCCCCGCTCCTCCTGCTCCTGATGCGCCCGCTCAGCGCCTTGCCCCCCATGCACTAGCTGCTGCTCCCCTCCCTCCTCGTGCTTCTGCTCGAAGAGATTCACCAGCTCCTGCTGCTGTTGCTGCTGTTGCTGCTGCTGGTACGCCTGCTGCTCATTACAGTGCACGATGTGCTGCTGCTGCTGCTGCTGCTGCTGGTGGCGCCGGTATGAGTGGTGCATGCGCTGTGCTGGAATCATCTCTTCCTCTCCTTCTTGCATCGTGTACGGCTCACATGCACCGCCCAATCCAGCACCAGCACCAGCAGCAGCAGCAACAGCAAGAGGCCTTGTCTCAATACCATCATGGATTCCCTCCAGTTGCTCCTGCATCGAATCTGTCACGGCCACCAAGTTTGCTGCTGAAGGGAAGAAATAGCTGGGAACGGGAATAGCTTCCGCTCCTCCTCCTCCTTCGTCTCCTCCCTCTCCTCCTCCTCCTCCGCTTCCTCTTTCCTGAAACTGGCTCGCGGGATTCCCTCGGAAGCGAGCACGTGGAGTGCCTCGGGCGAGCACGTGTGCATTCACATTCGGGTTGGAAAACGGAGCAAGAGAGGGAGCCACAGCCACAGGCACAGAGGGGTGGGCAGTGGGGGGAAGAGCGCCAGGCAGATGGAGCATGTGTGGGGGATCAAGAGGGAGAGGCTGGGTTCGGGAAGTCGCACGAGGGAGGGGCAGGGTGTCAGAAACAGCCTCTCCAGCAACAGAGGGTCCTGCGGCATTTGAAGCTGCAACTGGAGCTGCAGCAGGTGCTTCAGGAGAAGCGGCAGCGGCTGCAGCAGCAGCAGCAGCGGCGGCGGCGTCAGCAGAATGAGGAGACTGGGCATGAAAACTTGCTCCTCCCTCCCTCCGCAATGTTCTCCCTCCCCCCACTCCTCCCCCTCCTCCCTCTCCTCCCCCTCCTCCCCATTCCCATCCCTTCCCATCCTCCTCGCCAGCCCGAATCGCACACGAGGCAGCACCAGACGTAGCAGCAGAGGCTGCAACAGAAGCAGCAGCAGAAGCAGCACCAGAAGCAGCAGCAGCAGAGGCCTGAAGCAGGTTCACTCGATCGCCACGCTCCCTGCTGCGATCCCCATACGACTCGCTACACCACCCAGCAGCAGCAGCAACACTGAACGCAGGAGACGACGAGAGAGACGTTGCTGTAGGGTACCCACCCAGTGCTGACCCACCCAGAGCAGACCCATACCCACCACCACCACCAGCAGCAGCTGACCCACCAGCAGCGCCACTCGTAGGACTACACCTGCATGGGTAGGCCAGGTGGTGGTTGCTGCTGCCGGGGCTGGTGGGCGGGCAGGGGTTGAAAAGGTCCGGGTCGAGTTCTGGAGGGAGAGGCAGCGGTAGGCAGGAGTCGAAGAGCATGTCTGGTGGCTGTGGAAAGAAGGCACTTGCTGGTTGCTCCGAGAAGCTGCATCCTCCTGCTGATGCTGCTGCTGATGCGGCAGCGGAGGCTGTTGCTGATGCGGCAGCGGAGGCTGCTGCTGATGCTGCTGCTGATGCGGCGGCTGTGGCGGCGCTCGCTGCACCCGTGCCTGTGCTTGCTGCTGCTATCATGCCGGAAATACCTCCAGAGCTTACCCACTCCTCTCCTCCTACTCCTCCTCCTATCCCTCCTCTTTCTTCTCCGTCTGCTCCTCCTCCCACCCCTCCCACTCCCCACATGCCCCCACCTGCACCATTCGCCACAGCAGAAGCAGCAGCAGAGGGGGAGGGGGCGCCCCTACCACCCACCCCCAAGGCGGCTGCCGAGCCAGCAGCTGCGGCGGCCGCCCAGGCCTGGGCGCCAGGCTCGGCGGCAGGCAGGGTGGTGGCGGCGTCGCTGGGCAGAGGCATGGGGCTGCTGGTGGTGTTGGCGGGGGAGAGAGGGCCGGCTGTGAGGAGCGCATCTCGCAGGCAGGAGGAGGTGGAGGCGGATAGCATGCCGTGCTGCACCAGATGCGCCATCAGATCGTCCACCTGAGAGGAGGAGGGGGGAGAGATGGGAAGGAGGGGAGGGATGCGATGGGTAAGCTCAGCTCAGCTCTGGTACAGGAAAAGAAGGCGAGAAGAGAAAGAATTGACCGTATGATCAGCTTAGAAGGGTCGAAACCACCCCACCCCCACCCTGCACCAGTCCACCCCACCCGACCCCATCCCACACTACACCACGCCACACCACTCCACACCACCCCACCGCACAACACCCCACCGCACCCCACCCCGCACCTTATCATGCAGCGCGGCGTTGTGCAGCAGCAGGTCCTCATAGTCCTTCAGCAGCTCATAGTCCTCCCCCAGCTGCTCCCGCGCCACCTTCAACCACTACCCCACTCCACCGCACACCACCCCACCCAACACCACACCAAAGCGCCCCACCCCACCATACCCTATCCCACACCACCCCACCGCACCCCACCCCTCACCTTATCATGCAGCGCAGCATTATGCAGCAGCAGGTCCTCATAGTCCTTCTTCAGCAGCTCATAGTCCTCCCCCAGCTGCTCCCTCGCCACCTTCAACCGCGCATACTCCCTCTGCATCGCACTCAGATCACTCTCCTTCTTCTTCTGCCGCCACCGCGCCCGCCGGTTCTGGAACCACACAGACACCTGCCGCGGCCGCACGCCGATCTCCCTCGCCAGCACCAGCTTCCTTGCCGTATCCAGGCGCCGGTTCTGTTCAAAGCGCACCTCTAGAGCCTCGATCTGCTCCTGAGTCATGCGCCCCAATGCGTCTTCGTCCTCCTCCTCGTTGTCTTCCTTTCCATCGTTCTCCTCCTCGCCGTTCCCCTCTCCGTCGTCGTCGTCGTCGTCGTCGCAGTGGTAATCATGGTCCCCGCTCGTGGTAGCACTACCACCGCCACCATTCTTATTCTTACTTCTATTATTCTTAGCAGCAGCAACAGCAGCAATGGCAGCAGCGGCAGCGGCAGCACGAGCGTCCCTGCTGCGAGCGTCAGCAGCTGAGCCTCCTTTCCGCCCCGCTTTTCCTGCCGCCAAGCGTTTGCCTGCTCCCTCCCCCGCCTCCTCTGCTCGCACCTTTGAGTCGTTCCCTTCTGTTCCTTCTTTCCTTTCTTTGCCTTGCACAAGCTGCTGCCCGTCCGCAGCAGCCTCCGCCTTTCCCTTCCTGCCTTTCGCTCGCTGCCCCTGCCTCGCACCTCCTCCTTCTTTCGCTCCCAAACAACTCTCATCACCATCAGCACCACCGTCAGCAGCACCAGCACCTCCCCTTCCCCCTGCATTCTTGCTCTTGGCGGATCGCCGGCGTATCCCCACATTGATGCCCACCCTACCGCCTCTCCCGCCGCCACTCCCCCCTGCTGCTGCCTCCCCCTGCTGCTGTGGCTGATGCTCTATTGCTGCATCAGCAGCGTCAGCATTAGCAGCAGCACCGCCACCACCGCCAGCAGCAGCAGCACCAGCGCCAGCAACACTGCGCGCATTCCCTGCACTCGCCTTTCCCTTGCGGCTCCTACTCTTGCTGCCTCTGGCAGTACCTGCCACCTCCCCTTCCTTCCCCACAGGCCCCAGCTGCCCCTCCCCCCCTTCCTCCACCACCTCCGCTTTAACCCGCGCCGATCGCACCTCCTTGCCCTGCTGCTTCCCGGTCTTCCCCCTTCCCCCCGCTCCGCCCCCAGCTCCGCCTCTTCCGCCACCTTTACCTTTGGTCGCACCGTCCTGGGGGGTCTCAGTGGTTGCCCTTGCTTCCTCAGGCCCCACCTGCCCGTCATTCAAGCCAGGCGTCTCAGCAGCAGTAGTCTCTTCGCTTCCTCTCCCCCTCTGCTGCTCCGCACTCGCACCGCCCCTCTTCTCTCCACAACCACCACCAGCAGCACCAGCACCACCGCCGCCACCGCTCTCCTCCGCTGTCTGAGCATCAAAATCAGCGAAACTTCCATCGCCTGCTGCTGCTGCTGCTGCTGCTGCAACTTCGGCTGCCGCTGCCGCTACCGGTGCCGGTGCCGTTGCTGCTGCTGCTGCGACCGTTGGTGCAATGGCTGCTGATTTCTCCACCTCGTTGGCAGTCGCACTCCCTCTCCCCGTCCCCATCTCATCCCCTCCCTCTCCACCTGCTGCTGCTGCTGCTGCTGCTGCCACTGTGCCGGGATGCACTGGGCTAGCATCTGCCAGCGAGCCCGGGAGGACGGCAGGCGCAGCAGGCGCAGCAGGCGCGGAGGGAGTCTGAGGGAAGCAGAGGCCGGGAGGAAGGCGCAGAGGGCGAGAGCAGGAGGAGGAGAGCGAGGCAGAGAGCAGGGGGAGTGCAGAGGGGGAAGGAGGAGCAGCAGCACCAGCAGCAGCGCCAGCAGGAACATGAGTTGGCGTAGGAGGGGAGGGTGTAGGAGGAAGACGTGGAAGTGGAGGAGAGGAGGGAGCAGAAGAGGAGGGGTGGGTTGATGGGAGCGTGAGAGTCGGCAGCACCAGTCGCATGTGGTGGGTGGAGGCAGGAGCACGTTTGTCGCCAATCGATGGAGCTGAGTCACCACCACCAGCAGTCGCTGCAGCACCCGATGCCTGGGCGGCAGCACAAGCAGCTGCGCCGGCTGTAGCAGCTGTAGTTGGTTCCTCCAGCGCTCCTCCAGCGTTCGCGTGCGCCTGAGTCGCCTGAGTCGCTTGAGTCGCCTGAGTCGCCTGAGTCGCCTGAGTCGCGTGCGTCGCGTGCGTCCCTGCGACGGTCAGCGACCCAGCCCCGAGCGACGAAAACGACGCTGAACGATCCGCCGGCGCGGCGCCGCCGCCGCCATCGCAGACGCCCGCGCCGCTGGCGGAACCTCTCGCGGATGTTCCGTCGGCGCAGCGGGAGAGGCGCTGGCGGGCAATGGCGAAAACAGATGTTCCGCCGGACTGCGCGACGGCAGAGTCGGCGGCGGACGGCAGCGACGGGGGGAGGGAAGCCGGGAGGGGCGGGACGGAAGTGGGCGTGAGCGGGAGCGACGCGGAGGGAGACGAGTTGCTTGAGGAGTATATCGAAGGAGAGCATAAAGGAGCCGCGACAGAAGCGCCCGTGGCGGCCGCAGCGCGGGGACATGCGGCGGCGGTGCCGGCGGCGCCGACAGGGAGGCGCAATGCGAGCGGTTTGTCCTGAGAAGCGGAGAAGGAGATGGAAGAGGCGGAGGGGATTGTAGCGAACGGGGGAGCGGGCAGATTCCGGGGCAGCCTTAGAGGGCCCGAGGCGCAAACCCCGCGACCTGAAGTCAGTCCTCCGACTGCTGCGGGGCCTGTCGCTACGTCCAAAGCGCTCCTGGCCGTCGCAGTCGCTGCGACCGTCAGCGGCGGCGCCGGCGGCGGCTGGGGTCCACATGGGCGAAAAACGAAGCCTGCGTCTTCCTCCTTCTGCTGCTGCGGCTGCTGCTGCTGCTGCTGCTGGTGGAACGTCTGCGGGGGCTGTTGCGGCAGCGCGTGCGGCACCTGACGCTGGACGAATGGCCTTTCGCACTGAAGAGGATGCGCGGCAGAGTGATGATCTTGACGCGGAATAGCCGCGGACGTGGCATGCGCCGATTCCGCGACGACAGCCCGTCCATGGTCGCTGTCGCGGTTGCGGGAGATGCGCACATCCGCCATTGCTAGCAGTGGGGATCGTAGACACCGGCAGTTCTTAGCTGTAGCTTGTTGACTTGGTTGGCTAGTTCCCCCCCTCGCGTCTCCTGCTGCGTGTTTCCACCGCAAATCTAGGCCTTTTTGGCCGCAGGAGGGTTCCGAAATGATTATCGTAGTAGCCGATGTCTCAGGATTCCTTAAAGTTTAGAATGTAGGGGCAAAACGATGGATTATGGCCGCCATTGCAAGCCCAGTAGGCGGTACTATGAGATGTTAAGTCCAGCGCGAGCGCAGCGCGCAACACACGGCGGATGACATGTGGCGCCGTGTGCATTCAGTGCCGCCAAACGGGCTCACTCGCGCCTAAAACGGGCTCACTCGCGCCGCTCGTGCTCGGACTCACTGGACGGCAATATGGCGATGAAGAATCCGTCCGAGGCTTGGAGATAGATAAATTAACAATGCAACGAGCAGCGGTGGGCGCTTCCAGTTGTGACGATTGGGAGCGCGCGCATCAGACAACTGGAAATCGGGCCGACTCTGATGGGCGTTATCTTGAACCTTCAGGGAGATGTCCGTACTGATACAGTCGTTGCTGACTAGCGCTTCTAGTCTGGCTTGTAGTAGTCATCTGCGGTTCTCGAACGGACTGAATAAGATAAGGTCTATGCGATTATATGAGCTAAATTCTCGCGTGGCGTAGGGAAGGGATCAGACAGATGCCTCGAAGGAAGAACGAGCATCGGGATGAATGCGAATGTGGGACGGTGAGATGTGGGGGACGAGGCTAAACGGGGGGCGCAAGGAGTTCTGTTGTTATGCCATGTGATGCGAGAATGGTGCTGCTGTGGGTACACATGCATGGCAGCACAGAAGGTCAGAAGAATCCGGCAGCCTCGGGCTACACATGGTTGAACTTAGATACTGAATAGTGCAGCCGCCTTTCTTCAGAAGTGTCGCAGGTTTAGGTCGCCTGCAGTAAGAACTTGCCACGTTGACACATATTGCGTGCTTGACTGCATCCATTTCTCGTGAATTACAGTATCGCGTCTCTGGTCTGGGTGCTTCTGTTCAGTACAGTAAGAAAGAAGGCTGCAAGTCATGTGGAAGGAGGGGCGGGGAAGGCGAGGAGGATGGATGAAACGATGAATTTCGCTGAACGTACGAGAAGGACGCCGTCCACCTCAGTGGCTGAGCCAATGGGTGGGAAGGACGGAATCAAGAAACGCGTTCCTTTGGGATTCCGATGTTCGCCGCAACTGGCGGCGATGATGACTGGCATTGGGCAAGCGCACTGAAATATAATGCGAAGGAATGGGATTGGCTGGGGAAGGGAGAGGGGAGGGGAGGGGGGAAGGGTGGGGCTGGCGCTGGCGCCGGCGCAGCGGAAGTCCGCTCTAGGTCCTGGCGAAGGAGTGGCGACCACGCGAAAGAATGTGGGTTCGACGAACCAGCTTGAGCTGCCTGGCGGCTCGGCGGCTTGGGGGGAACGAGAATGGGAAAACGAAGCACGGCTGGATGCGCGGAGGAAGAAAGTCGGGTGTGTTTCGTTCCGCTGCGTTGTGAAGCTGCAACTTGAGCCGGACTTTTGTTCAGGCGACGGCGGAATGACTTCGGGAATAGGGATAGCTCGCGGAATATCACGAATTTCGATGGAACTCGACTACACGAAATGAAACAGTGCAAGGTTGGTGTACCAGCTGGAACATGTGCGATCTGCCACGTAATAGTACGTCATATCCAGATTCGGCACCTATAAGGCGTATGACATTTTGACGTCACCCTAGGTTTCCTGACATTGGGAAACGTTATTGAATATAATTGCACTAGACAGAAACCTTCACATTTCAAGCTTATCTCACTTTATGCATGAACAAGGACCTTTCAGTGAAATCCACAAATAACCCTTTGCATTTGATATTTCAATGCTTATTTAAGACTAGTACAGCTGTATTGTTGTGTCAGCATCGGAGGGGTGTGAAAAGCAGGGGGCAAAGAACAACAACGCTACGTGGAGAAGGGGGTTACAGATAAGGGTACAGGGACACACCAAGGAAGAGATAGAGAAAGAAACAGGGATGAAAGGTGGGGGCAGTCGGGGGGATGGGGGAGTATCATGGGAAGGCGGGGAGAAAAATAAAGAAGGTAGGAAGTTAGGAAGATAAGGGGAGAGATATCAGGAGAGAGAGTTAACAACAGAGAGTGCGCTGAGAGAGTGACGAAACGAAACAATGTTCACTAATGCGGGCCCACTATGGGAACAATATGGTCTGGACGCTGCACTGGGGCTTGAAGACTGTGAAAGTGGCTACCACTGTGGTGATTATGGGAAGCCTTGCCATGCTGCACGTCGGCTGGTTGTGAGTCCGAAAAATGATCTCCAACAGGAGCGGATGGGCCAACCACGAGGCTAAGTGGTGTAGCTGCAACAGATTCAGGAACGAGGGAAGTGGGAGGAAAAAATATGACCTTGACTCCTCTAGAAATGAGGTTAAAGATGTAACAGTGGAGCAGCGAGTTGAGGGGTCAAGAACTGCCTAGAAATAGGTAAGAGAGAGAGAACGACACACGTCAAAGTTCCTTAATTCGAACTTATCGAGTCATCACTTGAAGGTGGTTCGGAAACATCCAGACTCCAGAGTGCCATGAAGGTGGACGGATAGACGCTCACTTGTGGCCTGTTCATCATGCTGATGTTTCTTGAGGTATTTCGCGTGTTCATCAGGTCTCTCCTTGTTGTACAACGGCTTCTGAGGGGCTTGATTTCGTGCTATTGGTTGTTGACCGCCTGAGCCAGCGTATCCGACACCCGTCATTGTGGGCGCACGACGCTACAAGGCACAACGTCGCAACTAAACAGCAAGGAGGCTGTGGGCGTGAAGTCCGGCAGGGAGAGAGGAGAATAATGACTTCGGAATGTCGTCGGAATGATGGAACGGTTTCAGGAGATGTGTTTGCTGGAAACACACCTGAAAACATCTCTGGATCTTGGTTGTGCAATGAGCTAGTCGCCTTGTCACACAGATCCCCGTGAACATTGTTTCCGTTATGGTGCGCGGCAGTGAAAACGAATATATACTAGTAGTTTCCGTTCCTCACTCAAATGCATAAACATTAGTAGTGGCACTATAGAAATGATTGACCAGCAGTGGCACTATAGAAATGAAAAATGATGTATAGAAAATAGTTTCAGGTAGTCTTCATAACTCAGTTCAAAAGTACATAAGCATCATTATGTGCATGTTCGATGTTTAGCCTTGTGATGATATGGCCGACTTTGTTAGGTCTCAATTTTCATAACCGAGGTGCTGTATCGGAGCGTCTGGCTCTGACTGTTCCCGCGCAGAATTCAAACTTCCACTGCTCAGACACCTCTGCCAATTTTGCATGAGAATGCCACAGGCGGGAAATCTTGGGTACAGGATTGCAGGCAGGAGCGAATGCGGCTCGTTGAGATCAGAAAGACAGGATGACAGGAGGACGCAAGGAATGAAGCTGGGAGCACCAGTTCACGAATTTGCAGTGACACACACAACTCAATCGAGAAGGGGACCATTGTGAAGTGGTACCTCTACATTGATCCTGAGATTGCTTTCGTCTTGCTGTTCGTTCTGGAGAGGCGGAAGAACTAATCCCTTGCTCGCAATCCATCAACTGACATTTAACTCCATCGCAAAGGCCGTCTGACTGAGACACACTCTACCTTAGCATTTTCGACAGCACCATATCGTTGTTGGACAAACTATAGTTGTCCTCTGCGTGCACATAGGTCATGGCAGTGGAAGACGGGAAGGAGATTAAGGTTAGTCAAGCACCAACCACATGCCAGATTAGTGAGGGGAGCCTAGCACAAGAATCAACTGAGGTCGTGAGGCAGATTACTGAGGAGGAAATTCCGGATAACAGCATGAGTTTGGAGGCCGCTAGCACTTGTCCCTTGGAACCGGCAGAAAGCAAAACCAACAGTTTCACAGCTAGTCAGACTGACGTAGAGACCAAAGCTCCTGAGTCAACCTGCGTTGACTCAAACCAGTCTCCCAGTAGGACGGAAGCTGCCAGCATCTCCGCTGACGATTCCGAAAATGAAGCACCAGCAACGGCCGGTTTGGAACAGTCCGCAGCAGAGCATTCGTCGCCAGTCGCCAAGCGTGTCAAGGAGGATTCGCAGTCACACCGTGCCATGACGAGCCCACTTGGGGGAGCCAAGGGTGTATTGCTCCTGCCTGTTGATGAGGATACGAAGAAAGAAGAGGATGAAGCTGAAGACACAGAGCTTGATACACGAGATAGACCGTCTACAATCTCGGACTATCAAAGCTGTGACGGTGCCTCCACAGAGGAAGCAGAGGATGAATCAGAAGGTTGCTTGAAAGCAGATGTCAAGGAACTCACGAACGTTGCTGCTTGGGTGGATTCTACGAAGGATGATAATCAGACTGTTGAAGAGGCTCCAGGAACGGTTCTGAGTGAAGATCAAGATGATCCAATAAACTTCAATACAGGTACAGTTGCACTGACGCGTCATGCGATGATTTTTTCAATCTCATAACATGGATTCATAATCAAGCCTGAGGTCTAACGTGTTTCTATTTAACATTGTTTTGCTTTCTTTTGCGTGATTTTTATTAACTTCGCAGAGAAATGGATCGCGGATCAGCGGCTGCAAGAGGAGCTGGCTAAAGAGCGGGAGTTGAACGAGAAGCTACGGAACAAGGTGGAGCAGCTTGAACGCGTGGTACAGAAGATGAACACCGGTAGAGATGACTTGGAGAAGTCGTTGGAGGCCAGGAAGATGGATTTAGCTCGCAAGATTGAAGAGGTATAAACGAAAGCGTGTTTATAGTACTTCCATCTGTCGTTTTTACCAACGTCTTACTCGTAGTCCCCGACGTTGATGAAGTGTTTTCTTCCCCTGGGAATTTCAGTTGAAGGAGAAGAATCGCCGAGCGAAGGAGGAGTTGTCGAAGGCCAAGTCGGAGACCTCAAATGTCAGATCATTGTTGCAGCAGCAGAAACGCGAACTCACGGCCGTTCGCGATAAGCTAGCTGCTCAGGGCCGCAAGCTGGCTGACGCAGGTAATAACACAGTGATCCACCGATTTCTTGTTGCCGAGCCCGCTTTTTGGTCAACACTGGCTAACTGGTAGTTATTACATGGCAGAGGGCCAGAATACTCTTTTGAAGGAGCAACTGGAAGGCCTTCAGCAGAAGATGCATCAGAAGCTCATGCGAATGCAGTCCGAGCTACAGGTAACGGATATATCCTCACGAAGTTCTTGCATCAATGGCAGCGTCAGATTGAAAATTATATATCAAACTTATCATTTCGCCTATTTCCTGAATTCAGGCTCTTCGAGAGGACAAGGCGGATGTGGAGGTTCAGGCGAGGGAGCTCGCAATCACTCAGCAAGAGCATCTCGCGTCTTTCAGTACTGTCTTCCGTAGCCTATCCTTGATCGGTACGCAACCATAAGCACTGAACTTATGAAATTCCATTGGACTTTGGAAGAAACCGCTAAAATGGTTGCTTTTTTCCGGTGATTGGCCTGCAGAGGAGGAGAAAGAGGCCATTCGGAAGAAGTTTTTCCAAGAGGCAGAGAAACGGAAGAAGCTACAGAACGACCTCATCGACCTTAAAGGTATTCTGCCTTCCCTGCACTGCATTCGTTCACCGTCATTTTCCGACTCCTACACCATAATTTGTGCATACTGTCGTTCCAAGTCATTCAATAGCGTCCAAAATCGTTCAATTCGGTCTCGTCTCATGTTGTCCAGGATCATGCCGTCTGTTATCAATATGTTTTGTTTCAATGTCGTCCAATTTCTGCAGGAAGCATCCGTGTGTTCTGCCGTGCGAGGCCGCTGTCAGAGGTTGAGGAAAAGTTTGGTGCTCAGCCGGCAGTGCTGCTGGATTCCGATCCTCATGGCAGCCAGATGGTGTCGGTGCGGTCAGCCAAGGACGGACAGAGCAAGGTGTTTGAGTTCGACCGGGTCTTCTCTCCCACCACCAGTCAAGGTAAAATCTGCAGTCCCGTTTTCTAGCTTCACGATGATATCGATTGGTTGGTGGACGTTGGAGCGAGAGTTGTTTCTGATGCCGATGTGCCTTGTCGCGTACGTACCTTGTCGTGGTTGTGTGTAACAGCTCAAGTGTTCAAGGAGGCAGCTGACGTCATCACGTCGGTTCTTGACGGGTACAACGTGTGCATCTTCGCGTACGGGCAGACGGGCACGGGCAAGACGTACACGATGGAGGGCCCCGCGGAGAACAGGGGCGTGTCGTTCCGTACGCTGCAGGAGCTGTTCCGACTGGCGAAGGAGCGACGGGACAGCATGGAGTACAAGTACGTGAGGGATTTGATGGGGAAGGGGGTAGCAGCGGAGATGAGTTGCGTAAGTAAATTTTGTTCTTGCGAATGCGATTTTTTTTTTTTTTTTTTCTCGTGGAATTAGAAGCAATCACTCTGATCGTGCTAATGCGTTCCCTCTGTTTCGTGGTATGGCTTCTTGACATTGATTTTCATGGCATGGTCTGTTGGTGTCAGGATCGTGGTGAGCGTGCTGGAGGTCTACAACGACACCATTCGCGACCTGCTAGCTCCAACCGGCGGACACGCTGCACCCAACAACAAGAAGTAAGAGAGCGTTCGTTTCTGCGCAGAGGGTGCATATTTCGTCGCAGAGACGCTAACTCGATGCTCCTCTGTTTTTATTTTGTTTGGTCAGGGGTCTGGATGTGAAGCAGAGGCCAGAGGGTGGAAACTACGTGCCTGGGTTGGTGGAGCAGGAGGTGGGGAGTGTGGAGGACGCATGGAAGGTGCTCACGTCCGGCTCCAAGGCGCGTGCCACCAGCGCCACCAGCATGAACGAGCACTCCAGCCGATCCCACTGGTGCGTGCCTCTCCACCTGCTGGCCAGCCTCTTTCTGTCTTGCGTTCCTTTTCCAGTAGTGCGTGAAACTTCCCTTGTGCCTCTCGCTTGTGGCTAATTGAAGCTTTCTGCCTCTCGCTTGTGGTGCTTGCAGCCTCGTCTGCGTGTCCGTGCACGCCCAGCCAGCGGCGTTCCTGCGGTCCAGCAAGGAGAAGGAGGGAGCAGGAGGCTCCGATGCAAGTGCGAGTGCGGGGACAGTGAGTCGCCTGTGGCTGGTGGACCTGGCGGGCAGCGAGCGCGTGGGCAAGAGCGAGGCGGAGGGCGAGCGGCTCAAGGAGGCGCAGAACATCAACCTGTCGCTCTCGTACCTGGGAGAGGTCATCAACGCCCTCGCCAAACGCGCCAGCTTCGTCAACTTCAGGTGAGTTGCTCATTGGAAGCCCGTGGTTTAGAGAGCTGTTACTTGGAGTCTGTTTTAGAGCTAGTGATCAGTCTATTGTGTCATTTTCGTGAAGAAGGAAACGAGAAAAGAAACGAGAAGGAAATAATCTCTAACGTGATGCTCTTTTGTTTTGTTTGTGTGGCAGGAACTGCAAGCTGACGATGCTGCTGCAGGACTCGCTGGAAGGGAACGCCAAGGTGCTCATGTTCGTGCAGGTCAGCCCGAGTGACAAGGACACTGTGGAGACCGTGTGCTCGCTGCAGTTCGCCTGCCGGGTGCGCGGGGTGGACTTCGGCGCTAGCAAGAAGCAGACCGACGTTCCCCGACTCAAGCAAGCGGTATGTGCTCTTGTCGCTGCACTCGTCTAGCTCGGTTTTCCCTATGGTACAGCTTCTGTGCTCGGACCTTTGCCGTACGCATGTGCGAGCGTCTTGACTTATCCCTTTGCTGTGATTCCCTTTTTGGTATGTCAAACAGCTGGAGAAGGCCAAGGCTGACTGCAAGGAGGTGAAGGATGCGTATCAGAAGCAGAGCGAGGAGCTGGAGGAAGTGAGGCGCAAGACAGCCACGGAGAAGGAGAAGCTTGTCTCAGAACTGCAGATGCAGGTCAGTATATGTCCTTTGACTCATGAGTCGTGACCCATTTGTCTGTTGGAAAATAGCTGTGCACGCGAATGGGTTTGTTTGGCATCAGTGTCCTGCTGAATGTCTGTGCAGTGCAACCATTGCTTATTTGTGCAAGTGTTTTTTTCATTCACGTGCTTGCCCGAGCAGATCCAGGAGCGCCAGAAGGAATATCAGGACCTGATGGATGCTCTGGAAAAGGAGAAGGCGCGTGCGCTGCAACAGGCGCAACAGCAGCAGCAGCAGCAACAGCTGCAGCAGGCCAAGGCAGACTTTTCCAAGCAGCCATCAGTCTCAGCAGACTCACTTCAGGTGGCTCTGCTAGGGCCACAGGCAGAGGAGGAGAAGGGTGAGCACGAGCCCCACTGTGATGCGAGCCTGGAGCAGACCAGTGATGCAGGGGAGGTCAGTGCTTCTGTTGGCGCTGCTACTGCGTCTACTGCTCCTGCTGCTGCTGCCGCTGATGATGCCAGTACGGAAGAGATTTCTGGCCCCCGCCCAGAGCCGATTGCTGAAGCTTCTGCGTCTGAGTCTGCACAGGAGGAGGAGAAGGGTGGTGTGGTTCTGAAGCAGGCTGGTGACAGAGTGGTCTCCCAGACTGCAGATGCCGTGAAGGGTAGAGCAGGTGCTGCCACTGGTGCTTCTGAGAAACGGGTGGGGCCAGGCAGAGTCCCGGCTAGGATTCCTGCAGGATCCTCTGTTGCAGGAGGGGCATCCGCTCAGAAGGCAGTTGTGGCAGTGACAGCTTCCGGAGTTCCCAAGGCAAGGTTGCTGGGGAGCAAGATTCCTTCGAGATCTGCTTCTTGCTCCACGACGGAAACAGGTGTTTCTGTTGTTGCTGCTGCTGCTGCTGATGGAGGCTATGCTGGCGCTGGCGCTGGCTCTGATGCAGTAGCAGAAGCGGCCGAAGCTGTGCGTGTGGCTCGCAAGCGGACTGGAAGGATGTCCCTATCTGTGCTTCCTGGAAGCCGCACTGGAGGTGCATGGGCGGGCTGTGGCAAGGGGGAGAGGCGACGTGAAGCATGGGACGACTATGCTATGCTAGGTTATGCACCCGCTGCCAAGAAGATGATGCTGCGTAGGGCCACGGCGACTGATGCTGTTGGGTTGGAGATCGGAGAAAGGCTGGAGAGGCTAGAGGAGTCAGGAGCTGGGATGGATGGCGACCAAAAGACTTCCGGAACGGAGCTGGATGCAGTAGGGGCGGTGAAAACCCGGAAGCCTGGCAGGCCACCTTTGGCTGGGCTGCGAGTGAACAAAGTGGTGGTCGGGCGGGAGTGGTATGACGAGTGGAGGAGGCAGTCTGCCGATGTGACCAAGGGGTTGAAGCGCAATCCGAATGGCAGTGCCGGTGCAGCAGCTGAAGGAGACAAGACGAGCGTGGCTTGTGATGCCGAGGGTGTGGATGTGTGTGGTGAGAAGAAGGTTGAGGAGGAGGAGCAGGGAACGCGTCAACAGCAGCTGGTGCCGCTTCAGCACTACCATGTGTTCACTGCTGGGACTGCTGCTGCTTCTGCTGCTGCTGGAGAGAAAGGGCACGAGGTAACAGCACCGCTTGCACTCCGCCATGGCATTCCTCCTACTGCATTTGGCAGCGCTGTCAGACCACATGCTGTGCGTAAGTCAGGGCTAACTGCACCCATGCCATCAGCAATCCCTTCACTGCACAAGACTCTATCTGGTGGTGCAGCAGCAGCAGCAGCAGCAGTGCATGATGGCCTCCCTCCGTCTGGTCTGAGGAGGCCTGCTGCCCATGGCAGTGGCAGCCTCATTGGCAGTGGGGCGAGGGTTGGAGGGACCACCGCAGCAGCCACCGCAGCAGCTGCAGCAGCAGCATCAGCTGCAGCCATAACAGCTGCACCTGTTCTCGCTCTCAAGGGAAGCAGTGCAGTGGGCTCAAGTGGTGTGAAAGCGCATGGTGGTGGAGCACAGAGGGTTCGTGCTGCTGGAGGTGCAGCATCCAGGCGTGGGCGCATGAGTCTGGCTCCAGGGATGAAGTTTTCCCATGATGGCGGTCTGATAGCGGTGGGAACTGACGGCTTAAGGAGGAAGGAGAAGTTGGGGGGCGTTGGTGTTGCTTCCAGGGGAGCAGGTATGGAGTTTGTGAAGTAAGTTGCAGTTTATAGAGTAGGATACTAAGTGATGCTTAAAGGGCTCGGTTGATTCAATGAGGATATTAACTAGTTTGAAGTATTTTAGCTGATAACATTGTGTGTAGTTATGATTTATAGTTTGACTCTTTCTGATGCTGATTACTTACTATATCCGACTGACGAATACCTAAACTTCAAAAAGTACCGCGCGCGAATCAATAGCGAATCATCTGTCGACAACCTCGATGCTCGAAACCTTGATAACGCCAACCCATCAATTTTCGAGCAGGCAATACCACAGCACAGCGACTCTGTTATGGCGGCCAAATTAGCTGCTGCCGCTGTCGCCCTCTCCGCCCGCGCTCGCCACACCCGAACTCCCTGGCTCGGCCTGTGCTCTGGTAACTACCCTCTCCACCCGTTCACCCCTTCTCGCCACTTCGATTCCCCGCCGCATTCCGTCCCTTCCGCTGCAACTTCTGCGAAGGACTCCAATCCCGCCACACCTGTCAGTCCGCCATCCTTAGATTGGTCGCCGGAGAGACTGCAACAGCAGGCGCTGCCGCTGAAGCCGGCGCAATTCGCGGGGGCTGGCGGCGGACTGGGCGCGGGGGCAGTAGGGAGACGCGGAGAGGCGGCGGCTGGAAATGCGGCGGCTGTGGAACCGGGAGCGAGCAGACAGCGGTCGCACGGCGTGCACGTGTTTCAATGCAAGGTGATCGTCACGCACGCAAGACGCATCGCATGCATGACTCCGCAGCACGATCAGAAGCCTTGGAAGCGACGAGCCGCTGTCCAGCTCTCGCCCATTCACAGCAGCTCCGCCCTTTCTCGTCTTTCTGCATCGTTCTCCTGCATCTCCCTCCGCCATTGCTTCAAGCATATTCCAATATGGAACGAATATTTGTGTTCTCTTACGCCCTCCCTTCTCCGATATGCATGTATCTTAAACTGTTGGCAAAGAGCAGGACCGGCTGGGAATAGTGGCGCGCATATCGGAGTGCGTGGCGTCGAGGCACGCGAATCTTCTCAACGTGGATCTGCACATCGACTTTGAGGCTCCCACGCCCATCTACTACTCCCGCAGGTGCCTTATAACGCGTATGGTAGCCCTGCAGGCAAGGCAAACTGCCGGTGCTTGTTCATGAGTGTTGTATTCCTGGTGGGGGCGTTTCATTAGTACTTTACGCAAGCAGCAGGTAGGTTGTGATGTTTTTTTGTTGTGCCTTCCTGCAGGAGTCCCCTTCTTTCCTATTCAGTTATCCCCCACCGGTCATCTCCCCACTCCTGCATCTCCCACCAGTCATCCCTCTCACCCCTCCCCCCACTCCCCAACCCCCCATCCCCTCCACTCCCCATTCCCCCATTCCCCACTTCCCTCGCCCCCCATCTCCCCCATCTCTCCCACTTCCCCCCATCCCTCCCCCCCCCGTGCAGTGAGTTCTCGTTTGACCCGGCGAGGTGGCCGCGGCAGCAGATGCATGAGGACTTTGAGTCGACTCAAAAGCAGGCTCCACTCCCCGTTCCCCCTCTCCCTCCTTCCCTTGTCCTCCATCTCCCCCATCTTCCCCCCTCCCCCCCTCCTCACCCCTCCCCCGTGCAGTGAGTTCTCGTTTGACCCGGCGCGGTGGCCGCGGCAGCAGATGCAGGAGGACTTTGCAGCGCTGGGCGCGGAGCTGGGCGCGGAGAGGTCAAAGGTGCACGTCATGGCATCGGACAAGCGCCTGCGCATGGCCGTGTTGGTTTCACAGCAGGTGGGATGGGGGAGACGGTGGGGTGGGGGGGGAGGAGTGGGGGAAGGGATGACATGTACACTGCAAAGGCCGGAGAGCTGGGAGCAGAGAGGTCCAAGGTGCATGTCATGGCACAGGACAAGTAGTGCCTGCGCGTGGCTGTGCTCGTGTCGCAGCAGGTGGGTTGCGGGGGAGACGGTGGGGGGGTGGTGGGTAGTGGGGAAAGGGGTGACCTAAACAATGCAGAGGCCCTCTGGGGGGGAAGGGTTGGGTGGGTAAGCACAGTGAAGCTGGGAGCAGAGAGGTCCAAGGTGCACGTCATGGCGTCGGACAAGCGCCTGCGCATGGCCGTGCTCGTGTCACAGCAGGTGGGGATGGGAGAGGGTGGGGAGAGGGGGGGGAACTGGGGGAAGGGGTGACGTGAACACTGCAAAGGCCGGAGAGCTGGGCTCGGAGAGGTCGAATCGAAGGTGCACGTCATGGCCTCGGACAAGGTTTGCGGCGCCTCAAAAGTCGGACAAGCGCCCGCGCATGGCCGTGCTGGTGTCGCAGCAGGTGGGGTGGAAGGTAGAGGGCGGGGGGGTTGGGGTTGGACGGGGGTTTGGCAGGGGCGGGTGGGTGGGGTGGGAAGGATGAAGAATATGGGAGTGTTCTGTGCAGTGTTTGTGATGTGGATGCTGTGAAGCTCCTCTCAGAAGCCCACCCAATCGTGTGTAACGAAGATGTTGATGTTGATGTTGATGCTGATGCTGATGCTGATGCTGATGCTGATGCTGATGCTGATGCTGATGCTGATGCGCTGATGCTGATGCTGATGCTGACGCTGATGCTGATGCGCTGATGCTGATGCGCTGATGCTTATGCTGGTGCTGATGCTGATGCTGATGCTGATGCTGATGCTGATGCGCTGATGCTTATGCTGATGCTGATGCTGATGCTGATGCTGATGCTGATGCGCTGATGCTGATGCTGATGCTTGATGCTGATGCTGATGCTGATGCGCTGATGCTGATGCTGATGCTGATGCTAATGCTGATGCTGATGCTGATGCTGATGCTGATGCTGATGCGCTGATGCTGATGCTGATGCTGATGCCGATGCTGATGCTGATGCTGATGCTGATGCTGATGCTGATGCTGATGCTGATGCGCTGATGCTGATGCGCTGATGCTCATGCTGATGCTGATGCTGATGCTGATGCTGATGCTGATGCTGATGCGCTTATGCCGATGCTGATGCTGATGCTGATGCTGATGCTGATGCTGATGCGCTGATGCTGATGCGCTGATGCTGATGCTGATGCTGATGCTGATGCGCTGATGCTGATGCGTTGATGCTGATGCTGATGCTGATGCTGATGCTGATGCTGATGTTGATGCTGATGCTGATGCTGATGCGCTTATGCCTATGCTGATGCTGATGCTGATGCTGATGCTGATGCTGATGCCGATGCCGATGCCGATGCCGATGCCGATGCCGATGCCGATGCCGATGCCGATGCCGATGCCGATGCCGATGCCGATGCCGATGCCGATGCCGATGCTGATGCTGATGCTGATGCTGATGCTGATGCGCTTATGCCGATGCCGATGCTGATGCTGATGCTGATGCTGATGCGCTTATGCTTATGCTGATGCTGATGCTGATGCTGATCCTGATGCTGATGCTGATGATGATGCTGATGCGCTGATACTGATGCTGATGCTGATGCTGATGCTGATCTTGATGCTGATGCTGATGCGCTGATGCTGATGCGCTGATGCTGATGCGCTGATGCTGATGCTGATGCTGATGCTGATGCTGATGCGCTGATGCTGATGCTGATGCTGATGCTGATGCTGATGCTGATGCTGATGCGCTGATGCTGATGCGCTGATGCTGATGCGCTGATGCTGATGCTGATGCTGATGCTGATGCTGATGCTAATGCTGATGCTGATGCTAATGCTGATGCTGAAGCTGATGCTGATGCTGATGCTGATGCTGATGCTGATGCTGATGCGCTGATGCTGATGCTGATGCTGATGCTGATGCTGATGCTGATGTTTATGTTGATGTTGTGTTTGTATGATCAAAAACACCACTAATGACCATTCCCTTTCTCCATCCCTCCCTCCCTCCCGCCCTCCGTCCCTCCCTGCTTCCCTGCCATGCGGCCATGGCACGGCATCAGGACCACTGCCTAGTGGATCTACTGTATCGCTGGCAGGAGGGGGTTCTCCCTGTCGACATTCACTGCGTTATCAGGCAAGCACCCGCTGCACCCACTGCACCCACTGCACCCGCTGCACCCACTGCACCCACTGCACCCGCTGCACCCACTGCACCCACTGCACCCACTGCACCCGCTGCACCCACTGCACCCACTGCACCCACTGCACCCACTGCACCCGCTGCACCCACTGCACCCACTGCACCCGCTGCACCCACTGCACCCACTGCACCCGCTGCACCCACTGCACCCACTGCACCCGCTGCACCCACTGCACCCACTGCACCCACTGCACCCACTGCATCCACTGCACCCACTGCACCCACTGCACCCACTGCACCCACTGCACCCACTGCACCCACTGCACCCACTGCACCCACTGCCATTGCAACCTGCACCCTCCTCCCTGTTCTCTGGGCCTTCCTCCCTGCGCGCTGCACTCTGCACAGCACATCGTATCCATGCATGCCTCGCCTGCATGGACCCACACTTCTGACTTGTGGTTCCCTTCCCACACACACAAGCTTCGCCTGGACCCTTCCCCCTGCCCGCAGATCCCTCCGCCCTGCTCTCTGCAGACTGCACTCTGCACCTTGCAATTTGCACTCTGCACCTTGCAATTTGCACTCTGCACCTTGCAATTTGCACTCTGCACCTTGCAATTTGCACTCTGCACCTTGCAATTTGCACTCTGCACCGTGAATCCAGTCACGCATGCGCCCGCTTCGGACCTTCGCTTTCCCTTCCCACATAAGTCTCGAATCTTTTGCCTGCAGGCAGACCCTTCAAAAGCCTCACTGCACTGCCGTTCCAACAGCAGCAACACCTCGCCATCGCACTCAACCCATCCCTTCCTCCCTCCCATCCTACCCGCCTCACACCACCACGCACCACCGCACACCACCACACACCACCGCACACCACCGCACACCACCACACACCACAGCAACCACCCGCGCAGTGAGAACACGCACGTGCGGCGCTTCCTGGACCGGCACGGCATCCCCTTCCACCATCTACCCGTGGACCCCTCCACGGGCAACAAGCGCGAAGATGACATTCTTGAACTTGTGCATGGCTCCCACACCGACTTCCTCGTGCTCGCTAGATACATGCAGGTGAGGAATGGTGGTGCGGGGTGGCAAGGGGTGGTGAGGAGTGGTGAGGGTTGGCGAGGGGTGCTGACGGGTGTTGGAGTGTGTCGGGGTGTGCTGGGGTGCGTGCTCTGGGTGGGGTGGGGCCCATGCATGTCACTTGTCTATCACCGTCTTGTGTTTCTCCTGCTGCCATTCGCCTCGCCCGTTCCTCTCCAATTTCTTGCGGGGGTGTGCTGGGGTGCGTGCGTGCGTGCGTGCTCTGGGTGGGGCCCATTCATGTCATTCGTCTATCACCGTCTTGTGTTTCTCCTGCTGCCATTCGCCTCGCCCGTTCCTCTCCAATTTCTTGCGGGGGTGTGCTGGGGTGCGTGCGTGCGTGCGTGCTCTGGGTGGGGCCCATTCATGTCATTCGTCTATCACCGTCTTGTGTTTCTCCTGCTGCCATTCGCCTCGCCCGTTCCTCTCCAATTTCTTGCGGGGGTGTGCTGGGGTGCGTGCGTGCGTGCGTGCTCTGGGTGGGGCCCATTCATGTCATTCGTCTATCACCGTCTTGTGTTTCTCCTGCTGCCATTCGCCTCGCCCGTTCCTCTCCAATTTCTTGCGGGGGTGTGCTGGGGTGCGTGCGTGCGTGCGTGCTCTGGGTGGGGCCCATTCATGTCATTCGTCTATCACCGTCTTGTGTTTCTCCTGCTGCCATTCGCCTCGCCCGTTCCTCTCCAATTTCTTGCGGGGGTGTGCTGGGGTGCGTGCGTGCGTGCGTGCTCTGGGTGGGGCCCATTCATGTCATTCGTCTATCACCGTCTTGTGTTTCTCCTGCTGCCATTCGCCTCGCCCGTTCCTCTCCAATTTCTTGCGGGGGTGTGCTGGGGTGCGTGCGTGCGTGCGTGCTCTGGGTGGGGCCCATTCATGTCATTCGTCTATCACCGTCTTGTGTTTCTCCTGCTGCCATTCGCCTCGCCCGTTCCTCTCCAATTTCTTGCGGGGGTGTGCTGGGGTGCGTGCGTGCGTGCGTGCTCTGGGTGGGGCCCATTCATGTCATTCGTCTATCACCGTCTTGTGTTTCTCCTGCTGCCATTCGCCTCGCCCGTTCCTCTCCAATTTCTTGCGGGGGTGTGCTGGGGTGCGTGCATGCGTGCGTGCTCTGGGTGGGGCCCATTCATGTCATTCGTCTATCACCGTCTTGTGTTTCTCCTGCTGCCATTCGCCTCGCCCGTTCCTCTCCAATTTCTTGCGGGGGTGTGCTGGGGTGCGTGCGTGCGTGCGTGCTCTGGGTGGGGCCCATTCATGTCATTCGTCTATCACCGTCTTGTGTTTCTCCTGCTGCCATTCGCCTCGCCCGTTCCTCTCCAATTTCTTGCGGGGGTGTGCTGGGGTGCGTGCGTGCCTGCGTGCTCTGGGTGGGGCCCATTCATGTCATTCGTCTATCACCGTCTTGTGTTTCTCCTGCTGCCATTCGCCTCGCCCGTTCCTCTCCAATTTCTTGCGGGGGTGTGCTGGGGTGCGTGCGTGCGTGCACCTGGGTGGGGTGGAGCCCATTCATGTCACTCGTCTATCACCGTCTTGTGTTGCTCCTGCTGCCATTTGCCTCTCCCGTTCCTTCCCATGTCTTCTCCTTCTCTCGCCCCATGTCAGGAGCATCATCAACATCCACCAAAGCTCTTGCCCTATGAGTCAACTCAAAGTCTTCTTCTCTCGCCCCGTGCCAGCGGCATCATCAATCAACATCCACCAAGCCTTTGAGGCGCCGCATCAACATCCTCAAAAGCCATGCCAGCGGCATCATCAACATCCACCAAATCTCTTACCTTACCCATCCTCTCACCTTCCCCTCCTTCAAAGGCGCCAACCAACCCCTACCTATCCGCCGTGCTGCCCTCATCCTGGCCCCCAACTCAACCAGGTGCTATCTCCCACGTTTCTGGCCTCGTACGGCAGAGACATCATCAACATTCACCACGACGCTTGTGCTTATCCCCCCCCTTTCCCCTCCCCCTCCACTCCCGCTCTTTCATCCTTGCCCATCCCATCCTTCCCCACTAACCCCCACAGGTGCTATCGCCCAGGTTCTTGGCCTCGTACGGCTGAGACATCATCAACATTCACCACGGCCTGCTGCCCTCCCCTCCGCTTCCCTTTCCCCTCCACTCCCGCTCCCGTTTTTTCATCCTGGCCCCATCGTCGCCCACAATCCCAACAGGTGCTATCGCCCAGGTTCTTGGCCTCGTACGGCCGAGACATCATCAACATTCACCACGGCCTCCTGCCCTCCTTCAAAGGCGCCAACCCCTACCTCCAGGTGCCCACTGCCCTCCCTCCCTCCTCCTTCCCTTAGCACTCGCAGCACTCGCAGCACTCACTGCACTGACAGCATGCGCACACAGCATTTATCTATTGACATTCTACACAGGCCTACTTGTGCTCGCATGCAGAGAGACCTGGGCGGGTGTGAACGGGTCTGATCCTGTGCTTACATGCCCCACTCACGCTGCCGGCTTATTGCTCCCGCCCATCTTCTCCCTGCAATATCATCTCCTTCCAGCCCGCCCGTGTCATCTTCTTCCATTCCATCTCACACCTGTGTCTACCTCCCCGCCCGCCCGCCCGTCCGCCCGCTCGCCCATCCGCCGCCCGTTCGCCCACTCGCCCGCTCGCCTGCCTGCCTGCGTGCCACTCGGTTGGGTTCGCTGTTGTTTCCGGGCTGTGCTCTCATCACCTCGCAGGCGTTCAAGGCGGGTGTGAAGCTGATAGGCGCCACGAGCCACTTTGTCACAGACGAGCTTGACTGCGGGCCCATCATTGAACAACTGGTGAGAGGGCATGAGGGAGCGAGCGAGAGAAGGTTGAGAGAAAGAATGAGCTCCAGGTCCCTCCCTCCCTCACTCACTTCCTATCTCGCCCCAGGTCCCTCCCTCCCTCCACTCTTCCTCCCTGTGCTCCATCTCCCTCCCTCCCTTCTTGCTTCATCTAAGCTCCGCACACACTTTCACGCATAGCAAGCAGTGCAGCACAAGCGCCCCCTTTTTCACTCCTCAAGCCCTTAACATGAAATGCATGGTGACATGGCATGGGTGCATGGCATGGCACGGCACGGCATGGCATGGCATGGTGGTGCATCTATCGCCTGTGCCTGCCTGCCTGCCTGCCTGCGTGCCTGCCTGCCTGCCTGCCTGCCCCCCTCCCTCCCTTCATCGCAGGTGGACCGGGTGTCACACAGGGAGGGCCTGGCGTCCTTTGCAGCCAAGAGCAAGATTCTGGAGAAGCAGTGCCTGGCCGCGGCTGTCAAGTACTATGCAGAGTACCGCATACTGCGCTACAGCCATAACAAAACCATTGTCTTTGTGTGATACACTTCTGATACACTTATGAGACTGTCTCACAAGCCGCCTTTGAGACGCCTCAGAAGCAGTGCCTGGCTGCTGCTGTGAAGTACCTATGCACAGTACCGCATACTGCGCTACAGCCACAACAAGACCATTGTCTTTGTGTGATACCATGGCGCCGAGAGGAGAGGAGAGAGTCATGAAAGAGCCAAGGTGCTCGCATCGCATTCCGGGATAAGTTTTGTGCCGCTGATGGGCAGTTGTTGTACGGATGGAAGAGCATGGTGTAGAGAGTACTATACAGTATGTAGAAGTTTCATATTCCCACAACTGGCTTCACTTGGTCACGTGCTGTGGGAAGATATTGATTATTCTTTAATCAGGGATGTGCTTATTCTAAACCGGTACACTGGCTCCTCATGCACATGGTAACGTTGTACAGTACTACCACTCCATTCTCCACAACAAATGCATCATTTATTGCTCTATCTCCACATGGTACACAACAGGTGTACAAGTGTGGCCTGCCTGAACCTACCGTAACATCACTAGGACAGGCAGTAGACAAGGCACCACCTAAGATCTAGGAGCATCTGCCATCTACGGTAGTATGTTGAAGCTAGGGTATCTCTAACTGAGCTGACTCCGTAGCTTATTCCCAACCATCTTGCCTGAACCCAGGCCCTGCCCTGTTATAAGTGTGCGTGTGCTTATAAGGAGTCAAGGTGAGGAGTGGCCGGTTGAGGCAGAGAGGGGGGCGTTTTGCACAAGGGTTCAGGGTGAGGAGGGCTGGATGAGGGAGGTCAAGCTAGCGTGGCGAACCAACCACGCTCGAGCTGTTCTCGAGGAGCGGTGGCTGCGGGGCGTGCGGGGCGAGAAGGAAGGCGCACGCGGGGAGGAGGAGGTGTGCGGAGAGGAGGAGCAACGGGGAGAGGCGGAGGCGGGGGGGGAATGCGCGTAATACGAAGAATGCGAGAAATGTGAGGAATGGGAGGAATGGGAGGAATGTGGGGAGTGTGAGTATGGGAAGGTAGCACGAGGGGAGACGGCTGCAAGCGCGGAAGCAGCAGCAGGGCAGAATGAGTCGCTGCTGGTAACGGTGTCAATCCGTGCCCATCTGTTGCTTTTCGGTGGCTTACACCTGGTCAATCCACTGCCCTGACAGATTCCGCCATTGCTGCTGCCGCCGTTGCTGCCGCTGCAGCCGCCACTGCTGCAACGGAAGCTGCTGATACTGCAAGCGAGGTTGCTTTCTGAGGCGTGGCCCTGGCAATGGCAGTGGCAGTGGCAGTGGCAATGGTTATTGACACTGCAGCTGCTGCAGCTGCTGCCGTGATTGTACCTGGTGCTGCTTGTAGCGCTGCTGTAGCTGCTGCAGCTGCTGATGCTGCTGATGCTCCTCCCAAAGCTGCTGGTGGTGGCTGAAACAGCCGACAGTAGACTACTCGTGCTGGTACTGCTGGGGATTCCGCTGTTGCTGACGCCACCGCCGCCGCCACCGCCGCCGCGACGGCCGCTGCTGCTGCTGAATGAGGACCGAGGATGAAACGAGGAGGTGGGGCAGGACTGGGAGAGAAGCAAGTAGGACGGAGAGACTAGGCTCCTGTTAGTAGCCGACACGATAGGTCGCCTGCGGCTCCACCCCGCTGTTTCTTCCCCAGACGTGCCGTTCTCCTCGTCCTCCTCTTCCCCTTCCTCCTCGTCTTCTTCCTCCTCCCGTTCATCCTCCTCTTCCTCCTCGTCGTCACCGTCGCCGTCGTCGTCTCTCTCGTCTCTCGCCTTCTCACCACAGCCGTGGTAGCTTCTCGCCGCCGCGCCCTCGCCGCCGCCGCCGCAATCTTCGCTGCGGCGCCTCGGCGTACGCGGAAGTGGCTTCCTGGAAAGCTCGAACGACCAGCGACGTTGGGAGGGGCTCTTTAAAGTGTGAAGAGGAGGTGGATACAGGAGGGGAACGTCCCACGCGCCTCGCGGAATCTCCAGAGCATGATGGCTCACGCTTCGACTGATAGTCTTACCAGTGGTCTTACCAGTAGTCTTACTGCCAGTAAGAAAATTGTTACCAGTGGTAACATTCCTCGGGAATGGCTTTGTTGCGAACGAGTTGGTACGATAGTCGTTATCTGCCCCTGCCGCCGCAACCGCCGCCGCCGCTGCCGCCGATACCCTAGGAGACGTCGAGGCCTTCTCGGACGAGGTTTCTGCAGCGTAATGACCCCAAGCGTCCATTCCACTGCGGCTCGCGCTCCGCAGCACCATCGATAACCTCGCGCCGCGGGGCGGCGCTACAGTGGGAGGCGCCGCAGACGGCGGCTCGGAGACGGATGTCAACGAAGAGTTTGACGACGAAGGCGACAACGACGACGACGACGGCGACGGTGACGGTGACGATGACGGCGACGGTGGCGGCGACGGCAACGATTGGTCCATGGAGGATTCGAGCATATGCATAAACTGCTCGCACCGCACCGCGCTGAGCTGGCGCTGCGTCTCTAGCAGCTGCAGTTTGCCCTCGAGCGCGCGAATCTCCACGTCCTCGAGCGTCTTGCGGATCGCGCGCGACGCCACTAGCCCGTCGGGACCTCCAGCGGCGGCGGCGCCGGCGGATGCGGCGGCAGCGGCGGCAGAAGCAGTGCCGTGGATGTGTCGATCGCAGGAAACGGGCGGGGGCATGCTAAGTACGGGCTCCGAGCCGCGGTACTCCATACTAGCTGATCTCTGAGAATTTAGGGAAGCAAAACACGCACGACGACGCGGAACGAGCGCTGTACGGTCGAACGGGACTGAGACCGAGTCGGCCGGTGACGATGAATGACGAAGGGGGATCTACCGGCAAAACTCTTCCGAATCCGGAATGTAGGGAATGGCGCACAAGAGAAGATAGTTTGAGAAGAATGCGGCGTTGCTGGTGCTTGTGCCGTGAAGGTGATCAGGAGCGGATGGCCAAACGCAGGAGCAACGGCAGTGATGTGGGAGACGTGTGATGCGAAGCCTAGCTGACTAATCTCTCTTATGAGCCTCGCTTACTTCTATTGCTAGGGTCCAGTCCGAGAGTCGCTGGTGGTCGGATGAATCTAACAAAATGGGCGTTGCACGCTTCAGATCACCTTTGTAGGCCCTGGCATTCACACTGGTAGCAGTACAACCAGCTTTCTGCTAAAAAGCAAGGTCGACAAGGTCGCTGGGACTGAAGTCGAGGCTGCGATCAGGTTCGGTGTAAGGCAAGGGCGGGGATCAGTTGCCCTGCCGTACTGTTTGTTGGCCTATGGGGGGCGACGAGTGAAAAAGCAGGGGCGAGGCGAGCGACTCAATGCCGACACGGCCGGAAATTTTCGAGGACACGGCACGGGACGGGATGGGATGGGATGAGATGGAAAGGAGAGCCAAAGAGACAGGAGCATGGCGATGCGCTGGCGGTGTTTCGAGAGTGTTTACGACGCTAATGTGTAGTTTTAGTACTGCCTGCCATGCCCATGGCAGCAAAAGCTGCATCTAGCTGAGAGAGTTTGTTGCTTTGCAGTTACCTTCGCTCTGATCGGATCGGATGCTGCATGAGATAATATAAAGGACAGACAGCGCTGCGCTGGGGGAATGGGGATGAAATGGGGGCTCAGAAGTGAGGCTTCTTGACTTGAGTCAGCGAAAGCGCCTGCATGGATGAAACCAAGTTGCGAAGTGGTCGCAGTAAAGTGCTCAGGCACACTGTACACGCTAGCATGTCTGTTGCATGCGCTTCACAACCAAATGCTTCGTTGTTTCTTCAAATGCGAATCAATGCAACACACAAGGGCCAAGGACCCTGAATTTTGCGCCCCCGCATTCCGTCGATCGAACCAGCGCATTCGAGTCGAGGCAGCCACCAGACCTGGACGGTTCGCGGCTCCGCTTTCCAGACCTTGGCTGCATGCAATGCACAAGAGCGCTGGTTCGGAAAGAATGTGTAGCTCACAGGCTAGCCCAAAAAGGCAGGAATGCTCGGGCAGCAATATTAGGGCAAGGCTGCCGCAAGTTGAGCAATGGGTTCGTCGCCAGAGACCCCTCCCACGGGCCAACCGCCTGTGAGTCCCAGACTGTGGGGCGGGAGCTCACGAAGACCTCATGTTCGGGCCGAACCTATGTGCCACCGTGGATTCTGTTCGGGGCTCTGACTGGAAGCTGCGTCCAAACTCTTGGCCTTCAAAATGCCTGTGACCAATCACGGAGGCTGCGTTGATGCTGCCTGTCGCACCGAACCTGGAAAGGCAAAAGGAATCTGCTGCTGATGTGATGTTGCTGCTGTGCTTCTCTCATCAGAACTAGGAAACACCTCCGACAAGGCGTGCTGAAAAGAACTTCTCTTCACGTGAAGGGGCAAGACTCGTGTGCGCAAGTTACTAAATAGTGCTCGTCCGATTGGTTCAAATTGAAGCCGCAGTTTTTAACTAAGGATTTCATTGGTGCATACAGGCAGTTGAGGCAGCAAAACACTGGCTCGCGTGTGAGGGCTCTTTAATGCGTCGCCGCCCAGCTCGCGTCAGCACACGACAGTGACTGTTGCTGATCAAACTCTCGTTACAACAGATTCTGTACAATCAAACGACTGTGATAATAGTTCCAGCAAGCACAAACCCAAAGTTAGGACCTTATATTTGTTGGATACTGAGAACATTAGATCATCTGACAAAATCGTCTTGCAACTAGCTTTAATATGGCCAGCAGGTTTTTTTTAAACATGTTACTGGCAAATTGATACATGCCACTGGTGAAGAAAACTGAAAAATGCATATTGATTTACAGCAACAATACACTCTAAGTTATACTCAATATGAAATTCCAATTCTTCTGCTTTACCCGATTAGACGTTCATATTAATCATTGACCATAACTATCCAAATGAAATACGGTAGCAGTAATACCATATGTTCCCCTTTGGCTGATTCTTAAACTATCTAAAGCATTACGTAATTATCAATAGCTTGAGCGGATATACAAAGGACAATCTGACACACTGTTGTTACAAGCTGCTGTGCTGGCATGGTCCACAACAGATGTATAGGTTAGGGAGTTGTCCCCTTCATGAATCGTGTGAGCCCCACCAGCACCACAATTTTCTCGTGAGTGGGTGAATCGGCGAGTCGCGACACGACTGGGAGCCCCCAATGTGCAGTCGATGCGCGGCGCGGAGCGAGTCAATTCCAATTGAGCGGCATGGACATCAGTGGCCCGATGAGTTCGCTGAGACATTTTCCCACTCACTCCCCAGCCCTCCACTCCGACCATCGTAGAAACGGAGTCATGGTGCCCATCAAACACCGCACACGATTTCCGTGATGGCGCCGTCACCACTGAAGGACTGCGTGCCCACTGCCCAAGCTAGTCGGCACCCTCAGCACACCCATCATCTCGCCCTGGGCAGCACTTGCAATCTGCAACGTGAATGTTGTATCTGTTGATAAACCCGGCTCTGAACTGAGACGACCAAGTCTCACCTTTCTCCTTCAAGCACCTTGTCTAGCACAAAAAGACTCGTCGTCCCTTAGGAATTTCGTTTCTCTGTTCCACGCCACAACACTAGCTCTGGAGACACCGAACCATGACTCCCTCAATCTCTGACCGTCGTCTTTCCCCGCATGCACCTATGGCTCTCCTCTCTCTCCTCTTGGTCCTCTCTCACGGCATCCTTCCCGCCACATGTTACGATCAGGACCCAAGCGACCCGCTTGCAGGCGTCAGCATGACGAATCGTCCTGACCTGCCAGAGAGCGGCGGTTCCAGTGCCAACTCTGGTAGTGGTGGCGGCTCTGACACCTCATTCACTCCCCGCACCGGCAGCGGCGGGAACGGTAACGGTAACGGTAACGATATCACTTCTGGCGGTGGCGTGAGCATTGCCCCTAGACGTCCGGCCCCGTCTAGCGGCGGAGGCGGCGGTAACGATAACGGTAACGATCTTACGTCTGGCAATGGCAAGAGCTTCTCTTCTCGACGTCCAGCTCCTTCTACCGGCGGCGGCGGTTCCGGCAAGAGCGACTCGGAGACGAGCTTCAAAAAGAGGAACGATCTTCCCGGAGGCGGCGGCAGCAACAATGGTGATGGAAGCGGGAGCATCGGCGGCGGCGGCGGCGGAGGAGGAGGAGGATCGTTCACAGGCCACAATCCGACCACCTCTCCACCGAAGCCGAAGCCTCGTCCGCCCATCCCGGCGCCAAAGCCGGAGCCGCAACCCAGCGCCCCTCCTAGTGACACGGGCAGCAGCGGCCCTGGCGGTAGTAGTGGTGCGAAGGTGGCAACCACGAAGCTTTATCTGCTGTCGGAGGCTACTACGAAGGGGCGGTGTCTGGACGGCAGGTGCGTTGAATGGAGCGCTGGATTGGACAGAAGGGATTGCTTAAATGGTTTCACGTCTTCATGCTGCCGTTCCAATAAATCAGACTCACTGCCTTCATCTCATCACTGCGTTGTGCATCCAGTCGTTTGTTCCTTCGCTTATGCAATTCTTCTCGTCTTGGCCTGTTTTTCTCTTTCATCTCAGTGCCCCGGGGTACTACCATCGTCAGGGCTTCGGCACTGGTTCTCGGAAGTGGATTATTTTTCTCGAGGTTCGATTCTCACCCATCTCATCGTTCCATCTCAACTTGAAATCTCGTGTTTGTTCCCGAAAATCACCAAGCCTCGCGCATTTGCCGAACGTGTGGCTCGAGTTTATCCCCCCTACCCCCTCTCCCCCACTCCCCCCCTCCTCACAATGTGCTCATGTGCCATCCGACTATCCCTTGCTTCAACAGGGCGGCGGGTGGTGCTTCAGCCTCAAGCAATGCGCCGTACGCTCAAAAGGCCTTCTCGGGAGCTCCACTCAATGGCCTAAGGAGCGCGTGAGTATACCCCTTCCTCCACCCTTCACTCCCTCGTCTTCGTTTTCCACCTTCCCCGTCTTCCCCACTGTCCCCATCGTACCTTTGTCCCTCGTCGTCCCACAACGCAGGCTTCGCCGGTGCTCGCAAAACGCCGTCTCCACGGGTTTATCCCGTGCCTCTTGCAGAACGCGTGCAGCAAATCACCAACGTCCATTCCGTCCGGTTTGAACTCTTCTAACCAGTTAGAACCCAACTGGTTATAGCCCTTCAGACCGGCTATAACATTTCCAACCGGTTACAACCCTTCCGAGCCGTTACACCCCAACGCCTTTTCCCCTCCACCTACCCTCACCTGCCACTCCCTTCTCCCCTCCCCTTTCCCCCGTCACCCGCCGATCCGCGCTCGCGAACGGGGCGCGGCAGAAAGTGGAATTCAATGGCGTGGTCAGTCCGAGCAGCCGCGACAACCCGGGCTTCTACAACTGGAACGTGGCGTCTATTAAGTACTGCGACGGCGGCTCGTTCGCGGGCGGGTCGGGCATGGCGCGCACCAAGGCCAACGATACGGTCTTCTTCCTCGGCAACTGGAACCTCAAGGACTCGATAAAAGGTACGGCAGGGGGAAGGTGCGAGGGGGGTTGCGTGAAGGTGCGGGGTACGGGAGGCGTGAAGGTATGGAAACGTCATGGAATGGCATGGGTTGTCGTGCCGTTTGGCCCCCGTGCTGACATTCAAAACGCATAAGACTCCACTCGCTCTATGAATGCTGACTCGTTGCTGTCCTCCACTTCCTGTCCTTCACTGCCCCTGTGTTGTTTTTTTCTGTTTTAAATGTTTTTGTTTTTGTTTTTTTCTGCCTGCGCGCAGACCTTTTGAATCAGCGCGGCATGAGCAAGGGCACGGACGTGCTGGTGGCGGGGTGCAGCGCTGGCGCCGTGGCGGTGTCCATGCTGTGCGATCAGATCGCGGGCCAGCTCAAGCCCTTCGGCCTCAAGACCAAATGCCTCATGGACGCCGGATTCATCCCAGGTACGACGGCGAAGAATCAGGGGCTAACGCGCGTGATATATATGTGTGCCCGTACATTCAATTGTGCATTCGAGATGGTTCTCTGCCACAAACTCTTCTTGCTGTTCATCTCCCCGCCTTTGAAATCCGTGGGCAGATGTGAAGGACTACAAGGGTCAGTTCTCCCTGCGTGAGAAGGTGGGGCGCATGACTCAGCTGCAGAGCTTCAACGGCATCGGGATCAACGGCGACTGCCAGCAAGGTCAGACAGTTATACCGATTGCACCGGGATTGACGTATTTCATTTTTTTACCCTATCCACCATAGTGCTCATTTTTACCTGTCCATATTGAACTGTATCCAGTCCTTGTGCCCGTTATGATGCCCGTTACGCAATTCACGCCTTCCTACTCTGCCCGTTATGCCCGTGTCTCCAACAGCGAACCCTGGGCAGAGTTGGAAATGCTTTTTCCCGCAGTACAATCTGAAGTACATCCGGACCCCGACCTTCCTTGTGAACTCGCTTGCGGACTACAAGGGCGTGGCGCTCTCGTTGGCTCCTCGTTCCAAAAAGAAGAGCAACCCTATCATCAAGTGCCTCTCTTCTAACTACGACACGGCCAAGTGCACTCCGCAGCAGCTCACTCTTCTCCAAAACTATTCCCAAGGGATCAAATCATCGCTGGACGAGATTTCACAGAACCGCGCATCGGCCAACGTGCAGTTCAAAGTGTTCACGTACACCCAGTCAACGCACTGCGTTATGGGTGATGCTCTTTGGAGCCAGCTCAAGTCTACAGACCAGCCCACCATTGGAAACAAACGACTCTCTTCGACGTATGGGAACGTGAATGGTGCCATCGCCAACACATTGAAGAACTCGTTTATGGACTGGTATTACTCGTAGGAAGATTTCCCTGATGCACTGGTACTTATAAGTAGTATATACTAGACTTACTAACTACAAGAATGCTATTACAGGCTCTGTGTACATCCAGATGTGTGGCAACTGCTGTAGATTTCTGCAACAGCAAAGCACTTTATGTGAACAGCTGGCATAGGTAGAGACTATGTTAGTGTATACAATGGATATTATCAAAACTGCAACGGGGTTATTACGGTTCGCTGGACAGACTCACATTCGCGGCTCGGACTTGCGCATGCGAGTCGCGACATGCGAGGACATGGGACGGACACATTTCCCCACGTTCTTGTCCATCTGTTGAAGTCCAACTTCGCCAACGGCGGCGATCTCGACATAGCCATTCGATGTTGCTTTGTCCCTGATCGTACGGTCATCAGACTTGTGGGCCTGATGAGCTGCACCAACAGCGTGCATTTCGTACTCCCTGAATCCAACACCAACAATATGCATTTCGTGCATTTCGTGCATTTCGTACTCCCTGCACCAACAGCGTGCATTTTGTAGCTGACCCTTTCGATCCAGCCAGACTCCAGACCAGCGCACACTGCAATCCGCGGGTCGCTATCCAAGTCTCACTCATCTCCACTCTCCTTCTTGCACGGCCCCTACGTTTGACCGCACAACTCTCGCCCGACGTGCAAGTCCTTGCAGCAGAAGAAGCGCCCGTCCCAACTGCCAATCACGGCGTAGAGACTCTTCACTGTGCATCGCAACTGCCGTTCCTACTACCAACTTCACCAACCAGTGTTTCTGGCTGAGCCATTCTGAGCCCATCGTCTCTTGGGCCCAACACAGCAGAGGCTTGCAGTGCAAGAGATCTCTGCTCACGCCGCCGATACATATATGTTTCACCCTCCTCTCTACGTTCACCATATTCTCAACGTCCGACGCGAATCTGCCGTAGTTTTCTCCAGGTTGCTATTTCGGTGCACCACTTGTGCCCCACCTCGCCCTTATTTTCTCCAAGTATCTTTATCGCAACCTTTGTGGAGGCAATTCTATTGCCCCTCTCCAGATTCCTTCCGTTCACAATCCGATTTTCGTCGTCTGTTTTGCAAGGACGCTGCAGCCGCCGGTGCGCTCGTGTTGAACCAGTGCAAATTAGTATCATATGCGCTCCCCTCGAGCCATTTAAGACCCTCCCCACCACTACAAGAACGTTACAACGAACGACGAAGCAACGCCAGCCACACCTCGCGAAACCTCTTCGCGCTCGATTCCCTACGTTCTCCCTCCTTGCTTGCCTCGTCTGCTCGTTTACCCCTCCCGTCCTACTAGTCCCCGCCTCCCCCCCCAGCCACCTTTCACCACGGCGCGCCGGCCCCACATGCCGCCGCTGCGCAGAAACCATTACCTCTACCCCGGACCCCTTCTCAACCCCACCCTTCCTCTCCTCGCCCTCGCCCTTGTCGCGACCCTTCCGTCCTTCTCCATCGCGGTCCCTCCCCCCGCGGGGGGCGGTGTGAGCGGAGCGGCAAGCACGAGTCTGGTGTTGCTTCCGCCGAGTAAATACGGCGCGCGATGCTTGGACGGCAGGTCGGTGGTGCTTTCGAGGTTCCCACCATGCGGTTCTGCACACCATCCATGCCATATTCTGCCACGTCATACCACTATATGCCGCCTTTCTGCTCCACTCCACACCAAATCACCCACTTTTTCCTACTTCGCTGAACGATAATCACGTTCGGGTCACATTCGGCTAGTTCAAGCCGCGTGTCACGGTAACAGAGCGCGTCTGCCCGACAAGAGGAGCCATAGGCACCGTTTTATTCGAACAATCCACCACCGTTTCACCGTTTCCTCCCTGATTATCCAGCTCTCCTCTTTCGCCCCCGCCTGCTTTCTCCTCCTTTCCCCGTCCGTCCCCACCCGTCCCTCCGCCCACTCGTCCCCGCTCAGTCCGCCGGGGTTCTACCACCGGCAGGGGCACGGCACGGGCGCGAACAAGTGGCTGATCTACCTGCAGGGCGGCGGGTGGTGCTACAGCGTCACGGGGTGCAGCTTCCGCGCAACCACCGTGCTGGGAAGCACCCGTTTCTACGTGCCTCCCTCTAACCCCGCGTTCGAGTCAACGGTATGTGTAATTCTTGAGTCAGCACTGAACTCACCTCGGCTGGTGTGGTGGGCACACTCAGAATCTCGTTTTTGAGTCAACAAGAATCACTAGAATAAGTCTCTTCGGTGTGCGTGGCGTGGCGTGGTCGAGTTGTCAGCTCGCATCTCGCTGGCAGTCCGTGCCGCAACGACGCGCACCACGACCGGGGCGGAATGGGGCGGATTCTTCCTCACCCCCTCTTAAACCTCCGCTCCCCCCATCCCCTTCCCTATCCCCCCACTCCCTCTCCCCCCTTCCCCCCTTCCTCCTTTCCCCTTCCCCCCCCTTTACCCCTTCTACCCCGCTTTTCCCCCTCCGCCGCCTCGCCCCCAGCTGCGCAAGTACGGCACGCAGTTCAGCGGGATGCTGAGCGCGAGCGCGCAGGAGAACCCCGCGTTCTTCAACTGGAACACCGTCATGGTGCTCTACTGCGACGGCGGCGGCTTCGCGGGCAGCGGCCAGCGCATCGCCGTCAACCGCACCACCACGCTCTTCTCGCACGGCTCGCGCATCATCAACGCCGTGCTGCAAGGTGCGCGATGCTGCTGTCCGTGATGCTCCTGTCCGTGATGCTCCTGTCCGTGATGCTCCTGTCCGTGATGCTCCTGTCCGTGATGCTGCTCATCGCATCCAACCTCCCAAAGCTACACCCAAACGCATGGCTCGCGCATCACCAACGCCGTGCTGCAAGGTCTGTGCTGCTATGCTCCTCTGCTCAATGCATCCAAGCTCCAGATTTACACACACAGAATCATGCGCACACTCTATCGCTCGCTTGCTCCGTACAGAACAGACGCGCCTGCATTGCTACACCTCGCCCTCCTAGCGCTCACCTCGGGAACCCCCAACCATCCCTCCCCGCCGTTTTCATTTCCGCCCCCAGAGCTGACCATGCGGCGCGGAATGGCGGCGGCCGCCAAGGTGGTGCTGAGCGGGTGCTCCGCGGGCGGGCAGGCGGTGAGCGCCGTGTGCAACCGCGTGGGCGCCGCCGTGCCGCGCGCCAACGTGAAATGCATCATGGACGGCGGGTTCTTCCTCGGTACGTGCTGTGCTGTGCTGTGCTGTGCTTTGCCGTGCTGTGCTGTGCTTTGCCGTGCTGTGCTGTCTGTTGAGCATTGAGCCCGAGGGTACAAACGTCTGCAGACCTCGGGGTTCAAAAGCAGACGTGCAGACGTGAAATGCCTCATGGACGGCGGGTTCTTTCTCGGTACGTGCCCGATGTGCGCCTCGTTCAATACAAATGTCTCCTTGTGGCGTCAATCAATCTTCCTCCTGCACATTGCGTGTTTGCGCATCACCATACGCTCATTGCTGCATCTCTCGCCCTTGCAACGTCTACCTTCAACCCCTTTACCTCTAACCCCTCCACCTCCAACCCCTCCACTTGTTCCCCCTATTCCCCTTCCCCCCTTCCTTCCTCCCCACCCAATGCCCCCTGCATTTTCCCCTCCGCTGTCCACCCTCCGCGGCTGCCTCTCCGCGCATCCGTGACTTGTGCGCGTGCGCGGATGCGCGCATCAGACGCGGACGACGTGACGGGGCAGAAGTACTTCCGCAGCCTCGCCAAGTCCATAGTCGCGCTGCACCGCCCTGTTGTCGACCCCGCCTGCCGCCAGAGTAAGGCTGCATCACATCACGTCACATCGCATAACATATCACATGACAATATGACATGTCGTCAAATGTCATCAAATGCCATCACATGGCATCACATGGCATATCATAGCATCACATCACATCACATGACCTCAAAACCTTGTCCCACTCCCTTCCCCACCTCTCCCCGTGCTACAGCGTACGGCACGCAGGTGTGGAAGTGTTTCTTCCCGCAGAACAACCTCTATTTCGTGCGTCGCCCCGTCTTCATAGTCAACTCAGTGGCGGACTTCGCAGCCATAGACATAGCCAACCAGGGCCAGAACGAGTCCTCTACCACCAGCATCACGCACTGCATGAACAAGCTGTTTCTCAAGGCTGGCGCTCCTGCCGCTGCCGCTGCTGCTGCCGTCTCTGCTGCTCCTGCTGATGCTGATGCTGATGCGGTGGGGGCAGCAGCGGCGGGGTTTGGTCTGGTGGGGGAGGGAGGGGGGGGGGCGGAGGCATGGGGTGGAGATGCTGTAGCTTCTGCTGTGGCTTACAGTGAGCAGACCCGCACTGCTCGGTCTACTGCTTTCTCCTCCCCTGCTTTCCCAGCAGCATCAGACGCACACTCAAGGCTAGTAGACGGGGATACATACGATCAATTCTCTGCCGTTTTCCAGGCGCCACAAGTGGCATCGTCCCACCCAGGGTGGTCGATCGAAGGAGACACGCATCTCCAGCTCGTCCCCTTCAACCCCACCACCGCCACCGGCGCCAGCAGCAGCACCAGCACCAGCGGCAGCACCAGCGGCAGCACCAGCAGAAGCTTCACGGCCCTTCACGGCGCCACGGCCAGCATCACAAGCCTCCGCCATGACCGCAACAGGGACCGCCACAGCGACAGCAGCAGCGACGGCAGCAAGAGCAGCAGCAAGAGCAACAGCAAGAGCACCAGCAGCAGCAGCGGCGGCAGTGAGTGCTCATCAGCGGAGATGGCAGCAATACAGACGTACTCGCGGCGGTCCATCATGCGCATCCGCTCTGTGCTGCGCGCCAAGCCTTCCTTTGGGTTCTTCCTGGTGGGCACCATAGGCCACTGCACCACCATCTACCCCACGTGGGCGCAGGTCGCCCGCAAGAAGGAGAACCTGCGCCAGGAGCTCACCACGTGGATCGGGCCCTAGTTGGCTCATTGATTGATTGATATTGTTGCCGCCGGTAGGTCATCCATGGGGATCGTCTGCTATGCTGCCTCCATGTCGATCACCTCACGTGATGTTTTTGAAGGGATTGCAGTGGAGAGAGAGAGGGCGGTTGGTTGGTTGGTAACTGGAGGAGGAGATGGGTTGGGAAGGGGTGTGTGTGGGGTTGTTTGACATGGAAGAGGGATTTAGCTGTGGCGCCATGCTTCTAGGTGGAATTAGCTGGGTTTGAGAGAGTGTTTTGCTTTCTCACTTGTGTATGTAAAATAATTGGAAATAAAGCTGTCCTTTGCTGAATTATGCAAAGGAGCCCCATGTAGCAATGGCTGCCTGAGGGTGTTGTACTCCTACTGTCCTATCGGTGTCAAAGTGGTTTGCTCCATTGGGGTGACGCTAGGATCGCACTTACCGGTAGGTTCATGGCTCGGCCATGTGGTCAATAGCTCGGCCATAGGGTTCATTGCTCGGGCAGCTCGCTGATTTTTTTGCACTCCTGCACGTCCAGCACCTGCAGCGAAGCCAGGAGTGAGACGGCTGCGGGCAGCTTGAGCAGCAGCGGCAGGTCGTTGAGCGTGAGAGAGAGGAGAGAGGCAAGATTGCCGAATCCTTCTTCTGGTAGAGAGGAGAATATCTCACAGTCAGAGACCATGAGGTGCTGCAGGGAGGTGAGGAGGGTGAGGGAGGCGGGGAGCGTTGATAGCTTCGGCGCGGTGTCTATGGTTAGCACGCGCAGCCCTTGCATCTGCCCAAGGTCCTCGGGCATGTTGGAAATTGTTATGTGGCTGAGATGAAGGCGCTGGAGGTGAGTAAGGGCTGTGATTGAAGAAGGAAGAGGGGAGAGCAAGGGGAGGGTGTGGAGGTTCAGGATTCTCAGTTTCTGTAGTGTGTGGATATTGGGTATTGAGAGAGGGGAGACAAGGGACAAGTCATAGAGAGAAAGGCTTTCCAGAGAGGATGCAATGGGAACGGTTTTGAGAGATGGGATGTGTTCGATGCGCAAGTGTTGCAGAGAGGAGAGGTGGGAGGTGGCTGGCTGCATGTCGCTGGTGTTCTGTAGCGTGTTGGACAGAATTAGGGTTTGCAGGGTGGATGGGAAGGGCGAGGGCGAGGGGGCGGGCGGGAGCTTGGTGAATTTCACACAGTCACGGATTTCGAGGTGGAGGAGGGAGGGGAGGAGGTAGAGACCTGAAGGGAGGGAGGAGAGAGAGGGACATTTGAGGAAGAGGAGGCGGCGGAGGGATGGGAGGGGATGGGGAGAGGAGGGCGGGGTTGAAGGCTGAGGATGGGTGATTGTGTCTACAAGATAGGGGCCATGCCCTATGGCAGAAACGTCGGCAGCAGCAGCAGCAGCAGCGGCAGATGCAGAGGCAGAAGCAGCAGCAACAGCAGCATTGGCAGCAGCAGTAGCAGACGCAGCAGCAGAGGCATCAGCAGCAGCAGTAGCGGAAGCAGCAACGGAAGCAGCAGCAGCAGCAGCCACAGCAGCAGCAGCATTAGTACCAATAGAAGCAGAAGCAGCAGAAGAAACAGCCGCAGAAGCAGAAACAGCAGCAGCAGCTGCTGCAGAAGCAGAAGCAGCAGCAGTAGCAGAAGCAGCAGCAGCAGCAGAAACAGCGGAGGCGGCAACAGCAACAGCCGCCGCAGTAGCAGCAGCAGCAACAGGAGGAGAGGGGGTAAGTGGTGGCAGCACGGAAAGCCTCTTGCAGCGAGAGAGCTCTAACTCCTGCAGGCCCACAAGGTTCCCCCACCCTAGGGGCAATTCACCCAGCGAGTGGCAGTTGGAGATGCAGAGCCGCTGCAGGCGAGTCAGCTGCGTGAACGATGCTGGCAGCCGCCGAAGCTCATGGCACCCGTGGATCTCCAGGGCAGTTAAGGAATTCGCGAGCTGCCCGAACGTGCTCGGCAGGTTAGTGAACACTGTCTCGTGCGCGTCCTCGTCCCCATCATCATCATTATCATCCCCGTCGCTGTCTTCTGAACGTACAGGGTCAAACATGCAGGTCTGCCGGCCTAAATCCCGATCATCCCGTTTCGTTACCAAGCCCTTCCATCCAAGAGTCAGGCTTTCAAGGCGGGGAAGCAGCGAAAAGGACTCAGCAAGGGTTTCCAGCTGTTCGCATCCAGCTATTTCTACCGTGCGAAGCGCTGTCAGCTGCCCGATAGTTTCGGGCAGGGCTTCGAGAAAGTCGCAGCTGTGGATAGTGAGGTTCTCAAGCTGGGATAGAGTGATTGGCAGAGGTATGTGACCCGGATAAGCAGCAATAGTGAGCCGCGTCAGCTTCAGCAGCTGCTGCCCGAACGAATCGGGCAGATCGCAAGCAACTTCGCTCAGATGCAGCTCCGTCAGCGCCGACACCTGCCTGAGATCTTCGGGCAGCGATTCCAAGGAACACCCAAGAAGCTGCAGGCGAGAGAGGGAGTGCAGCCCCTCGAAAGAAGCTGGCAGCGATGTTAAAACCTCACAATTGGCCGCGCGCAGATGCGTCAGGGAGGAGAGGAGGGCTAGCGAGTCTGGAATGGCTGCCAGGGCGGGAAGCTGGTCGAGAACAAGAGAAGAGAGGTGGGAACGTCGCCGATATCCTCCGGCAACGAGGCGAGAGACTCGCAGAACTGAACGGTGAGAGCAGTGAGGGAGGAGAGGGCGGAGAGCGAGGGCGGGAGAGCAGTCAAGCGAGCGCAGAACTTGATGGTCAGTTCTTGCAGCGATGGCAGCTCTCCGATGCCATCAGGGAGCGATTGCAGGTGCGAGAGGTGGGAGAGGAGGAGGCGTTTGAGCGAGGAGAGGTGGGCGGAGGAGTCTGGGAGAGAGGCGGCACTGAGCCCGCGCAGGTGGAGGGTTTCGAGGAATGATAAGAGGCTGATGGAGTCGGGCAGGGATTCCAAAGAATCTAACTTCGCCAACTCCAGGTACCGCAGTTTTTTTAGCTGCCCGAGACCGTCGGGCAGCTCCCGGAGGTCGAAGCAGCCGTCGACTTTCAGCGAGGTGAGGGAGCGGAGGCGGGAGAGGGTGGGCGGGAGGGCTAGCGCGCAAGCAGCGCGGATGCGAAGCGACTGTAACGCGGACAGCGAGCCAACACTCTCGGGTAACCCCGCCTCGGGCTCTGGAAGCGGCCTGGAATCGCGGTCGTCTCGGCCGCACGAAACGTCCAGCCGCGTCAGCCGCTGCAGGAGGCTCACGGAAGCGGGCAGCTCGGGCAGGCACATGGGCAGCACGAGTTTCAAGCTGACCAGGCGGCGGCAGGCGGCGAAAAGGGCGGTAACGGCGGGCTCTGTTACTTTCGCGACGGCGTCGTCGGGGTCGTCTGAGCCGTAGTTCTGGTCCCAGGAGCGCAGGTTCATGTGGCGATACAGCGACAGGTGCGTGAGGGAGGAAGCACATCCCGTCGCGATGGAGTTAAGGAGATCGTCTGTTATGGCGTCTAGAGCCGATGGGCCGATGTGCAGGTGACGCAGGGTGAGCGGGGAGTGGAGGGGAAAGGACGGGGAAGCAGCGTTGGCGGAGCGGGTGGTGGGAGGGGAGAGGGAGAGGAGGATGGGAGGGGAGGAGGAGGGAGGAGGTGGGGAGGAGAGAAAGGAGCGGAAGGTTTGGATGGAAAGGCGGCGGTCGGCTTGCAGGAGGATGGCGGGGAGGCTGAAGCGCGCCAAGCGGAGCCAGCGCTTGCACACGAGCGCGTGGTGGAACACCGTGAACGGCGGAGGCGGAAGCGGAGGCGGAGGCGGAAGGGGCGCGGAGTCCGCGGAGGTCCCGGAGAGGGGGGGCGGATAGACGGAGGCGAGGATATGCTCAGCTGACGGCGTGTCGGGATTGTCGGGTTCGATCTGGAGTGTCATGGTTCGAGCGTAGTTCGCGGCGGTCGCTTCGGCCTCGAGAGCTATGGCGCGGGGTAGCTGGATAACGCGTACGAAACGCGCGCACTTGTTCTTCACTGCCCGCGCGATGCGCTCGTGCAGCAGCTCGTCCTCGCTCGCGTCGTCGCCATGCGCATCCGCATCCGCGTCCTCGCTGTTGGCCGACCCGTTAACAGTATTCCCCACGTTTCTGGCCATCCCATCATCGCGCTCCGCAGAAGCACCGTCGCCCCCGGCTCCGCCCGCGTTAGGCTCCGCGGCGGCGGTGGCTGTGGTGGTGCAAGAAGAAGCAGCGGCGGTTGTAAGGCGCAGCTTGGGGTGGAAGCGGAAGCCGTTAGAGGCGACGAGCGCGAGAATGTGCGCGACGAGATCATCCGACAGACGTGTGAAAGGATCGGGATCGATGCGGCGTGGCCGAGGAAAAGAGCCCTCGATGAACGAATCCATCTGAGAAACCACGCGTTTGACGAGATGCGCGGCAGAAAAGCGCTCAGTGCGCGCTGAAGGAGCTGCACGTGTGATGCTTGTGAAAGTCAGCAAAGTGAGAATGGTACGAGACTCTGCCGCGTTGTGAGCTGGAGGTTCAGTCAGGGTGTAGCTAGAGGAGTGAAAGAGGAAGAGGAGTAGAGAGTTGGAGAGTTGGGGAGTTCGAGTCTGAATTTTCTCACATTGGGTTCATTTTATTGCGGATGGATGCGATGCGATTCTGTGCGTGTTTGAGCGGGTCGTAAGGGGTGTCGCAAGGGGAGTGAAAGTTCACCCCTTCACCTGCGCTGCGCTCCTGCGATTATCTGCGTGTGTCAGGCTGTCGCAAGGGAAGTGAAAGAGAGAGTACAAGACATCTTTCTCATTACAAAAGGCTCGATTACAAGAGTATCAAATATAAATACGGAAGTCCTCATATTCCAGTCGTTGACCAGAGTTCCTAGCGAATCAAGTCTCTCTTCTTGAACAGCGATAGATTCAAGTCGGGACTTTGCGAGACAGGCAATACAAAAGAGTTGTGCGTGTAAAGCAAAGCAAGGCAACTCTGGTCCACTGCTGCTCGTCGAAACACACCACCACTACCACTGGCCTACGGTGTGACCCCCCGGCTCACACTTGGGTTGGGCCTATGGTATGCTGCTACTCAAGCTCTATGCCTCTCTATGAACACGCTTGTGGTATTCCTGTGTATGCATAATGCATGCACTTCATCTTGCATCATGTGCTGTACGGTGCTGTGCTCTGCTCTGCTCTGCTGTGCGGTGCTACTTATGCTCCCCGGTGTGTAGCGCAATCAGCCCATGAGCATCTGATGAGGGGAGGCACGCAGCAGAGGAGAAACAGCATGGGTGGGTGGTGGGCGGGCGAGAGATGGGCAGGGTGAAGGGCGGGTGCCGAGAGGCGTGCGTTAGAAGTACACCAAGACCTCATAAACTTCATGTCTTTATATGCTTCCCTATCACGAAAGCCAGAGAGAATTTGCAGTAATAAAGAATCACAACAAGCGTATAAGTGATTGAATGACTTGGAGCCGTCCCGTCCCTTGCATCCTCCTTAAATCAAGGGGGTGCCATGACTCTCCTATCCTATGGCCCACCTCTCCTTCCTCCACCTACCACACCACTCCCTCTCCCTTCTTCCCTCCTAAGTTCCCTCCCCTCCCATCTCCCGTCTCTCCTCCCCCCTCCCCTCTTCCCTCCCTCCCCCTCCTTTCCCGTCTTCAGCACATTACAGTTCCCCCTGCTCCCCGCCCCCTGCCATCCCACCCCCTCACCTGCAGCAGCCCGCCCATGAAGTCCCCTCTCCCTGACGGCTGCGCCACCTTGTAAGGGCGCTGCACTATCTCTCCACTCCCCTCTCCCCTCCCTCTCGCCTACCCTCCCCCGTGGCCTCCCCTCACCTGCAGAAGCCCGCCCATGAAGTCTCCCCCCCCTGACGGCCGCGCCACCTTGTAGTAGCGGTGGGCTAGTTCGTCCAGGTACTGGGGGGGTAGGGGGGAATAGAGGGGAATTGGGAGGGGGGAAGGGGGAAATGAGGGGAAATGAAAGGAGATGAAGTCCCCTCCCCGTGAGGGCCGCGCCACCTTGTAGTAGCGGTGGGCTATCTCGTCCAGGTACTGGGGGGGTGGGGGGGGGGATAGAGGGGAATGAGGGGAATGGGGGGAATAGGGGGGAAAGGGGGGGAAAGGGGGAGATGAAAGGGAATGAAGGGCCCTTCCTCTGGAGAGCGTGTTACCTTATATTAGCGTTGGGCTATGTCGTCAAGGTGGGTTGGGGAAAAAGGGGGCATGGAGGGGACTGGGGGATGGGGGGAACGGGGGGAACAAGAGGGAATGTGGGGTATATGGATGGATAGAATGGGGGAGAAAAAGCGAGGGAGAAAGCAAGAAGACAAGGCGAAAACAAGGAGCAAGGAAGGAGATCAATAGGCACTTTTTGCCAGTTCTGAAGGGAAGGGTCAGAGACAGAGGTTTCTACATAAGTGTAGCAGTGTGTGGGGAGGGAGGAGGAGGGACCAAACGAGCGAGGTGTAAAGGAGAGTGGTGCATACGGAATGGAACTGGGGGTCGCGGCGAATGCTGGGAGCATACACCTTGCGCAGCAGCAGGAAGAGAGGCAGGGCATCCCTCTCAACCCTGCACAGCCCGAGGGGGAGGAGGTAAGGGGTACATAGGGGTGCAGAGGGGTGAAGGGGGTGAAGGGGGGTAGGAAGAAAGTGGGTTGAAGATGGTAAGGGAAATGAACGGGATGGAAGGAAATAATTTGTGTAGGAGATGGAACACGGGGGCATGAAGGAAGGTAAGTTGCACACAAAGGGAGGTGGAGAGAGGGAGGTGGAGGAGAGTGGAGGAGAGTGGAGGAGAGTGGAGGAGAGAGGGGATGGGTGAGGAGTGCAAGGAGCGCACGTGAGGAGCAGGAAGCGGGTGAAGTGGAGGAGAGGGGAGTCGGGTAGAGCTGGTGCAGCGCCTGCTGCCCCCCGTGCTGTTATATCGTCCATCAGCTCATTAGCTCCCTTTATGTTGCCCACTGTCAGGTACCTGCCACACAAGCATGTGAGATAGTACTCTAGTGCTGAGACGTCTCAAAAGTGTTGCTCCACTCCACGTGCTGCTATGTCGTCCACCAACTCGTTGGCTCCCTTCATGTGTCAACTGCTAGGTACCTGCCACCCATGCCATGCCGTGGAATGCCGTGCCGTGCAATACCATGCCATGCCATGCCATGCCATGCAGTGCAGGGCCGTGGACACGTGTCACATACATCCGAGCCAGCCAGCATGCACGTCAAACTCATGCACTGAGGCTTGCTGCTCTCTGGCTCGGTACTTGACGTAGCAATTTTTAAACGGCGACATTATCCGGCAATACTAAACAAGATGATCTTAAAGCGGAATTCGGTGGACAGCGGTGGAATGCGTTTGGGAGGAAAGGAAACGAAAGCACGTACTGCAGCACGGCTCTGGCGAGCACAAGGTCCACCTCGTCTGGGAAGCCCTGGCATGGGCAATGGGCATAGAGAGAGGACAGGGAAGGACAAGGGCGAATCGAGGGAAGGACGAGGGCGAATCGAGGGAAGGACGAGGGCGAATCGAGGGAAGGACGAGGGCGAATCGAGGGAAGGACGAGGGCGAATCGAGGGAAAAGCGAAAACGGGAGACAGGAGGAGAGGGGAAGATGAGTTGGTGAGGCGAGAAAAGGCGGGCCCAGAGGAAACGAAACGGAGAGAGAGGGAGACGTCGAGTACAGAGAGTGTGGGAGTTTGTTAAGAAGGGGTGGGAACAGAAAAGTGAAGACATGCATTACTAGACTAGAGGGCTAAAGGTAGGGTGTTGGGAGACAAGGGGCGGTTGACTGTGCGTGCTTCGTTGTACGTGCGAGCAGAAGAGAGAGACAGAGAGGGGGGCGGGAAGGGACGAGGAAGGGAAGGGAAGGGTGCAAGTGCAAGTGACTCACCTCCTGCATGACTTGGCAGAGAACTGAGCTAAACGCCTTAGTGTCGCGGCCCAGCACAAAGTGCCGGCTGGCTGCCTCTAGATCCTGGTGGCACGCGTACACATGTGTGGAAGAAGGAGGGTGAGAGTGCGAGGTGGAGAGAGGAGGAAAGTGGGTCAGGGGGAGAAAGAAAGGGGTGGAGAAGTAAGGGTGTGTGATGTGGAGGCAGGATGCATGAGCAGACTGTGTGCGGGTGTTTGCCCCTTGAGCAGGGGGTTCATCCTGTCGAGCTGGATCTCTGCTACATGCTTGGATCCCCGGCTTGTAGACGATGTCGTAGTGGAGATGTGTCTCGAGGAAGTCCATCCACCGCACTTGTCGTCGTGAGAGCGTAGGCTGGGACTTGGTATTTGAGACTGCAGTGGTCGGTGTTGGTCTTGGCTCCTTCCAGGAAACACCTCCACGCCTTGAAGGCTGTAACGATCGCCCAAGTCACGCACTTGGACCAAGTCGCTCACTTGGACCAGGTCGCTCACTTGGACCAGGTCGCTCACTTGGACCAGGTCGCTCACTTGGACCAGGTCGCTCACTTGGACCAGGTCGCTCACTTAACCCAGGTTGTGCACTCAGACCAGGTGGCCCTATTGGACCCGGTCGCCCTCTTGGACCAGGTCGCGCGCCTCGACCAGGCCGCGCGCGTGGACCAGGTCGCGCGCGGACCAGGTCGTGCATGTGGACCAGGTCGCGCACTCGGACCAGGTCGCCCTCTTGGACCAGGTCGCGCGAAGCGCGCGTGGACCAAGTCGAGCGCGTGGACCAAGGCGAGCGCGTCGCGCGCGTGGACCAAGTCGCGCGCGTGGACCAAGGCGCGCGCGTCGCGCGCGTGGACCAAGGCGCGCGCGTCGCGCGCGTGGACCAAGGCGCGCGCGCGGACCAAGGCGCGCGCGCGGACCAAGGCGCGCGCGCGGACCAAGGCGCGCGCGCGGACCAAGGCGCGCGCGCGGACCAAGGCGCGCGCGCGGACCAAGGCGCGCGCGCGGACCAACGCGCGCGCGCGGACCAACGCGCGCGCGCGGACCAACGCGCGCGCGCGGACCAACGCGCGCGCGGACCAACGCGCGCGCGCGGACCAACGCGCGCGCGCGGACCAACGCGCGCGCGCGGACCAACGCGCGCGCGCGGACCAACGCGCGCGCGCGGACCAAGGCGCGCGCTTGGACCAAGGCGCGCGCGTGGACCAAGGCGCGCGCGTGGACCAAGGCGCGTGCGTGGACCAAGGCGCGCGCGTGGGCCAAGGCGCGCGCGCGTGGACCAAGGCGAGCGCCTAGACCAAGTGGAGCAAGGAATAGCCACACGACCCATGAACCACTCAGTCACCCCTGTGCTGCGCCAACAGCCGCCATTAGCACTGCTCCCGCTGCAACAGGGGCAGCAGCACACAGCACAGCAGCACACAGCACAGCAGCACAGCAGCAGCATCACAGCAGCGCACCTGAGTGGCACCATGCGTCCACAGCAGCACTGCCAGTGCATCGTGCAGCTCTGGTGCTCCATGCCTTGGTGCTCCCTGTGCCTTCAGAGACCACCTGTGGAAAGCAAGCGGGGGTGGGTGGGGTGGGAGAAGAGGTGGGTGGGCAGATCAAGGGCAAGCCGCGGGTGCTGGTGAAAAGGACCACCTGAGTGAGTGCAGGTGGGACTGCTGGTGTGACTGCTAGCAGAAAAGGTGAGTGGGTGACTGCACAAGGTACTACATCGTAACTGAGTGAGCTGGCACGGGAGGGGGCGGTATTACACACCGAATGGCGGCTTTGAGGAAGGACAAGCAGCCTTCAAACGCAGACAGTGATTCGGATTCAGCAGCAGCAGCAGACGCGGCTGCCTCCGGCGCTGCAGATTGCTCCCTGCTCTCACTCGCAGACTCAGAACCACCACCAGCAGCAGCGGGCGAGGCGGGTTGGTGTGCGAGCAGCGGCTTGAATGCGTCGTTAATGGCCAACAGACGCTCTGTTGGTGTGGTGACAAGCGAGAGCAGGAGAAGGCGATAAGGAGGGAGTGAGCGAAGAAGAATGTGAGTGCGTGTGGAGAGAGGAAGAGAGAGAGATTGGCATAGTGGTGGTGGGTGGCAGGAGCAGGACAAGACAGTGGCATAGCTAGAGCCTGTGAGCCTAGCACTCCATGCTTCCGTCACCCCATCCTCCCATCCTCCCAACACCTCATCACCCCAGCCTCCCATCATCCCACCCTTACTCACCCACAGCGCCTTGCGAGTGCGCGGCGTGCGTTGCAGACAGAGAATCCACGAGCAGAAGAGCCAGCTCCGTGCCACACGTCACCTGCCGCTGCTGCAGCTGCACACATGCACCGCTCTGCAGCAGCTCCACTGCATCCTCTGCCCGCGCGCCTCCTTTACTCAGGTACCTGGAGGGGGAGGGGGGGAGGGGTATGTTCTGGTGATGGTGCTGCTGCAGCTGCACGCACGCCCCGCTCTGTAGCAGCTCCACTGCGTCCCCTGCCCGCGCGCCCCCTTTACTCAGGTACCTGGTGGGGGAGGAGGAAAGTGGGGTGTTATGGTGATGCCGCTGCTGCAGCTGCACACATGAACACATGCACCGCTCTGCAGCAGCTCCACCACATCCTCTGCCCGCGCACCCCCACGGCTTAGATACCTGGAGGAGGGAGAGAGAAGGGGAGGAAGCGAGGGTGTGGTGGTAGTTACGGTGATGCTGCTGCTGCAGCTGCATGCTCGCACCGCTCTGCAGCAGCTCCACTGCATCCTCTGTCGGCGCGCGCCCCCAAGCTTAGATACCTGATGGGGGAGGAGGGGAGGGTGTGGTGGGTGGGTGGTATGGTGATGCTGCTGCTAGGGCAGCAGTAGCAGCAGGCAATGACGGAGTGGAGTGGAATGGGAGTTGATGGGTGCCTGATCCGCGTGCACGAGGAGGAGGATGGGAGGGCGATGGGAGGGGGATGGGAGGGGGATGGGAGGAGGGGGATGGGAGGGGGATGGGAGGGGGGGGATGAGAGGGGGATGGGAGGGGGGGGATGAGAGGGGGATGGGGGGGGGATGGGGGGGGGATGCGAGGGGGATGGGGGGGGGATGGGGGGGGGATGGGAGGGGGATGGGAGGGGGATGGGAGGGGGATGCGAGGGGGATGGGGGGGGGATGGGGGGGGGATGGGAGGGGGATGGGAGGGGGATGGGGGGGGGATGGGGGGGGGATGGCAGGGGGATGGGAGGGGGATTCTAGGGAGACGCGACCGTCTTTGCAGAGCGACGAGAAGGAAAAGGGGAGGGCAAGGAAGGATGGGGGGCAACGGGAGGGAAGGAAAGGCAAGGAGAGGGAAGGGAAGCAAGGTGCATGGAATGATAGATGATGGTGGGTTGGGTTGAGAGGTTTGGTTTGAGAGGTTTGACCTAACCTGGCGCTGACGCTCTTGTAGAGCTGCTGTGCTTCGTAGAAGTTGCCTGCCTTCACGCTCGCCTCCAGCTTACTCAGCATCTGCTCTCGCTCGCCCGCCGTTGCCACCCTCACATGCCGTGCCACGCCATGCCACGCCATGCCACGCCATGCCACGCCATGCCGCGTCATTCCATGCCAAGTTGCGAAACCAGCGAAGCCATGCAGGGTTGGTGGAAAATTTGAGAACGAGCAGTCGGCGATTGGGTAGCGGGTCGAATCAAGAAGCGGCAGCGCTTGAGGCGCCTAAAAAAAGGTTGGCGATTGGGGAGCGATGAGAGACAAGCAGGGGCACGACGAAAGAAGGCGAGAAACCGAATTCGATGGCGGAAAGAGAGGGAGACGGCGAGTGGAGGCCGAGAATAGAGGCGGGACGGAGATAATGGAGAGAGGGAGTCGAGACGAACGGCGCGAGGACGAATAGTATAACAAGGAGGGATTCGGGCGCACCTTAGCAGTCCCGGCTCCCGCTGTTGGCGCCATCGCGACAAGAGGGCGAGCGAGAGGCAAGGAAACTTGGAAATCAGGGCGAATGGAAGTGCAACGAGACGGTAATGGAAGTTGGATTTGACACGCAGTAAGGGATCCTGGCGACGAAAGAGAGATTTGGGCGGGCACGACAGAGAGGGAACAGACGAGGATGGAGCTGAAGTGGACAATATAGAGCGCGACGCAAAAGGGTGATACACCTACGGTGGGACTCGAACCCACAATCACCTGATTAGAAGTCAGATGCCTTATCCATTAGGCCACGCGGGCATGTCGCTTGAATTCATAAGAAAACATAATTACTATGTCACTGAAAGGACTAGGTGGCCACATGCCACTTCTTTTTGTTAAAACTAGCAAAAATGTAAAAGACGCATCCTCGTCCATCAAGAGTGCTACTTTATGGAGGACATCCGTTCGTGATTGTGGGATTTTGCAACCACCACCCAATCTGAACATATGGCCCTGTTCGGTAGCACTCACAAACAACCCCCAAAAATTGGTCAGTTTGGCCGTTGGGGGACCCGCAACTGACTACGTTTAGTGGTTCGGCATCGCGAAAATCGTGTGCGACCGTCGTGCGACAGACTGAAATGCCGAACGTAAACTGAACTGATCAAACAACATAGGAAACCCATTCCGAACTTGAAACCAACCAAAAAGACGAGAAATGCTTCAGTTGCTACAGTGAACCACGGGCAAATCTTCCAACAATGGGAGGTGATGGCCAGAACAGACCCACAAGATCTTCCAAATCTTTCAAAACGACCATTTTCAGTTGCTGCTGTATTGTTTGCCCCAAGGTCTGGTCAGTTTGCCCCAAGGTCTGGTCAGTTTGCCCCAAGGTCTGGTCAGTTTGCCCCAAGGTCTGGTCAGTTTGCCCCAAGGTCTGGTCAGTTTGCCTCAAGGTCTGGTCAGTTTGCCCCAAGGTCTGGTCAGTTTGCCCCAAGGTCTGGTCAGTTTGCCCCAAGGTCTGGTCAGTTTGCCCCAGGGTCTGGTCAGTTTGCCCCAAGGTCTGGTCAGTTTGCCCCAAGGTCTGGTCAGTTTGCCCCAAGGTCTGGTCAGTTTGCCCCAAGGTCTGGTCAGTTTGCCCCAAGGTCTGGTCAGTTTGTCCCAAAACGCAATTTCGAGGAAACCAATGGCTGCCCTCGTGGAAATTTACAACTGGTAATGTTGGCCGTTGAGATTTACATTCAGGTAGAAATGGTTTGTCTTTTGTGCGCACATTGCGGCGACCTGCTAGATTTTGCTGAGGTGTATCCGATCTGTCAGAACTTTACGGGCACAAAAAATGTATTTGCTCTAACAGGTTTGAAGGTTCGGAACCACACCTCCAGTTCGGTTCCGAACCACACCTCCAGTTCGGTTCCGAACCTTGCTTCCCTAAATTGTGCATTTTTGCTACCGGACAGGGCCATAACTGCTGCATACGGGCCAAAACGGTTAAAGCGATGGGCAACTTTTGGCAGTGTTGGGTTCAGAAGTTTTTTTTTTTAACCAGGCTTGCCAGCGCGAAAGTGCTGGCTGGCGAAAACCAGGATTTCGTGCGGACACTTTCCATCCGCAGTAACAGTTCGCCAGGGTTCTGGATTTTGGGTGGCAAATGTGCACCGTCGCTTTAATTGCCTTGCTTATCGAGGCACCCTCGGTGGGACTCGAACCCACAATCACCTGATTAGAAGTCAGATGCCTTATCCATTAGGCCACGCGGGCTTGCATGTCGAAAGTCAAACACATATTCTCGCTGCTGTTTGTGTTTCTGTTACTGCCCATACCCATAGCAAGAAATTGATGGCAGCTACCGGTACAATCTGTTCAGGGTGCATTTAGAGGCGGAAAATTTTGTAAAACACAATTCACCGTACTCACATCAAAAGAACCCTTCACTAATCAGCATGCCCTATCCTTATACAAAGGTTGTGCCGAAAAGTTCACTGATGCAATCATGCCAACCCAGCCATATATAACTTCTGCTCTATGAGTGTTGCTATCTTATGGCACGTAGAACAAAGTTTGGGTAAAATGGTCTCTAATCGTGTGGTGGAACAGCAGGTTCAGGACGGAAGCGAGAGTGAAGGGAAAGGGCTCAGTGGGTGCATGGCGTGGACGGGGCTTCGAGTGGAAAGGGAGGAGTGGAGAGGCCTAGAGTGGGAGGGCAAAGGATGCGCGGTGCCAGTTCACGGGGTCGGCGAGAAGAAACATGTCGTCCTTTTGGTGCTCGCCCACCTGGCACCATGCACATGCAGAAACATACCAGCAATCATGATATTTGTGGCATTGAGTTGAGCAACACCATGTAGGGAATGCAGAACACGGGACACGGATAATGTTGCACATGGGAGGATGCAGGGGGTACTATCCAGGGTGAATCATAGGAACAACGGAGAGAGGCAAAGAACAAAACTTGATGCGTTCATTGACCAACTCTTCTTCGGTGACAGCAGCAGGAGTAAGGCACAGCACAGCCTACCTTGTTCTGGCAGCAAGGGCAGAAGTGCTTCTTATGCCACATGCAGCTACCGGGCGTCAGGAAACACACTCCAACAATTGTAACCGCTGCTGCCACCACGGCAGCCGCACTCAGAGAAGAGCTGAGAGAACAGAGGGATCGTACAGGCAGGGACGGGGCAGCACAGGACACGACACACAGGTGGAGAACATAAGGGTAAAGAAAAGGCCGTACGTCTGGCTTTACCCAAACGTGATGACGTTACGAGGCGGAAAAATGGCTGCCTATGAGGGCACAGTGGAGTGGAAAGCACCACAGATAGCCTCCAAACGATAAATTCCCTGGACAGCACTAATGGCACACACAACACATCACTACCACCCTATCACCATCACCACCACCACCGCAACCGCCATCGCCACCACTACCGCCATCACCACTACCACCGCTTACCGGACGTCAGTGATCCCGGAGAACCCGCAGCACGGGCACGTGAACGGCGCTGGCGTATCCCCGAAGAACGTTCCGCGAAGCTGCCGGCCGTTGGGGTGCGAGAAGATGGCGTTAGGGGGAATAACACCGTCCTCGTACGGCGTGCCGCTCACGAAGCACAGCGACCCGCGCGACGTGAATCCCGCTGGTGGTAACCCCGACGCCTGCGCCTGTGCAGCTGTTACCGCCGAGACGCGATACACTGGCACGATGGATACTTCTGTATGCTGCTGCTGCTGCTGCTGCTGCTGCTTTCCATCCGGAAGAGGAACGTAAGTCGCTCCTCCTGCGACTCCCGCAGCGGCGGCGACAGCGGCTGGATAACCGACCGCTGCGTTTGCGAGCAACGACGCGTCCTCCTCGGTGGCTGTATAGACCCCCATGTAGCGTGGAAGAAAAGAAAAATAGAAAACTTGAAGACTGGTGGCAGAGTACTAGTTAGGGTAAGAAGTAGAGAGACCGCAAGCAGAGCAGAACCCGACGTTCTAGACCTTCGACTACGGTCAAGAGCTGTGTGTCAGCTGTTCGGTGACTCCTCCAAGAATCTGTTTGGGTGACAGGAAAGACGCATTTGAGGGGATGACCTCACGCGACAGTGCAGACCGAAGGCCACAGGAAGATGCGACCAGAACACCCCCTGAAGGGTTTCCGTCGAGAAAAACAGCTACACCGCTGCTTCAATTGCATGAGTTAGACGTGACGCTTACAGAAGGCAATTGATACCTAAAGAAGAGGAACAAACATTAACTGATCAAATTGCAAACCACACAGCACTTTCATCTAAACAGGGCCGAATCTCCAAACAAAACCATTCTCCTGATACACTTCAACACCAGCACTCCTGGAAAAGGGAACGATCCACACAAGTGCCTCCGCTCGGTTTGCTGGCTGGCTGGCTGCCAGGCGATTTGGCTGGCTGGCAGACTGGATGGACGGCAGGATGGACAGCAAGATGGATGGCAGGATAGCTGGCTGGCTGACCAGCTAGCACAGCAACCTGCCCCTGCTGCTTGCTTCTGGCCGTACACACTAACACTTCCCCTTTCACTACTGCCGCGCAGAAGCCAAAGCACCTTCCGAAATCTGCACGTTAAGACTGAGCTTGCCGGGCCTGGGCGAACCCACTCCAGTAGTCCCAACCGTCCCACCACCACCATGACCACCACCAACTCCACCTGGCGAATTCACCACTCCCTCTTGCAGCAGCCTTTGCCCCCCGCTGCCCTCCCCTTCACTCCCATTCACTGCCACCCCATTCACAGCACCTACTCTTAGCGAATCCTCCCCGTCCTGCCCATCACCCCACCCCTCTCTCCCCACGTCTTCATGAATCACCCCTAGTCCATCTTCCACCACAATCCCATCCACTGGCTCATACTGCGCTGGCTCCTCTTCCTCCTGCTCCTCCTCCCTCGCTGCTCCCCTCTCTGCTCCCGCCTCCGCCGCTTCAGGCACAGGCGCATCCTTCTTCTTTTTCTTCCTACCTGCCCGCTCCAGCCTCTCATCCAGCAAAAAATACGCAGGCAGGAACCTATCCCCTGCAGGCTTCACCCCCTCCCTCCTCCCTCCCGCCGCCACGGCCGCAGCTGCTGCGGCAGCAGCAACTCCTGCACCTGCATCCTCCAAAACGGACCCTTCCTCTGCTCCTCCCTCCAACAGCGCATGCACATCCACGCCGTTATCCGTTGCCACCCTCGCCAGGTGGCAAATCGGGTGCACGGGGCAGGGAGGAGGGCCGCGGCCGAAAGGAGCGGTGCGAGTGGGAAGCAGCATTTGAGCTACACAGAGAGAGGCGTGCAGGTCAGGGGTCATGCGGCAACTAGAGCTGCGGAAATAGGGAGTGGAGAAGGACCAGAGGGCCGAGGGAGAGGGGGGCGGCCAGGAGGGGTCGACTGGAGGGACGGACACACAGGTGCGGCCGGTCTTGAGGCAGTGGCGGAGGTTGGGGAGGAGTAGAGCGCGGTTGGGCTCGGTGTCGTGGACACTGCCAAGCGATGTGAAGCTGGGGGGATGGGTGGACGGGTGGGCGGATGGGCAAGTGGCACGGTGAGGAGCCGAAAGGATTACTTGTTGGGACGCGATGCAAGTTGAGGTGGGGAGTAAAGAAGGGAGAAATATTTTGACGAGAAGGCATGAGAACGTTGGTGCTGGAAGCAAAGGCCAGATGAAGGCAGGGCGGATAGGAATGGCAGGGGGGAGAGACAGTGTGACTGTGATGAGAGGGTCAGGGAGAGGGGAGAGAGGAAGGGAAGCGGGAAAGGGGGGAAGAAGAGCCGAGCGAGATGGGGAAGTTATGGATACTGACCCTTCGTCGTACAGATGGCAGTACGGCACCTTGGTGACAAGCAGGAACTCCCACACATCCCTGCCATGCCGTGCACATAGGGAGAGACATGGGGACAGCAGAAACAACGAATCAGATGCAGTGAAAAAAAACCACTAACTATCACTGTGGTGGAAGGCAATGGGGAGATTAGCAACAATAGGAACAATGGGGAGAGATAAAAGGAAGGGAGGAAAATAGAGGGAGGAGAACGCAGGGGCCAAAAAAGAGCTGGCAAAGGGAGAGTGGACGGGAGAAAGCGAGGGCATGGGCAGGGGGGGATAGGCAGGGAGGAAATGGACGGAGGTACGGAAAGAGAGGGGAGGCAGGGAGTTGTGTGAGGCACCTGTAGGACCAATGCAGGATGACATTGACTCGCACGAAATCAGGCCAGCCGGGTGAGCTGTGCGAGAAGACTGCCTGGTTCTTCTGCTCCCGGTGAGGGGGAGGGAAAGAAGGAGAGGGGGGGGAGGGGGGAGAGGGGGGAGAGGGAAGGAGGAGGGGGGAGGGGGGGAGAGGCGGGGACAGGGGGAGGGAAAGAAATACAGGGCATGACAGGTGGGTAAGGAGGGGAAGGGGGGTTCAAGAGGAAAAGAGGTTAAAGACAACAGGGAATTCGGGGACGCAGGTATGGATATTGCTTGCAATGGGCGTGGATTGTAAAGAGCGAGACGTAGGCGATAGAGGAGGTGGGGCCAGGAGGGGAGAGAGCAACGGGAGAACGGGAAAGAGTGAGTGGGAGGAGAAAGTGAGTGAGGGAGAGGAGAGAGTGAGCGAGGGAGAGGAAGAGAGCGAGCGAGGGAGAGGGAGAGGGAGAGGGGGAGAGAGGGACTGACTGACCCCATTGGGGTCGATGGAGCGGATGCCAAGGAAGATGGCCTGCACGGGGCGCTGCTTCTTAAGCGCTGTCAGGCCCGCCTTGAAGTCGTCGTCCGTCACTATCAGGTCCAACCCGTACCTGCCTTGCATGGCACCACGCCACATGTGTGTATGTGTGTGTGGGGGGTGTGGGGTGTTGGGGTGTTGGGGGTGAAGGGGGAGAGAGGAGGAGGGGGGGGTTGGCACATGCGGGGATGGCAGGGCATGTTGCAGACGCGATGGTGCATGGAGGAAGATTTGAGAGGTTGTGGGGGTGTGACGTGCCGTGGGGATGTGGTATGAGGGCATAGGTGGTGACAAGTGTTGTAAAGCTTGGGTGTGGGTGGAAAGGGGGAAGGAGTAGTACCGCACGTAAGAAAAAGGAGGGGTAAGGACGGATAGGGGGAACGAGGACTCTTGGGAGAAAGAATCAGGAGGTGGGAAATCGCATCCCGCCACCACCGTCATCCTCTCACCATCAAGAGCCTACACACAGACCAACCGCTCCAACTGTAGGCACATAAACGCACCGTTATCCCACATCACATCATCCCCATCACACCGTCCAATGCCATACCATACCATCCCCCTTCCTCTTCCCCTGCCCCCCCCCATTCCCCATCCCCTGCCCCCTCTTCCCCCGTCCAAGAGAAAGAAGAAGAAGAAGAAGAAAATTATGGCAATCCAGCAGTCCGACCGTCGACTCACCGTTGCGACATCTCAATGGTGAACGTGTCCATGGACGGGAACGCGTCCTTATCCCTGAAATAAATCGCGCAAAGCCCCGCCATCTCGTCCGAACTCGCCTTCTCTCCCACGCCGTTCTCCGTCTCGCTCTTCTTCTCCGCCGCCCATTCCCCTCCGCCTCCTCCGCCTCCCGCTTGTTCTCCGCCGGTTTCCCCTTCTCCGCCTCCGCCTCCCCCGCGGCAGCCGTGCTCGCACCCTTCGGAGGGGCATCCGCGGTGGTCCATGCTTCCCGCCAACCCCTCCACGAGCCACCCGGGAAGGTCTGCGCCGTCGTCGCAGTCCCCCTCGCCCGCCTCGTCCGCGCACGTCGAGTCCCGCAGGTCCACGCCCTTGGCGCGCGCCGCCACCAGCGCCGCGCGCAGCAGGTGCAGAATTACCTGGTTCACAAGGAAGGGATGGGGGGAGAGGGACGGCGGAAGGGCGGAGGGGAAGGGGTGGATAGATCCAGGGGGTCAGTGGTGTTGAGATGTGAGGAAGAAGGCGAAGGGTTGGTGTGGAGTGGAGAAGCTAGATATGGGGATACTGGGGCAACAGTCCGGTAAAATTCAGCAGACCTTCATCTTTTTGCAATCACATATTGACCCTGTATCCTCCCCTCCCCACTAATCACATCCACTTCCGTGCATCTTTCCTAACGCCAAGCTTACACCTATTTTACTCTCTCTCACGACATCAACGGCCTGTCAGTGGTGTTTTACGCTCTCACTATTTCAGAGGTACAAATCGCTGGCGTTAGAAAACTCACCGTGGAATCCTTTCCGCCATTGAAGCTGAAAGCGACGTCCCGCAGCCTGCGGAGCAAAAGCACATTCAGATGCAGCGCGACACCAGCAAATTAGAATCAAATTACGGAAATAACGAAATGGATACATCACAAGGGCCAAACCGCGTGTACGGTGTGCAGACGAGACAAAGAGGGTGGAGATAGCTCGTTGGCATGACAACAGCCCTAGGGCTTTGGCATAGCTCGCTCCGCTTCGTACCCGTATACGGCAAGCGCCTTAGTGATAATCTTAAGCGATTCCGCCACGCGGTTCTTGAGCTCGTTCGTTCCAGCGCGATCAACGGTTCGGACAATTTCCATTGCATCCAAGATCGGAACCACGGATAAAGGAGACTGTGCACCCGCTGCAACGAGCGATTCACGTCGATCAGTGACAGACAAACAACACCTAAGCATCAATAAACAAGTCTCTTTTAGGTACTTGCGGTGTTGACAGCGCAGGATAGTGAGATAGCGAGTCTGAAGCAAGCAAGCCTAGTGCAAGGGAAATTGGAGACGAGCGAGTGCTGCGGTAGAAAACTGCAACCCTATCTGCCACAGTCGAGTGAAGATGGCAACACAGTGGCAGGGGCACGCTTTGGCTGCTGCAGCTGCAGGGTTGTGTGTGTGAGGATGAGCACGAGCGCTCTTGACGGGTGGGTCAGCCAGTGAAGTCCCCGACAGCACCGCACCTGCCACACACGGGCTGATGAATGTGGGGAAGTGTAGAGGATATGGCTGAACGCTGTTTGCGAAGTAGCGAATTCACAGACAGTGTACGCGAAAGCTTCAAGTTACTAAAATTCAAAATCTCATGTAAAAAGTTCACTCTATCACGCAATTTAGCATCACCCTCCCTACCATGTATTGGAAGCGTTCATTCAACAACACACTCAATGATTCGTTTATAAGTTTATAATTTCTCATCAAGCATTGCCTGCACATCCAAATACGTTTTTTTATTATATTTGTTTGCTATATAAATTAACCCAGTTCCTTCTCTAATCATTGATGTGTTTCGTTCAAATCTCTTCATCCCTCTTGTTACGATATGAAGTTTTATGAGAAGGCATTCCTGTATGCTGCAGGAGCCGACTCTACCGAGTACGAAGTCGAGGAGTCAGAAGAGTCGAAGCGACGTAGCAACCGCCTGACCAAGACCGATGCTGGCAGAAACATTTGAAGTGAAAAGAGCGGGAACAGGTTTGAAACGGGTTCCCGCGCCGCACGGTTTGAATTCGGTTGTAATAAGGGAATGTACCCCTTAGAGTACATGGCTAGTCTAGGTCTTTTCGTATTCCCCTGTATTCTTATATAAACTCGATGTATGCATGCTATTATCAACTCAGTCATTTACATTCACTCTGACCTGAGATTCAAACTTCCGCTGCAACACTACTCTGCGATCAACCCTGAGCGATCCTTTGCTAAGTCCCACTTGGGATTGTAACATGGTATGAGAGCTACTCAGGGATTCTTCGCATCATCACTTCCTTGAAATTCGCCGAACCAAGATCTGGCGAGCGGCACACGCTCCAAGACCAAGATGGCCGGAGGATCCGGAGGCCAAGCAAATCTGACGGCTGAAGGACAATCCAATCCGGCTGCGACAAATGAGGCGACAACCACGATTGGCACTGCCGCCCTCGAGCAACTTTTTTCGCTCGACTTTCAACTATGGAGAAAGAGCTCCAAGACCTGCGCAAAGGCGATGCGGGAACCTCTTCCCAACCAGGACAACCTGGACAACCGGCTGAGAAAAGCCGTGATACCGCAGCGCACACCTTCTCCCTCGACACAGACAAATCAACAACAACTGCCCCCCGTCCAAGTGATGAAGCCATCAACTCTGCGCAAACACGCTTCCTCAGCGTTTCAAAAATCAAAAATACTGCCGCGTTTGACGGCAAGGACTTCTACACATGGAGTTTCGAGCTTGAGCTCCTCCTACAAACGGCGCAGATCTACCATTACTTCGACGGCTCCTATCCTAAACCGGTGGAAAACACCGAAGTTGCCAGGGCTCAATACTACAGTGAGTCCCTCATGGCCTACAGTGTGCTGCTACGCAACATGACGCCTGCGGAACAACTCAACATTCGCTCCTACAAAGAGAGCGACGCTCCAGCCTTGGAAGGCGAGGCGCTCTCGGCGCGGCGCGGAGCTTGTTCTGCTCGAGTCCATGTCCTGCTGTTCGGACAGGAGTGCGGCGCATAGCGCGGCTTCTGAGATTGTTCCTCGCTGTCGGAGTAATGCCTTACAGGGCTTCCACTCTGGCCCGAGTCCTTGGAGGACTATGTTGACGAAGATCTCTTCCGAGATCGTACTCCCATGCTTCGTGATCTGGTCACGGATGTTACGACAGCGGTTAATATAAGGGTTCGCTTTCTCCCCGTGCCCCATTTTTATCTCCAGGAGTTGCTGCAGAAGCCTGCTGGCGGTGACCATTATTGCAAAATATGCAAAGTCTTCGGACACTCAACGGATCGATGCAAGTCCCGATCCAACTATCGCCACCCAAATTCCACTCACCACAACAACTGGGTCGGCCGACAAGATGCTCGTCATCCCCAGTCTCAGCAACAGACACCTCGTCCTCCTGCGCAACACCAACATCAGTAAGGATCTCAAGGACCTCCATCAGGAGCCCCCAGAAACATCATCGCGAACATGACGACGCGCCGACGTCGCTCTGATGAACCCGACGAGGAAGACAAAATTCAAGGAAGACTCCTTGAACCAGAAGAGGGATGGAACAACCCCCTCACTGAAGATTACTACTACCAGTATGACGAAGACAAGCAGGATTGGAACCTGCCAATCACTTTGCGGGAAAGCCCGCCGCACGACAATCAACACTACGTACCGGTGGGATGGAAGGAGGACGAAGACCCTCTCTTCCGCAGTCGCTACAAGGCAACCCTGGTGACTCCGCGATTGGCGCTACTTTTGCGCCGGAGCAATACCGACAACTACAACACCTGGTACCTGGACAGCTGCTGCGGACAGCACATGGTGGGGACTATGCGCTACGTCTCAAATCTGAGCCGCGCCCCCCCAACTTACGTTACCGTCGCCAACAACGAGCAGCTGCGCGCCAACTCACAAGGCATTGTCGTTCTGCAAGCATGAGACAGCAACACACACATCTCATTCAACGACGTGCTCTACGTTCCGAATCTCCGCTTCAATCTGCTCTCAGCCGGACAACTTCGTGACTACGGCGTCATACTCACCACCGACCTCGCCACTCGCAATCTCATACTCACGTACGCCCCGCCGGATACCCCCCCCGAATCGTTCAAGTATCTCGGGCGAGCCCGCTCGATCAACGGGATCTATGTCTTGGACTTCGACGTACCTTCCTGCCAAGCTTCATCCGACGAGCTCGTGGACCTCGTTCCCCTCGAATTTGCCTACACAAGCAAATGGGAGCACCCAGACGGACGACCATGGATTCGCCGCAGTCCTCATCCCCGCGAGATTAATCTGCACGACCCCGATATCAACGGTCTCTGCACCACCTGCCACACGCCCACCGCGAGTCGCACGGAGCAAGTCGAAAGAGAGCAAGCGGCAATTCAGGAAGCAGAGAGCGCCGAGGTGGAACCTACGGGCATGACACAAGAGGAGCTTGCAGTAACAACTCACCGTATTTTTGGTGAACCAAACGACGACTTCGGGAAGCTTCGTGCCGAACGACCAACACCATATGCAGAAACGCTCCGGTTCGTCCTAGAAGCCAACACCACTACCTTCGACGACGATGGACGACCTCGTCCCTACACCCGCGAAGTTTACCGCCGCGAAATTGACCCGGCTTGGAAAGATCCTGACGCACCAGAGGAGCTCAGCGTCAAGGAAGAAGAGGACAAGGCCCGGGCGGAAAAGAAACAGAAGTTGTATGAGGAGCGCATTGCGGCAGGCTGGGACGAACAGTCTGCACGCGGAGGATGGGGCGACGAGGACACCAACCCAGAACACGGAGCAACCTGGGGATCCGCCACTGGAGCATGGGGAGCCAGTGCCAGCGGTACGGTCAACACGGAAGGGTGGGGAAACACCGGCGAATGGGGAGGAAACGAATACATGGATGCGCCAATCACAAAGGAAGAAGAAGAAGAGATGGAACGCGAGATGCAAGCTGAGCGTGGAGAACCATCCCCTCGCGTCGCCATTCCACTCGGTCGTCCCCCGCGCACCCGCTCACCTCCTTCCTCGCCCCATCGATGGCGTGATCGTTGGTCGGAGATTGAGGAGGGGAATATACCACCAACTCCTCTGCGGGACTCACTTGGTCCAATCTCTCGCCCAGATCCGTTTGCTCGCTTCATCGAAGGCACCACGACCCCGCTCACTATCATCCCCGACCGCGAATTCCTCGCGCTCTATCTCACAACGGCACCTGCAGAAGGGGAGGCAACGGCAGAAGCAGAAGCAGAGGAGCCGGCCAGCGAAGCAGAACCAGGAGAAGAGGAAGAACCCCCACTCCAGATCCCGCAACTCACGGCGGAAGAAGAAGCAGAGCATCACACCCGCTACAAGCGCACTTCCGGCATCCGCGCCGAAGATGATCTCTGGCACCAGCGGATGGGACACCCCTCGCGCCAGACCCTCGCCAACTGCCTCCGCGCCAAAGTTTTTCCGCCAGGAGCACTGCTGCGCCCCGACGGAACGGAGTTACAGCACACCACCCCCCATCCAACCACTTGCACTGTCTGTCCCACAGCTGCGCTCTCTCACAGCGCCTATCCCTCCCTGGAGCCGAGTACCAACCGCTACAAAAAGCTGGAGAAAGTTTACAGCGATTTCATCGTACTCACCCACGACGGCATCAACGGCGAGAAGTATACTCTCACCTTCATCGATGCTTACTCACGCCACGTGTGGATCGCCAACGTTGACGCCCGTTCCAAGGCTCCGGAGGTATTCCGCATCTTCCTCGCGCACGCGCAGCGACAGTCGGGGAGGAAACTGAAGATCTGGCAGAGTGATGGGGCAAAGGAATTTCGCAGCAATGAGCTGGAGAGTGTCCTCGCCGAGAAGGGGATTAAACACGAGATTTCTCTCCCCTATGCTCACCAGCAGCAAGGCGTCGCCGAGAGGGTCAATCGCACGCTCATGACCAAAGTCCGCGCCATCATGAACCAGTCCGGCCTACCAAAGAAGTTATGGCCTTACGCCATGAACCACGCGGTGCGCCTGCACAACCTCCTCTCCACCACCGCCAACAGGGATAACCTGTCCCCTCACATGAAGTGGACCGGCTCAAGGGGAGACCCCTCCATGCTGAGGGTTTGGGGGTGCATGGTGCAATATCGGCCGACTTCGGCAACAATCGGCAAGTTCATTCATCGCGCGCGCTGGGGTATTCACTTGGGCCTCAGCAATGAGCACAAGGATTGGCTCATCCTCGACATGGACAGCAAGGAGGTTGTCCCCGCACGCGATATCCTTTTCTACGAGCGGCTCACCTTGAAGCAGTGGATCGAGGACGAGCGCCGCAACGAAGCACGCGGCTACGTCAACCACGATCGCAGCTTCGCGACTCCAGAAGATGCAGCAGCAGCAGCAGCACTGGACCGTGACGACACCGACGAACATCCAAGCATCCCGCCTTGCCCGCGCGACGACGACGACGATGACTGCGATGACGACCCCGCGCCAGGACCATCACGGCGCCAAGCAGAGCCAAGCACCGTAGCACCCGGCTATGAGAGTGAAGATGACGACGTGGTGGAAGTCCCCATCAACACAGACACCACCACTGTGTCAGGCCTTCAACTCCTCGGCCTACATACATCCGTCTCCACCCTCGCACGGGCCGTGGAGCCAAAGAACCCTCGGCAGGCCCTAACCGGCCCACACGCCAAGGAGTGGCGTGCTGCGATGGATACGGAGCTCAAGGCGCTGGAATCACGTGACACCTGGGTCCTAGTCGATCGTGCAGCAGTGAAGGGGAGGAGGGTGCTCAGCGGGAAGTGGGTCTTTCGCCTGAAAACTAACGCTGACGGCACTATCGAGCGTTTCAAAGCACGCTGGGTCGTACGCGGGTACGATCAGCGCCACGGCATCGACTTCGATCAAACCTTCGCTCCCGTCAGCCGCCACACTTCAGTCCGGATTCTACTCGCTATTGCCGCCGCGAAGCACCTGCCACTGCGACAGATCGACGTGAAGAACGCGTTTTTGTATGCGTTGGTGGATGCCACCATCTTTGTGGAGCAGCCGCACACCTACGGAGAAGGTGATCCCAGTGTCTGTCAACTGAAGAAGTCCCTCTACGGGATCAAGCAGGCGCCTCGCCTCTGGCAGCAGCATCTGCACAAAATCCTCCTCGAAATCGGCTTCAAACAGCTCCCGCACGACCCGGGAATGTATCGCCTTCACTTCAGCGGCGATTACATCCTCCTGACAGTCTACGTCGACGACCTGCTGTACACGGGCACCTGCAACAAGCTCCTCGACCAGTTTCAGGAGAACCTGGCGCAGCGCGTGGACATTACCATCAACCTCGAAGTGAAGCAATTTTTGGGGTTAAACATCACTTACGCGCCAGAAGCAATTCACCTGTCAGCCTCCAAGTACGCGGAACAGCTAGGCAAACGCTTCAACATCTCCCCGGCACCGCTTTCAACTCCCTACCGCAACCCCAGCGCCAACTACAAACCGGACAACAAACCTCTGTCGCCCGCAGGACTCCAAATGTACCAGCAGAAATTGGGGTGCCTGCTATTCGCCTCTGTCACCTGCCGACCCGACCTCTCGTACATCACCAGCCAACTGGCGCAGTACTCCCGCAAGCCAGTAGCAGAGAACCAGCTGGACCTGGAGCGCGCCCTGCAGTACTTCATCTCTACTCCTGACATTGGGCTCTCCTACTCCACGCTGACGGCCACCTCCTTCAACCTCAACGGCTACGTGGACGCAGATCATGCAGCTGACCCTGCAAATCGACGGTCCCGAACCGGCTTCGTTTTTCGCTTGGAACCAACTGGGCCAATCTCCTGCAACTCGCAGAAGCAGGAGCTGGTTGCCCTGTCATCGGCTGAAGCAGAATACATCGCCGCGACAGCAGCAGTTCGCGGAGGCCTGTACCTGCAGGAGCTACTACAGGAGGCGAAAATTCCAACTTCGCCCACCTTTCGCCTTCACTGCGACAACCAGAGTGCCATCAGGATCGCGAACAAGCCAGGTTTCGTGAACCGCACGAAGCACATCGCGCTTCGGTATTTTTTCGTCAAGGACGAAATCGACCAAGGCAAAGTTGACCTCGCCTACTTCCCGACCACTGAGATGGCAGCAGACTTTCTCACCAAGCGTCTGCCACGTCAGCAGTACAAACACTGCTCTGACCTCACCGGAGTAGTCAAGCGAGTCAGCTCCACCCGCGTCCAGGAATGAAGGGGAGTGTTACGATATGAAGTTTTATGAGAAGGCATTCCTGTATGCTGCAGGAGCCGACTCTACCGAGTACGAAGTCGATGAGTCAGAAGAGTCGAAGCGACGCAGCAACCGCCTGACCAAGACCGATGCTGGCAGAAACATTTGAAGTGAAAAGAGCGGGAACAGGTTTGAAACGGGTTCCCGCGCCGCACGGTTTGAATTCGGTTGTAATAAGGGAATGTACCCCTTAGAGTACATGGCTAGTCTAGGTCTTTTCGTATTCCCCTGTATTTTTATATAAACCCGATGTATGCATGCTATTATCAACTCAGTCATTTACATTCACTCTGACCTGAGATTCAAACTTCCGCTGCAACTCTACTCTGCGATCAACCCTGAGCGATCCTTTGCTAAGTCCCACTTGGGATTGTAACACCTCTCTATATCTATTCCTTTTGCTCCCTTACCAGGTTGAGCAAAATAATATGATACTTCATTATGAATGGAATAATGTGTTTCTCTGATACTGGTGTATACTTTTCCAAGTCACAACTCTCTCGCACGAAAAGGTGAGGTCCATGCACGGCGATTCTCCCAATGACAGGTTCTTGTCGGATGACCTGCGCGCACTCCCTTGAGCATGGCGCGCGTCCTGCGCTCGCGCTGCGAACAAGCTCACCCCTCGACATAGGAACGACCAAAGTCGCGAGTTGAATCAAATGCACAAGTTTTTTAGGGCGGACACAATCGTAAGAACCTGGTTACACCATCAGCTATAGTTCGCCATTCGTCAAAGAAAGTCGCAATCCCTCGTCAAACATCGAGATCCCGAGACCCCTGTCCCTTGGCTCTGAAGAATGCCGAGTCCAAACAGAAAACTCGATGGGAGGCTGTCGTGCGAGTCGCCTGGCGATCCCAAAGAGACGCCCCCATCTTTGCCCTGCGAGCCAATCCCATCGCACCACAGCCCCGCCAGCCAATCTCAGACTGCCAGATCCATAAGGGCGACTCCACCGAAGAACTCTGGGGCGCCAGGGTGGTAAAATCGAGATTCGATGGTCGGTCAGCCAGGTGACTAGAGAGGAGGGGGCAGCAGAGGGGCTGACTATGGGTGGTAGTATACTAACAACGGAAATCCCTTGGGAAATCATCACCTCGACCATTGACGTTGGTTGCCGAACAAAGGAAACTCCACTCAGAGCCACAACCCTCACTTATTCGCCGATTCTGCCGAAAACGGGAAGAATCTCATCCACCCCTTCCTCGTTCAGAGGCGGTAGTGCAATGCTTTTCCTCGAATTCAGCACGTCTTTCTAAGCTGCGACCTCCGCTTCGAGAGTAATCGTTTGCAGCCGCGACTGTTCTCTACCATCATGGCGTCAGTGAAAACCCCCGACGGTATTTCCAAATCTGCGAGCCGAGGGAAGGCCGCTGGTTTCCTCTCAAAGACTACCGATACCGCTCTGCTTGTTGACATACCTCTCGTCGCAGACACGGACACGTTGAAGAAGGAAGCTACAGGAAAGCGACTCGTTGGGAGGACGATGCTTGTGGGCGTCCTGATTGGCTGCATATTCCTCATCCTTCACATGCTGCTTCATGGCATCACCCCTCAAGACGTCCGGCATTCGTTCCTGAGAATGGCGACGAAGATGTCCATGGCGAGCTCCCAACAACAAAACTCGGTCATGCTGGTTTCCGACGGACTGGCTCCCAGCGCGGTGTCGATCAGTGTAACCACTTCAGCGGGAGGCGTTGATACCAGGCGATTGCAACAGAGAGCCGACATGATTTCTCGAAGCACCCTGGCTGTGCCTTCAAAGTCAGATTTCGGTCAGCAGCAGAGCACAAGCCAGGAGCAGCATCAACGCCAAGGAGCACAGATTCAAGAAGTCATTGCTACTGAGGAGGTCGACCAGAGCGTGAGGAACTCCGACGCAGAGACTGCCGAGAACGGCTTGAAAAGCAACAACGACGAGGCGAAACCTGCAGATTCAAGCGGCGATGAAGGAATGCCTTTGCCGTCGGAGCTCAAGGACGTCCACGTGTTCGTCTCGACAGATGAAGCGGACTTACGCCCGATCGCCGTCGTCATCAACTCAACTATCATGAACACTAGGCAAGTTGCTACGTTCGTATTACTCAAAACCAGAATATACGTTCTGTCACCTACCCACCTAACTTCATTCCAAGTGGTCCTGCCGAATTCACAGCAATACATAATTTCTCTTATCGTTTTCCGTGGAACCACTCCAGGAACCCGCACCTGGTGTTTTTCCATTTGGTGATTCCTGAGGAGAATATCCAGGCGGTCGAAGAAAAGCTTCTGCCCCTTTTCCCGCATGTCCGGATCGACATCAACAGGTATGTCGTTGGCGGTTCAATCACGCAAAAAGTATCATCGAGTTTCACGTGCAGTATGCATCTCATCCATCACCTGATAAGTCCGAAAGGCATACTTAACTGCTCTTCGTCTTTTCATGTGTCATTGCCTTTCTCAGAAAGCCCATTGACCGCGAGCGCATCCAGCACCTCATTGTGTACAAGGAGGGAAGCAAGGCGAGGGAAGAGCTGGTTAGCGTTTTCAATTTCCTGCCATTCTATCTGCCACTCATCGCTCAGGACCTCGACCGCATTGTCTACGTGGACTCAGACGTTGTTGTTGTGGTACGTACAGCTACGTGCAATGAACCAGTCTCGCATGTTCGACGCCTGCTCACACAAATCTTTCACTGGGCTGCTTGGTAGTCGTTGTCCTCTCCTCTATCGCTATCTGATCCTTGCTTACGCAATGCCCTGTGTATACCGCAGGGTGACATTGCGGAATTGGCGCATGTTGACATGGGAGGCATGGCAGCAGCAGCGGTGGAAGACTGCATGCAGACATTCGACCAGTACTTCGATTTTAATCAGCTCGCGGAGATTCATGCTCAGAAGAAACCTGACCAGCCGCGCATGCCCAAATTTCCGTTTGATAAGTCGGCGTGTGTGTTCAACAGAGGAGTGCTGGTAATGGACGTGCAGCAGTGGCTAGCTCAGAACATGACGGAGTCCATCGAGTGGTGGATGCAGCAGCACAATGATGCCAAAGAGCCATTGTACCGGTAAGAATTTATCTCATCTTCCTCTGCTGAAACGTCCGCTTCCTTCCCTTTGACGTTTGCACTTCTTAATTCCGCTCACCATTCCTTCACAACTTATTTGCCAACCCCACCCTCCCCGTACTCAGCTATGGGTTATCTCAACCACCCTTTCTCCTCACCTTGTATGACCGCTACCGCAAGTTGAAGCGGGAGTGGAATACACGGGGTTTGGGTCGGGAAAAGTTTGGAAAGAAGGAGCTGGCGTACTTAGAGCGGATGGGGCTTGGAAAGCCCAACAAGACCCCCTTTCTTAGCCCGTGGGCTAATGAAGCAAAGATTCTCCACTTCAATGGCAAGTTCAAGCCTTGGAAGGGACCCCGGGTGAGGCCAGTAGGCGAGCCCGCGAATGCTCTTTGCGGTCCGAAGGAAGAGGACTGTGCAGTGCGGTGGTGGAAGTACTTGTCGCCCGAAGCCTTCACCCAGCTGACAGCAGGAAGCAAGCAAAAACGCTGAAGAGAGGAAATTACAGGAAGGGGGGATTTTAAAAGGTGCTGTGAATAGCAAAGAGACGTCCAACCTCAATCTGCTTTCTTTCTTTTCCAACCAATGCAACCACCCTGGTGCTTATTCATGTGCAAGGTGAGTACTATGGTTATAATACTTATAAAATCTATTATATTAAATAAGCCTAGTTGAGATTGCTGGGCCCTGCTGCAACAACAGATGTGACACCAAGTTATTACAGACCAGTGCTTTATTTTCCGTCTGAAGCAGTTCTGATTTGAGTAAATGACAGCAGTGTTGTCTGAACAGAAACAGCTTAAACAGCGAGTCCTACATCATGTCATTCTTCTTGGAGCTGTTCTTGGATAAGGGAACAGCAACCAGTTATAAGTGCCCACACGAACTGGTGGCAAGGCTGAGACTGCTTTGCCACCTTGTTCACAATCACTTTTCATGGCTGTAGCATTTCCCCCAAACCTCCTGCCATGCGCCATCCTCTTCTTCCTCCACTTGAAGTTAAAACCATGGCCAAATCCCTCTGGCAGTGGCAGATCCTCCATTCCTCTCTCCTACTGCCCAGTTGCAGCCGTTGGAACGCTCACATGGGGCAGCTTGGCCACTTCTCCAAACTTGGGGTTGCTGTACTTCTTGAACACGGCAGTCAGATTCCCGGTGCCCGCCTTCTGTTGCAGCTCTGCCATCATCCTCACACATGGCTGTAGCTCCGCCTCAGTGTATCCTGTGTGAAGGACCATCACAGGACACCAGAATGGTCGGCTTACATTGCTGCTGCTGATGCTGCTGCCACTGCTGCCGCTGCTGCTGCTACTGGTGCTGGTGTTGGTGCTGGTACTCCTACCCAGGGTGAGACTGGTGGCGCTAGCAGCAACACTGGTAGCAGGAGTTCGGCCATCTGTAACAGCAACCGAGACAGCAACTGGGACAGAAATCGGCAGAGCACTGATCGATTGCTGGCTGCTGCTGCTATTTGAACCTGCAACAGGAACAACAAATCCAGTACCAGCGGCAGCGGCAGCGACAGCCGTGGCTGCCGCAGAAACAGTACTGCCTCCACTGGCAGCGCTGTGGTGTGACATTAAATGCTGCGACCGGGCGAGCATGGCTGTATACACAGCAGCTGCCGCCAGTTGCGACGGGGAGAACCTCAGCATGCTGTACTCAGGCAGGCTCAGCTCCAGCAGAAACCACGCCAGACTCTGCATCACCTTCTCCGCTCCTGCTCCTGCCGCCGCCGCCCCCACCGCGCCTGCCGTCGTTGCCTCCCCCGCGTTTCCCGCCGCCGCTCCCCCCGCCGCCCTTGCCGACGCCGCCGCCGCTTTCAGAAACCGCGACGCGAACACGTACGGCGTGGGCACCGTGAGCTGGAACCGCAGCGCGTTCAACATCTCCTTCTCCAACGCAATCACCTCCGCGCGGCTGTACGCGTTATCCGATATGTACACAAAATCGCGCACCTCAGGCGCCCAGATCTCCTCGTACTTGGACGCGATGAGCATGGCGGTCACACCCACGAGCTGCAGGTTGCGCCGGCGCACGGGCGCGAGCGACAAGTAACGGTCGATGAGGTTGGCGGTGAGGAAGAGCGTTTCCGGCATGAGCTTGAACTTGAGATGGACCTCGATCAGCCAGTCCAGCAGAATGGCGCGCATCTTGTCGTTGATGTCCGCCTGCTGACTCATGTAGCTCTCCGCCGCCATTGTCTCCCTCTGCAGATGCGCGCGCGGGGGAAAGGGGGGGGGGGAGTCCGGGGAAAAGGGGGCGGATGTGTTGTGGTGGGGTAAGTTTCCGGGGGAAGAAGCGCAAAACATCGAAAGCTGATAAGTTGAGTACCATCAGTGAGGCAAGCTTCCGCCTTCCCGCGAACTATCTCTTTCCCTCTCGGCCCCCGTTACTACTTACTACCACTACCACTTCCACCCCTACGACCACCTTTAGCAGCGCGGCTCACCTCCATGCGGCGGTACAGCGCGTAGATGTCGCGCACGTACGCCGTGGCGGCGAGCGGGTTGCGCCGGTCCTCCCAGTCGATATCCATCACCGCCGGCACCTCCGCGTCCATCAGATCCACTCCGCCGCCTCCCCCGCTTCCTCCGCCTCCGCCTCCGCACGCCTCCTCACTACACGCCGTCAGACTCGCCGTCATCGTCATCGTCAGCATCGGCACTCCCTCCTCCTCGCTCTCCCGCTCCTCCCGCTCTTCCCGCTCGCCCACCTTCCGCCCGCCGCAATTCCCTCCCCGCCCTGTCCCCGCTTTCGCGGCGGCAGCTTCCGCTGAAGGCCTTGCGCGCTCTGCGCCAGCCGCAGCGGTCTGCTCGGTTGCGGCGCTGGTGGAAGCGGTAGACGCGGCGAGAAGCACGGGGACATCGACGGTGGCGGCGGTGACGCTGGTGGAGGCAGAAGCGCAGGCCTCCCGGGCGCCCTTGTCCAATTGCGCCGGTGCAGCGGCGGTTGCGGTAACGACGGAGGCGGTAGCGGCGGCGGCGGAGGTCAGCGGCTTCCTGCGCGCGGGGAGAAATGAGTCGAGCGTTAGCGATGCGATGATATGGGAGGAGAACGTGACAACATGGTGCAGCAGCGGGAGGAATAGGCTCAGCGGGAGCAACATGAGCAGCGGGAGGAATAGGCAACGCTGATTGCAGACGGCACGCACCATCCGCCCCAGTCGCCCATCACACGCCCATCCGCCCGAGACCTTTCCTTATCCTTCTCGAGCCCCATCTCGCCAGCGTTCCCCTTACCCGTCTTTCCCGGCGGCGGCGGCGGCGGCAGTGAGCTCCACCAGGTTGCCCACCTCGGCCAGCACTCGGCGACTCGAGAACGACCGCGCTCCCGCCGGCGCCGCTAGCGCGCTAGGCGCGGGTGCGCCAGGTGCCACGGGGACTGGCGCTGGCGTAGTAAGGGGTAGGGCGGAGAGGAAACCACGCGCCGAGGAGACGCGACGGGAGAGGCAGGATAAGGGTTAGGCATGATGGGGTTGAGACGGGAGCTTCTGAAACTTGTCAAAAGGAGATCTCTTAGAGGAGTGAAACGCGGCGGCGGTGAGGCACGTCGGGTGTCCTAGTGCATGCGAACGAGCAGGGAACGGCTAGGGGGAACGGCGGAACCCAATTTTCAAGTCTTCTTTCGTTTGACTCATCCGCTACGGCTGCGTCGTTTGCGGATCCAGATTCGACTCCTCTTCCACGTGTCACCATAGGCATGCTCCACCACGTCCTTCCGGACTGATTTTGCTCCTTTCAGGCGCCTCAAGAATAGGTGTCTCAGCTAGGTCTACCTTATAGGTGTCACAGCCGCTGTCAAGCGTACCTTTCCTCGCGACGGCGTGCGACTGCTGGTTTTCATCCGCCATGGCTGCTGGTGCAGTGGCGCGCTTCGGCGGCGGTTTGGAACGACTGGCGAGCGAAACGGACGAGGAACGTGTGAGAGTAAGGGGGTGTGTGTGCCGCGTGTGTAAGGAACGTGTGAGAGAGGGAGAGACTGCTCTCGGCTAAGGCGTACGACTCGTATGGCGCGTGTCAGGTGAGCATCTGCTCGCCTCACGGCACGGAACGCTGGTACGGGCGAGGATGGTGTTCCGTCGCGGGTGCACTGCGTCTTAGTGGAAGCGCATGGGGAACCGTGGATTAAACAGGGAGTCCTTGAAGTGACGCGAGGAGATGGCGAGGCAGGGAGGGAGGGTGTGGAGCGGAAGCTCTAGGTAGAGAGTATGACGAGATCGCACCGCTGTTGCAGCTGCGGCCATGCAGCGATACGAATGCTGCGAGACCTCCTTAGGATGGACGCTACTAGCCTACTGTGCGTTCTCGAGTAGGCCAGTCGCAATGATTGGCTTCTGCAGAAGAAGAAGAATCGGTTGCTCCTAGCGAATGAGTCTAGATGGTGGCTAATTCTGACGGTGCTAGTTGATCAAGCGATTCTGGATAGGACTGATCTGTGAAATTCTCCAGGGCAATTCGAGAGAGCTAGTTATTGGCGGCGTAAGTGCGTGGTACGCCCTGAAAACTTGGTCCGAGACTCCCTGCTGCTGCCTTGATCGAGAATGTGTCATGACCTACCAACGGGATGGATGTTCTTTTCTGATGACGGCCAAATATTTTTACACCAGCGCCCCAGTCGCCTCGCGCCAGCATCAGTGTCTGGTCACAATTTCGCGTAACGCATGGTCTCCTTTTTTTCGCATCTGCTTCTCCAGTACTAGCTGAAGTGAGGCCTAGCTGTGGGATTGTTCGGGCGCATACACCACATTCCCCTCCCACACCACGCACAAAGGCTCGACCTGGCATCTCTTCGTATGGTAGCTAGCAAGTGGATGTATGCAGTGGCTGGTCCGCTCCGCTCTGTGTTGTCTGGGATTTGGTTCGAGGCGAGGCGAAGCGGTGAAACCAGCTCCTCCTGTCGTAGCTTGTCTGGATGAGCCCGCGCCAGAACGAAATTCAAATGCGAAACAGAGGAACGCGCGCCAGCACGCAGCGCATGTTCCCGCACCGCTAAGCGCGGGAAAAAGCTGGTTCGGGACACCAGATGGAGAATCGACGGTCCGTTTTTTAATTATGTTTCTGGTTTTGAGTGTTTGCGATGCGCAGATGGAAGCAGGAGAGGTTCGGGCACCCTAACCGTGGTTCGGGAGATTGGTATGATTTCTGGTTTTGGGTAAGTTCGAAAGCAGGGCAAACAGCATACTTTGGCTTTGCTGCAGTCTGGCACCAACGCGAATCCACTCCATTCAGGCCCCTCGGGCAGCAGTGGGAAAGCTGCTCCACAAAATGCCCAAACGCATGAGAACATGTCTCATCTCAAACCCTCTGACGAAAGCCGAGCCTACCACACCCATTCGACATCCCTAACAAAGAGCACTTCGATTCCAATAGTGAGGACTACGTACCGATATGGTACGTATTTTTCTTCATGTAATCCCATTTCATTCCAGCAGGCAAATTGTTTCAGCCCACCATATAATAAATATCTTACGAACTTAAGCAATTTCCAGGGATTCTAGTATCAGTACGAAAAAAAGATATGTTATATATACAAGAACTGCCTAAACTCTTCATCATTACTTGAAGAACATATTTAGTTTTTAAAATGCAAAAACATCTTGATCTGAAAGGTATTACGGTGATACAATATGACATTTTCAAACGCTCAAAATTTGGTTCCAAAGGTGCTGTTGCTGATAATTTCACCAAGGATAGTTATTCAACAGGAAATATGTCGCATAAATTGTATATAGATGTATGTTCATACAAGACCAAATTGATCCATGCTTCTTACGTTTGACTGAGTGTGCGTGCGTGCACCAGATTTGTGCCTTTCACGTGAAATGGAAGCGTTCCTTCTTTTAGCGAGGAAATATCCAACGCCTCGCTTGGCGGTGAGGATCTACATTTGAGCATGGTTTCTGCGCCACGAGCTTCCCCAAACCCAAGGTGAACAAGGCCTTTTGAACATATTTGTGTGACTGTCCTTTCCAAACAGAAGCTAGGCAACGTTTGCGCATCAACCTCGACACCATGGCGGATGTTGGGTGGGAAGGATGGGTTACCCTTAGTCTGATATTTCTGATGTTGGTGCTTCTGGTCGCGGAAGTAGCTCCTCCGTACATGGTGATGATGGGAATTCTTATCATTTTTATTCCACTTCAAATATTGGACGTGGAAAAGGCATTTCACGGTTTTTCAGATCCAGCAATGCTGTCAATAGCAGTGCTTTTCATTGTGGCTAAAGGTATGATATGACGATTTGTTCTCGCTGTTTTCTCAACACCCAAGATAAACTTGTTCCTATCGTGCAGGCATTGAGACGTCTGGAGGACTGGAGTATGTTTCAAAGTTTCTTTTCAGCACCAAAACTGGGAAAAAGTCCAAGTCATTCCTTGTTAGAGGCAGCGAAAACAGTATCGTCTGGGTCCTTCTGAAGTTCACCGTGCCAGTTGCCCTCTTCAGCGCGTTTCTTGCCAATATTCCTCTTGTCGCTATGATGATACCACCAATTGTGGAGTTCTCCAAGAAGGTCAGACATACTTACTGCTTGCCTAACAACTACACAGAGCGTTTGGATTAACCGATGGAAATCCTGATTACAGGTGAACATTTCGCCCTCGAAGATGCTGATTCCGCTGAGCTACGCTGCACTGCTTGGAGGAACCTTGACCTTAATTGGTGCATCAACGAACTTGATGGTCACCTCGATGGCTGCGAAGAAACTCCCGGAGTTGACCATGAACATATTCGAAATTGGAATTGTGGGTGTTCCCACAACAGTTGCCGGAATTTTGTACTTACTAGCATTCTCCGGGAAGTTATTGCCGGACAGGCTGGCCATGCAAGCCACTAACATCAACGCCAGGTATGGACTCTTCCGTCTCTCGGTGTCGTCTAGGTAGTACCCAGCAGTTAAATGTCCAGCCTTGCTTCCTGTATTTCTCCTTGTTAATGACACCAACGTTGTCGTGTTTCAGGGAATATACTGTTGTTTTGGTTGTGAAGCCCTCCTCCTCCCTTTGTCGAAAGAGCGTGGAGCAGACAGGCGTGCAAAATCAGCCTGGATTGCAGCTGCTTCATGTGGAGCGTGACGGGGTTGTGACTTCAGACCCACCGTCTGACTTCATTGTTCAGGCAAAAGACAAGCTTCATTTCTGTGGCGTCATCGACTCCATTCTCTCGTTGACGCAGCTTGATGGATTAGCGCTGTCCGAAGATGAGGTACACGTGATTTGAGTTCGCTTGATCACGGAGGCTTTTGTGACTAGCAAGCTTTCTGTGTAAGTGCAGGGTCAAGAGCAAGTTGACCTCAACAAACTCCGACCAAATCAATTTCTGGTCGAGGCTGTTGTTGCAAGTAAGTCACCAATGGTGCACAAGAGGGTTGCAGACTTGCAGCTCAGGACGCGGTACAAAGCTGCAATTGTTGCAGTTCATCGCTATGGGACAAGGCTAAACAGGTATGGCCAGTCAGTTCAGACTTGTATACGTACAATGTCACACACACGTAAGCCTTGCGTTCATAACCGTTTTTGTTGCAGTGCAATTGGCGACATTGTATTGGAGGCGGGCGACTCTTTGCTGCTGGTGGCTGATGGGAGCGAGTTTGTGTGCAAACACCGGAACAATTCTACTTTTGCCCTCGTTTCTAAGGCAAGACTTGGGAAAATGTGTTGCGACATTGCTTGCTGAGCTAAATGCTGATTCTCTGGTTGTTATTGCAGCTTCCTGGTTTTACACCAGTACAGCGCCAAAAGGCAGGCATAGCGGCGATATTTGTGCTGACCATGGTTGTTGCAAGCGCATTTCCGAGCGTTCCTCTAATAACTGCTGCCCTATTCACATCAGCGGCACTTATGTTGTCTGGAAGCATGACGTCACGAGATGCAATGGTATGTCGAGCAAGCTAATAACGGTTTGCAAATTATGTGCCAAGATGCTATTCATGCTTCATGTACAGGATTCGCTGGAACTTCCAGTTTTGATCATGATTGCTGCTGCATTTGGGATATCGGAAGCTCTGGTTCAAAGTGGTGCAGCAGACCTTGTTGCTCAGGTCTTGATGGGCTTATCCGGTGGAACACAGGTATGGATGTGACTTTTCAAGCAATCGTTGCATCATGTGTTTGGCAATGATCTAATCCACGATTGTCTTTCAGATTGGCCTGCTAACCTGCACTTATGTGGCAACGACGGTTTTCTCTCTGGCTATTACAAACAACGCTGCAGTGACTATTATGTTCCCAGTAGCACTTGCGGCCGCACAACAGCAGGGTCTAGATTTTAGGCCATTTGCGTACATCCTAATGATGGCTTCTTCTGCGGGCCTCATGACTCCCACTGGTTGCGCTACAAACATTATGGTTTACAACCCTGGAGGTTACAAATTTGTTGATTACATTGCATTTGGAGGGCCTCTGCAGGTGAGACACTTGCCAAATGCCTAGCACAGGCAGCTGACCCTGGCTGACGGAAACATTCTTCCTGCTTGGCAGATTGTGCTTCTGATTGTGACTGTCGGCGTGACCCTGACGTTGAGGTTTTGGTGGATATGGTGGACTGTGCTCATTGGTGCCACTGTCTTGCTCACACCAATTCTTGCACGCCAGGTGAGTCTTGCAGAGCTGCCTTTTCTCTGTTTCTGCCAAACACTTCTCAATTATTGCTCTGCTGCAGAGCTGGAACCTCCCACACAATTCACGTGTGTTTCACGATGATGCACCTGAAGTACCACTTTCAAGCATTACGGAACAAGAACCGGCTACAATCTCGGTGACAACGGAGGGAGGTGTGAGGAACTCTATTGCAGCAGATTCGTTATCACCAACTTATAGGCGCTCTTCTGTAGGTGTAGAGAAGTCGATCCCCAGCCAATTTATTTAAAGTGGATAAGTAGAAATGATGTATGCTGCTGAACATTATGGCCAACAGTTCTTGTTTTTAACCTTTACAATTCGCTCCTGCAAATTTTACTTACCAATTGAATCACACTAAAACGCAATGACAGCGAGAGCCTGGAGTACGCCCTTCAAACTGTCACTTCTGCGGTTCGACTTTTCCACAGTATCACATCCTCCCCCTGCCAGAGTGGAAGCTTGACTTATGACCTCTAAATCTAACCGTCGCTCAGAATGGCCGAGTGGCTCTCCAACATCGTACAACAACTCTCGCCTCGAGAAGAATCACGCCCCCCATTGGTATCTCCAAAGAGTAGTCACCGGCAACCAGCGCCCGTCTCTAAGGCTCGCGCAAATACCGTGATAAGTCCGAGTCAGAAGAACACTTCCAAGACAATGGCCTCCGCCGTGGCCAAGGTTGAAACGCCAGAGACTTCAGTGGCCGCAGAAACGCCTTCACTTGAAATGCAATTCCAAGCGCGCAGCAAAGAATTGTTGCAAGAACAACCAAATCTGGTGCCTTTGAGCGACGGCGGGCAACCTAACTCGGATGGCGAATATGGGAAAGCGGATGCAGACGCCGCGAGTTCCAGCCCGGTAGCGTTGGTAAAACCAGGAGATTCGGCAGGAGGCTTGGTGTCCGGCGTAGAGGGTGTCAAGGCAACGACAGGCACTTCACCCACTGAAGCAACAGCAGCAGGAACGTTGGCGGGATCTCCTAAATTTGCAGCTGACATGATGCAGAGCGCCCAGTCCGCAGTTTCTTCTGGGCCTCAAGGCAGAGCCGTCACCAGCAATGGGAACAGCAAGGCTGAGAGCAGCGGGAACAGTGGTGGGAGCAGGGGCACTGAGGACGAGCATACACGAAAGAGCCCTAGGAGCACCAGCACGACAGACCGCGTTAAAGGTCCAGCCAGCCCCACAAAGAGGAGAACCCTTCCAGTACTCCCGGGTGAAACCAGTGCAGGTTCTAGTCGGCAGGACGAGAATAACAACAATCAATCCAAGCGAAGCAGCGGTTCAGGTAACAACAGCGGGACGAGTGACACGGGAAAGTTGTCAGCGGAGGATTTCCGTAACGCTGTTGCAAGTGGTTCAAGCCCAAGGGAGTCGATTTTACACAATACTGCTGCTGTTCCTCCTGAAGAGGTGCTGTTGCCAGTGGCTGGCATGGTGGGAGGAGATTTGGCAGCGATGATCAGCAGCACGAGGGCTTGTCTGTATGAGGCCACGGAGTTCTTTGTGGCGTGGCAAGGCGTGCTCACGGTGGCGTATTCAGGGATTCCTCCTGCTCTCTGTGAGGTACGATGAGTTAACGGACCTTGACGAATCGGGAGATTCGGGATATGGTGGGAGCTCGAAGGGCTTGCACTTGCTGTCTTTCTGCCCATTTTTTTGCACCCATCATAGTAGTGTTTTAAATGTCAACGGCTGTGTTGTTCCCATGCCCTATCCTCCTCTTCTTCAGCTGAAAGATCGCATGGGAGGAGCATTGCAAAGTATGGTGCCTGAGAATCCTGGCTCGCGATGGCCGAAGACCACCCTGGCGTGTCTGCGGGACGACCAGAGGCTCACACCTGAGCAGCTATCCACCCTGAGGGATATCTGCAGGTCAGTACCTATGCTTTCTCAAGTTCAAAGTTTTAAAGGAATGGTTATAAATTGGCGCTTGGAGTTGTGTCACACCACAGTCAGCCTTTTGTTGTATTGTGCTATGCTACAATCAACCCACCTCGTCTCTCTTGCTGCGTCCTTCTCATCCCAACCCACTCCAGCACTATGAGCTTTCAGCTGGCCCTCGCCCCGCCTGTGGTGGTGGACACCCTCTCTGTGGTGCTCTACGAGAACTGCTGCCTGGAGAAGCTGATCGCTGCTACCCACATTCCCTTGCAGCATCCTGTAGACCCCTCACCCCCGTCGCTCGAGCAGCGGCAGTACGTGCGTGGTGTGGTGGACGAATTCGGTTCCAAGAACCTTGCGAAATACTGGCTGCATGCCTCAAAAGATGGTGAGTCTGGAATGAGGATTGGAAGGGGAATGGTGTAACAGTTATGGGTAGTTGGGAGAGACGGGGACGGTTTATATTGATGAGGTGTCTCTTCTTTCTTTTTCAATCCTAGCCTGTTCTCCTTGCTGTTGCCTCGGTCCTCCCATCATTCCGTCCACGCTATTCCTCACCCCACCTGCGCTACACCTCCAGGCAATCGATCGAGCCACTACCGCAAGCCCAAGATGGGAGCCACAGTGGTTCACTTTCTGGCACCCCACGAGGTGCCTGCGGCTCTTTCTGTCTTCAGGCGCCTGGTGGACACTGCCCTGCCGGGCCTTTATGAGTGGTTCTCAGATGACTCCCTACATATCACTCTCCGTGCCCTTTGTTGAACGGTGGGTGCATACGTGTGAAAAAACGCCTGCCCATCTCTGCTTGGTCTCGTACCGTCTCCTTTCTACCCTGCTCTTCACCCCCTTCTCTCATCCCTTCACTCTTCCTCTACCTCTTTCAGTACCAGAAGTCGTTTTCCTCACACCTTTCCTTTGTTGTGATGCATGCCCGTACTAATTGTATGTGTCATGCATGTTCCGTGCATGTTGCTGTGCTTGTGTTGCTGGACAGTCACATGTTCTCTGCAGATCGTTGTACAGAAATCCGTGTTCCGATATTTAGTTTTGCGGTGAATTATTCCGCCGCGGTGAACTTGGCAGGAACCGATGCCGCATAGGATTTTATTCATGTGTGTTTAATCTTTCGGGAACTGTTTTTATGCTGCTGTTATTGTTTCCTCATGCTGGTACTGATGCTGCCTGTGAAATCCAGTATCTGACCATATGGTATAGTAGTTTGTTCTGTGCATCATGCAGCACGCTACAAAGCAAAACAAAACATCAGAACCACACAGGCCCAGGCCCCAAAAACTACGGACAAACTCAACACTAATACTCCTGACAGGACAGCAGCTTGATAGTCAGCCAGTCAGTGAGACTATATCATGATTGACACTGAGATCGCAGTCAGAGAAGCAGAGCTTGTTCGCGATGGTTAAGAGGACAATCAGCTGAAATAGTAGCTGAGCGCGAATTGAGTCGGGTTGAAGCGAGACAGAAGGGCTGGTGGCAGTTGCATGGGGACGCATGACAGGATCAGATGCCAATGCAGGACAGCATGCCATTGCATGCAGGGACGGGGTATGAAAGGGAAGAATAAAAACGGGGCGATTCACATGTGATGCATTTTGCATGTCGAATGGTATGGGATGAACCGAGGGGTTGTGGGTATACATGGCATGTGTTGAGTGAGGTGACAGAAGTAAACAATCAAGCGGTAGTTGTGCAGGGTTTGCCATGCCCCGTTGCGAGTGAGGGAGTGTGGGGGTGTGTTATATAACAGTGATGCATCACACTCGTTCAGCAACAGCTGATCCTGATCATAGCACGGAACTCACATATAGGGAAGAGAAGCAGCAGCAAGGGCATGGGGTAGAGCAGAACAGTGGTCTTGTCTAGGAAAGGCAGAACTGCAGCCACAGCATGGAACAACAAGGAAACAATCAGGAAAAAAACAAGGGGATTTACAGGACAGCAAATAGGGACTCGAAGAAAGTCGTTGCCGGAGTTGGAACAAAAAGACCACAGAAAACAAGAATGGAAAGACAACAGTACACAATCTCAGGCGAGAGGTAACGGACGGCTTACCGTCGTAACCCAGGAAGTTGAGGTAATGGTAATAGGAGAAGGCGACCAAGTAGAGGGTGTTGGAGAGCAGGAGAGGGATGAAGCCGGGAGCAAGGAGGAGCGGCGAGAGGAAGTATTGGACGACTGGGGAGACCGACAGGTGAGGTTTGCATTGGAAGTTTTGCAAGAGGTGGGGTGTGGGGAGTGAAGGGAAAGAGGGGAGTGGAGCAAAGAGAGGGTGAGATTTGATGGGTGTGGGGCAACACAGACGGAATTCAAGTTTATTCAAATGCACAAAGAAAGAGCGAGCAAGGTTTGACTGGTGTGGGGCAAATATGGATGGATCATGGCGAGTGGGGTAAGGCAGTGCAAACGAGGTGAAAGAGTGTCTCGGATAAAAGGTAAGGGGAAATGGAAGGGGAAAACCATTCGCGACAACAAAAAAGCAGAGGCGGTGGGTGGCAAGGCTCTCACCGTAGAGCAGGACAAACAGAGGGAAGTAGGCGTTGCAATGCACGTCAAAGGCATACAGCCTGCACGAGAAGGGCATCGTGCACAGCACACAGGTCAAGGTGGAGAGGTGCAGGTGAACAGGTGGGTTTGGCTGAACAGCCATGAAGTGGTATGGTTTGGCATGGATTCGCATAATGCAAAGGGAGGGTGTGGCTGCAGAGTGGGATGGCATTCGTGACAATATGGTGCATGGCGCTGGGGCAGCACATGGCTTTGCATGATGCATGCATACCCCGAACCCAATACGCCATGTCCCATGTCCCCCACATGTCCCCTGCCCCCTGCCTCACCACTCCACCTTCTGCTCCACTGCATGTGACGCCACGCCCCCAGTGTCCCTCAGATACCGGTTGCACACAAACCTGGTGGCGGGAGGGGGTGAGAGCAGGGGGACATGTGGGGGGGGCATGGGGTATAGCGTATTCGGTTTAAGGCATGCTCCTTCTGCTCCACTGCATGTGATGCCACATCCCCAGAGTCCCTCAAATACCGGTTGCAAACAAACCTTGTGGCAGGAGGGAGCGGGTGCGGCGGTTGGGAGAAGTGAGGGGAGGGATGGCGGATGCAGAAGAGGAGGGGGGGAGAGAAGGGGGAGAAAAGGAGCGGGAAAAGGAGGGAAAGGTTGGGAGAGGGAAGGGAGAGGGATGGGAGGGAATGAGAGAGGGATGGGAGGGGGGTGGGAGAGGGATGGGAGGGGATGGGAGGAGGAGGAGAGAGAGAGATGGGAGAGGACGGGAGAGGACAGGAGAGGATGGGAAAGGGATGGCATAGGATGAAGAGCAGTGCATCCATGCAGTTGACTATGTGGACGTATCACGTGTGTGTATGCGAATGCATGCATATGCATGTATAAGTGACTGTGCGGAAGTGAGGTTGCATGCATGGATGCAAGGGTGCGTGAATGCATGCAGGTGCGTGCATGCATGCAGTGCAGGTGCATGCATGCGACAGTACCAGCAGAGAGTGGCGATGGCGGCACCAATGAGAAGGAAGTCAAAGACCACCACTGAAAACACCGTCAGACCCGCCTGCGCGATGCCATGCCCGTACCTGCATGCACGCATGCACAAATGGAGGGAGGAACGCATGCATGGATGCACACATGTACCCACCATGCACACATGTACCCACCATGCACACATGTACCCACCATGCACACATGTACCCACCATGCACACATGTACCCACCATGCACACATGTACCCACCATGCACACATGTACCCACCATGCACACATGTACCCACCATGCACACATGTACCCACCATGCACACATGTACCCACCATGCACACATGTACCCACCATGCACACATGTACCCACCATGCACACATGTACCCACCATGCACACATGTACCCACCATGCACACATGTACCCACCATGCACACATGTACCCACCATGCACACATGTACCCACCATGCACACATGTACCCACCATGCACACATGTACCCACCATGCACACATGTACCCACCATGCACACATGTACCCACCATGCACACATGTACCCACCATGCACACATGTACCCACCATGCACACATGTACCCACCATGCACACATGTACCCACCATGCACACATGTACCCACCATGCACACATGTACCCACCATGCACACATGTACCCACCATGCACACATGTACCCACCATGCACACATGTACCCACCATGCACACATGTACCCACCATGCACACATGTACCCACCATGCACACATGTACCCACCATGCACACATGTACCCACCATGCACACATGTACCCACCATGCACACATGTACCCACCATGCACACATGTACCCACCATGCACACATGTACCCACCATGCACACATGTACCCACCATGCACACATGTACCCACCATGCACACATGTACCCACCATGCACACATGTACCCACCATGCACACATGTACCCACCATGCACACATGTACCCACCATGCACACATGTACCCACCATGCACACATGTACCCACCATGCACACATGTACCCACCATGCACACATGTACCCACCATGCACACATGTACCCACCATGCACACATGTACCCACCATGCACACATGTACCCACCATGCACACATGTACCCACCATGCACACATGTACCCACCATGCACACATGTACCCACCATGCACACATGTACCCACCATGCACACATGTACCCACCATGCACACATGTACCCACCATGCACACATGTACCCACCATGCACACATGTACCCACCATGCACACATGTACCCACCATGCACACATGTACCCACCATGCACACATGTACCCACCATGCACACATGTACCCACCATGCACACATGTACCCACCATGCACACATGTACCCACCATGCACACATGTACCCACCATGCACACATGTACCCACCATGCACACATGTACCCACCATGCACACATGTACCCACCATGCACACATGTACCCACCATGCACACATGTACCCACCATGCACACATGTACCCACCATGCACACATGTACCCACCATGCACACATGTACCCACCATGCACACATGTACCCACCATGCACACATGTACCCACCATGCACACATGTACCCACCATGCACACATGTACCCACCATGCACACATGTACCCACCATGCACACATGTACCCACCATGCACACATGTACCCACCATGCACACATGTACCCACCATGCACACATGTACCCACCATGCACACATGTACCCACCATGCACACATGTACCCACCATGCACACATGTACCCACCATGCACACATGTACCCACCATGCACACATGTACCCACCATGCACACATGTACCCACCATGCACACATGTACCCACCATGCACACATGTACCCACCATGCACACATGTACCCACCATGCACACATGTACCCACCATGCACACATGTACCCACCATGCACACATGTACCCACCATGCACACATGTACCCACCATGCACACATGTACCCACCATGCACACATGTACCCACCATGCACACATGTACCCACCATGCACACATGTACCCACCATGCACACATGTACCCACCATGCACACATGTACCCACCATGCACACATGTACCCACCATGCACACATGCACACATACGTGTCACATAGGGGCATGCATGGGCGCAGATATACAGCATGATTGCAAGCACATCATGCAAACACATGAGAGGATGGATGGAGGGGCGGACGGAGGAGGGGAAAGAGAGACGGAGGGAGGCAGACAGGCAGGGAGGGAGAGAGGAGAGAAAGTGAGAGGCCGGTGGGTGTGTGATAAAAGCTAGTGATTACTATATGTGGAAAAGGGGGGAGAGGAGATGACACAGCAGAGCATACACATACGGGCGCTCTATTGCATAGCACACACGTGTGGAATGGCAAGGCATCCCATCCCATCCCATCCCATCCCATCCCATCCCATCCCATCCCATCCCATCCCATCCCATCCCATCCCATCCCATCCCACTCCATCCCATCCCATTCCATTCCATCCCATCCCACCCCACCCCACCCCACCCCACCCCACCCCAACCCACCCCATCCCACGTCATACGCAATGCAGTAGGAGCTGGCGGAGATGGCGAGCAGCATGGCGGAGATGACCATAAACGCAGGGTCGTCCCTCGCCCACTGGTTCTTCGTCTCTGCCCGGCGCACAGGGGGACGGGGGAAAGGGGTGGGGGGAGGAAGGGGGCGTGGGGAGCAGCGAAAGAGGGGAAGCGGGGAGAGGGGAGGAGGAGCATGCAGGTGAGGGAAATACAGGGGGGGCAGTGGGGAGACGCAACGAGGCAAGGCGGGAAGGGCAGGGAGGGGCATAGCGGGAAGGATGGGCGGCATGGGACGCATGGGACGCATGGGACGCATAAGAGGGGACAGGGGACCCATGGGGACACGGGAGGTGGGGTTCCTAGATGGGCACTGGGGGGGCATGAGGGGACATGGGGGGGCATAGGGGGAATGAGGCCAACTGGAAGTATGAAGCGCGAGGCACGAGGGGCTGGAGGCGCGGAGCAGGAGGGTTAAAGGGCAGGAGAGCGGAGAGGACGGAAAGCCGGGGGGCGGAGGGCAGGGGGGCGGAAAGCAGGGGGGGAGAACAGGGGGGCGGAGCGCCGGGGGGCGGAGAGCAGGGAAGGCGGAGAGGACGGGGGCGGAGAGGAGGGATGGCACTTACGTTTGTGGTACTTGGTGTGTTGGTAGCTGGTGGGGTGGAGCGAGACCACGTACAGGCAAAGGGATAGGGGAAAACGGGGAGGGGGTGACGGGGGGAAGGAGATGGTGAGGCCGCAGGTTAGGGTGCATGGTGGGAGGAGTTGATTCAATGAACGGGCCGGGCATGAGGGTGTGACATGCAGAAATAGAGACAGAGAGTGTGATTGTCGTTTCCATTACCTCTCGTGCCAACACTCGTGTTAGTGGTGGCACGAAGTGAGAACAGAACGGCGTGCGTGCGTGAGTGAAGCGTGTGCGCGCGTGGGTGCGTGCGTGCATGCGTGCATGCGTGCGTGCGTGCGTGCGTGTCAACGGCACGTACACGACGCGCGGCGTGAGGCAGAGGTGCAACATTTGCCAGAAGCAGTACTCCGCGTCCATCTGCTGCCACTGCGCGCCCGCGAATCACGGCGGCAGGAGCGGTGCAAGAGGAGGGGGCCCGACGGCGGTGGCGCATGCGCGGGCGTACGGGGGCAAAGGACAAATCAGAGTCACTTTTTAGAATTCTTAATTGGTAGGAAAAGAGATCTTGACGGTGGCGACGCAGAAAGTGGGGGTGGGGGGTCGCGAGAAGAAGAGCGGGACGGAGAGTGAGAAGGGGAGCGGGGAGGGAGGAAAGAGAAACGGCCAGTGTCCACGTGTACCTTAACAATTCGTCGCAGGTATTGCGGCAGGCTGGACTGCTGCCGAACGGGCCCCGGACGGCTGACCCGACCCATAGTGGGTAACATGGTGGCCGCGGCGCGAGGGTGTGTTACGAATCGATTCTAAACACGGAGGGCGAACGCGAGACGGGGTGCGAGGAGAGGTAGGAGAGGAAGCGGAAGGCGGGAAAGAAGGCTGCGACGGAACGATAGGATGACGCCTACAACGCCTGGGAAAATAATTGTCACCCTAAATGGGTCGACAATCGAGCTCGGTCTACGGATTAGTGGCAGCGTGTCGAGAGACAAACGCGATCGCAGGATCCGCTTATTGGACGGCGCCGCGGTTGAGAAAATGACGGAACTCGCCGGACCGCGAGCATGCGTGAGGTTCCTAGCGTCGAAAGAACATAATAGGAATTGCCACGCTGGAGTGAGGCAGCTTATGGTGCTGTCAGTATGTCGCAGGTCGCGAAGCACAAGGCCTAAGGAAATTTAGGAACTTGCCAGACAATACCCGAGATCTGTGCGTAATGCTATGAAACGCTGGAGCAGCGTGCAACACGATATCCTCGCTGCAGTCATACCGTGAGTTGTTGGAAATCATTTAGTGCATAGAAATCCAACTTCTCAAGCCTTGCTAACTTTATGACAATAAACGAGGAAATTTCACCTGTACAGTATTTAAATTAGTATACTTATGACACACTTGAACACTTCGAAATTACTCTTCGAACTATTTACTTCCCAGTTCCAACCCTCAGCGTCCTTGACTGGAGAGGGACCATCTGGGGGGGTTCATTGGTCAGTTTGGGGATACTATCGAAGGACGTCGCGGACCGCATCTGAGACCTATGCTTTGCGTGGGACGTGAGTGGGACCGCTTGACCATTGGAGTTGATGGCACCAGTCCCTTCTCGACAAGCCCTGACATGCTTCCGTGGACGAGCCGCCAGGGGGAGTAGATCCTAGGGCATGTTTTGTTTCACGCCAATCTGCCATTTTTCAATTCAGGAGTTTCCGAGATGAGGGGGCTGGTTGCTTTTCTCTGTAAAGAACACCAATGATACATCCTCTCGGTTCCCACTCCCGGTGTCCAACCCCGAATCAAGCTAGCACGTGAAATTCGCGCCGAAAGAATCCTGATCTCAGCCAATATCCCATTAGCCCCCGCAAGACGCGCCACGTAATTACCCTGGCGCATCCCCCATTCGTCCATCCTGCTAAAAACGGGGGCTGTCAGACAAAGAATCTGACAGTTGTGCATCCAAGGGCATCCAGCAACGCAAACCAGCCCTTGTGTGGTGTGGCGGCGAGCGTGTCCCTCCCCTCCCTCGGCCCAGGCTCCCCCAGCCCCAGCCCAACACGAAGCCTGAAGGGGCAAATATGCCAACTCCTGCCTCTTCGATCCTCAGTCCAGCACTACTGCTATTCAGCAGTTCAGAAGTTCTGAATGCAGCAATAGCATTCCCCGTTGGGACCCCCTGTCATGGCTGAGTTAGGCTCTGACAAGAGCTTCTAAGAACTTGGCTCGTGGTGTCTTTCCGGGAGTGACCCGCAATAGCAGCGGGCTAACCGCCAACTAGCTTGCTGACTGCCTAGTCTCCCTCGAGAGCAGCGCTCGCGATGGGGATGCACCGACAATATGTGCCGCTCGACTCCACCAAGGGGTATGAGCTATTTCCTCCCGCTTCCTCCTCCACCTGACGACCAGAGAAGCCCACTGCATTACCCTTCCTCGTGGTCTTCTGATGCTTTGACAATAGTTTTGCTGTTGTTGCTAAAATCTTTAGTGGCTTCCATCCCTTCGTTAAGCACTAGCAGCTGTCAGGCAGATCTAGTCCAATGGACGCGCCAAAGTTTTGCGTTCACAAACTTTACGTTAACCAGAAACGGATCTGAGCAAATGAGATCTAAGACAGGAGGCCATTATGAGCTTTAACGAATAAATCTTCGCTGGGTCAGAGGTCAACCTCAACGGTCCATGTCTCGTTTTTTTCACATGCATTCCGAGCGGGCCATGTACCGCGCGGCAGTATATGCTCAAGCCTTGTCGGCTTTTTCGAAACTTCTGCTACACACGATCCGTCTTCCCACTATCTCCCCCACTGTCTCATGCGGCTCAAACGCATCATTTCATTCATTTGCCTCCTCGCCCTTCTCCTCCCATCGCCTCCCCCGTGCCCTCTCCCAGGGGCAAGTCCTCCGCTGCAGTGCTGGTGGTGGCGATGATCGGCAGTGTCGCCATCCTCGTCATCTCCGTGTTCATCGGCGTCAAGCTCGCGCAAATGCAGGGCATGGAACCACCGCCACCGCCCGCGAAGCTTCCGCCTCCCCCCGTGAACGTCACGATCACGTCCAAGATCCAGATGGCCCTCATGTTCCTGCAGTCGCAAAAATGTAAGTTCTTAAAGTGATGCATAGATCTGACGAGCAAAGTGTCTCCGAAAACATCCACCTCGCTGGTTGCCTACTTGTTCGCTGCGCCTCGGCGCCATGCTTTTCAGGCACCATAGGAAACGGTCTAGATCTACTTCTGCTCACTCAGGATCAGCGCTTGTATATTGAGTATGTGGCACCCCGTACTTGTCGCATATCCTTAACCTCATCCGTTTCGCCGTCCCACGTGCGTGCGCCCTCCCACCTGCAGCGGGTAAGCTGAACCCAGGCTTCCCCGTCACGTGGCGAAGCGATTCGGGCTTGCAGGACGGGCGGGATCAGAACCGCGATCTGCGAGGCGGGTACTACATCGGCGGGAGCAACATCAAGTACCACTTCCCGATGGCGTATACCGTGACCATGCTGTGCTGGGCGCTGCTGGAATACGAGTCCGTGTTCCGGCTCGTAAATATGCACAACGAAATGGCGGAGCTTATTGACTGGGGTGTACAGTACATCCTCCGTACAAGATACGAGGACCTAATTTTTGCTCAGGTAAGGCTGCGCGACCCGCTCCGATGTACTTGTTTCAACTGGTCCTCTTCAGTCCCACCGATGTGTAACATTTGATATCTGAAGAAAACGGGAAACGAAAGTCAATGTACATCTATCCGTGTTTTTTCGCATCTGTCGGTGTTTTCTAGGTGGGCACGCCCGAGATCGACGACGTGTGTTGGATCCGGCCCGAGGACATGAGGCCCGCGCAGCGCCCCACCATGTTCCCGTGCGACATTGCGCATCCCTGCTCCGACCTCGCGGGGGAGTACGCCGCCGCGCTCGCTGCCGCATCGCTCACCTTCCGCGTTGGCAACCCCTCTTACGCGGACGTACTTCTGAGAAACGCGGCGGAGATTTTCGAATACGCGGATCAGTACCGCGGGAAGTACAGTGACTGGGTCGAAGCAGCGCAAACAGAGTACAATTCTACCGGGTATGGCGACGAGCTCATGTGGGGTGCCACGTGGCTGTACTTCGCGTCGGGTGATTCAAAGTATCTGGACTACGTGGTCGGGCCGAATTCGTACATCTTCGAGACAAACCAGTGGGGTCCCGGCACGAAGACGTTCGACTGGGACAACAAGGCGCCCGGCGTGCAGGTAAGCTGGTTAGGGTCGTATTACAGTAGTCGACGAACCCAAGGTTTTGTCCAATACTTGCTGCAAATGCGTCCGTTTCATCTCATGCACACATCTCCAGGCCGTGGTGCCTTTCCCCCCTCTAATTTCCAATCGCGCGTTTTCCTGGCGCCGGCGCACAGTATGCTCACTCGCTCCCTCCCCTTCCGTGGGTCTGGCTGTGCAGGTGCTGATGACGCGGCTGCTGATGCTCGGGTACGGGGCGGGCAACGAGGGGCAGATCCCGCAGTACCTGCAGACGTACCTGAACGCCGCGAAGCTCTACGTGTGCCAGCACACGCCGCACTGGCTGCACGCCAACTTCACCGACAGCGGTACGTCTCCCTTCCGCCGGCCCCAGTTGTGTCTGTCCGTGTGTCCTTTCGTCACTCGTTGAACCATCACCCAACAATCAGTTCCTAGATTGCGACAGAAATGGATCAGACTGAACTATACCAGTTGGGACATTGGGGACATGTTGGCTCTATGCGCTGAGAGATCTTGTGTTTTGAAATGCATTTTGCCCATCGTCGCGTTATGTGCTGCTGCCCTCTCGACCGGGGCGTGCAGGCGGGCTGATCTACGTGAGCGACGACCATCCGATCCAGTACGCGGTGAACGCGGGGTTCCTGTCGGTGCTGGTGAGCGACTACCTGCGCATCGCCATCAACGCCAACGTCTCGTCGCACTACCTCGACTGCGACGCCACCATCGATGACATCGTCGACTTCGCCGCCTCGCAGGTGCGTCAGTCACCCACCATGCGGATTTGCAGCCCGGGCAGGCTGTAACCAGCATTAGGGTTGCTGCTGACGCTTCACGAAGTTACGTGCTAGACGTGATGGCTGTTCGCGAGACAGCTTTCTTCACCGGACATTTCTGCTGTCGTGCGTCTTCAGTCTCGTCTGTTTTCCGTAATTGATTACTGGTTCCTTCCCGCCTTCGGTATTACATCCTCACCTGTGCAGGTGAACTACATCCTGGGCGACAATCCCCAGAAGATGAGCTACATGGTGGGCTTTGGCGACAACTACCCCACGCGCGTGCACCACAGAGCCGCCTCCATCACGTCTAAGCATGTGGACCCCACGGCCTTCGACTGCGTCACCGGCCGCAAGTTCAAGAAGTGAGTTTGATGCCTTTGCACGATGTTGATGTTGATAACATTGTTGCCACCTTGATAGCCAGAAGCTCGCATGACATGTTGTGAAATAAGCAGCCATTATGCCAAGGAAGCATTGCAGGATTATGCAGCTGCCCACTATATTCACATTGGAAATCCATTTGCCTTGTTTGTCTAACAAATACGTTGTATCTCACCAAGTGTTCCACCATCCTTGGTTCCCCGTGCCTCAGGTCTAAGTACCCCAACCCAAACGTGCTGGTGGGAGCAATCGTGGGTGGTCCAGGCCGGGACGACACATACCTGGACGACCGCACAATCCCCCAGCAGAGCGAGCCTCTCCTCTACGTCAACGCTGTCTTTGCCGGCCTCCTCGCCGGCCTGGGCGCCTTCCGCAGCGGCAACAGCCCTGGCAACTCGCTCACGCGCATGTGGGCGCAGATTCCCTGGGCCAAGAAGTACGCCGAGTCCCTTGAGGAGCTCATTCCCAAGCCCTACCCCTCGCCACCCAAGCCGCCCGTCTCCCCTCCCCCCTGGAGGACCCCTCCCCCCAAGGCCCCCAAGTTCCCCCCCAAGCGGAATGGCCCCAGCCCTCCCCCTCCGTATGTCAACCCCCCGCCTCCTTCGCCTCCTCCCCCAAGCCCCCCTCCTCCGCGCCCTGTCAAGAAACACACCGCCCCTGCGCCGCCTCTCTTTTACAAGGGCCAGGGGAAATACAAGGCTCCGGCTGGTGCAGATCTCCCCGCTGCTCCCGCTGCGCACACGGCTCCCGTGAAAGAGATTCCGGCCACGCTCACGCCTGTTCCGGATCCAGCTGCTGGTGCTGCCGGTTCTGCAGGGGGAGGCCTGCCGGCAGGGAACCCTAACGTGTTCCCTTGATATTGCTGTTGTGTAGTTCATGGAATTAGGTGTGTAGTGTAGGTTGGAAGGCCTTGCTGCGACATGTTTGATTTAGGTGACTTCCGTGGTGCTGAGCTTTTCAGCTGAATAAAAGCTCTGATTTTCACACCTGCGGAGCATGTATGAGAAGAAAAACAATTACATGATGCAGTAGAACCAGTCTCCACAATATACCACCTGAAACACCTCCCGTGCACTCTACCTTTTTCCGAGGCACTTCAATGCGAGGATGTATCGTACCCAATCGCCTTGCTGGCTCTGGCGGCAGCCTCGATGATCCCGTCCCGTAACCCGTTTCCCCCCAAATCTCTCGGTCGGGAGTCGGGACGGGGAGGGACTCGGGAGGACGGGACTGTTGGGGTCGACGGGACCATTCTGATTCCTCCAGAACCGTTAGGGAGAAGGGAGGGAGGTCGTGGTGCAGGTCGGTCGGGAACATTGGGTGGGTGGATCCTGACGGTGCCTCTACTCCCACCGATAGTGCCGGAAAGCAGTACAATACAGTACAGCGTGCCATACCCATTATCCACCCAACCAACCACACGTTGAATGATTTGCCAAAACCACCGTCTTTCTTTCCGTTCCGTGTGCTGCTGATTGACCAGCTGAATGAAGCTGAGTGAAGTGACGCAAAGCAAAGCAGCAGCAACGGGTAACTTCCCTGTGCCACGTAAGCCCACTTCTACGAGTCTCTCGTCTCTGGACTCCCGTGTAGCGAGCGTGTTGGTCGCACAACATCCGCAGCACAACGAGAGCAACCGAGACTGTTAAACACCTACTATAGTATCGTCCTAGTCCTCCATTTTGCTGTGTTTTGAGTCGACTCAAAAGATACACTTGCACACCTACCTCTAGTATCGTCCTACTCCATATCGATACGGTACCTATTTTGACTCAATTGCAACAGTCCACTGTGAAGTGGCTGTGAACCGTCGATTGAATCCAGGCGCTTCGACGGACAAGAGTGAGCTGTGGAGTGATGCGCGGGAGCGCTGGATTCACGTACGGTGACGAGTAGCGGAGGTGGCGCAAGCAGCGGAAGCACCGGAGACCGCGGAGGCAGCGGAGGCAGCGCGAGCAGCCGAGGCATCGGCGGAAGTTGCAAGAGCAGGATCACCGGCAGTATTAGCGGCGCGCGGAACAGCGGCAGTGGCGGCGGTAGCGACAGTAGATGGCACTTTAACGCGCGAGCTGGCGAGCCGCATGTCACGCTAAGACCGTCTCACTCCGCGCCGATCCTGGATGCGGATCGGCGGTGGGGGTGGCGGAACAGTCCGCGCATCACTTCCGCGCGCACACCGTTCCCCATGGACGTCTTACCGCCCATCCATCAGCTTCCGCCTTCGTCCGCCACTGCTGCGGCTTCCGTCTCCGCCTCCGCCTCCTCATCCGCCTCCGCGCCTTCAATCTCCGCCCCCGGTTCCGCTAATTCCGCGACTTTCCCTTACGCCGCCTCGTTCTCGTGGCTATCCTCCGCCGTGCTCCGCCTCCCCCCGTCCTTCTGCTCCGCGCTATCTATTCGCAAGTCCTCGTTCATCCCCACGCTCATCGCAGCGCTCCTCTTAACTCTCGCCGCGTCTCGCTTCGTCTCGCTCCCCGTCGCGTCCCGCGTGCCGTCCTCCCGCGCCGCGCATGTCGACGCGGATGCGCTGGCGGAAGCCGGCCACTTGGCGGAAGGGCCCGCGGAACGGTGGGGGCAGGGGGAGCGCGGGAAGACCAGGGCGCAAGAAGGGCAGCTGGTAGGGGCAGATGGGGAAGGAGCGGAAAGTCCAGGGGCGCATGCGGAAAGGGTGAAAAATCCAGGGGTGGAAAGGCCAGGGGTGTATGGGGAAGGTTCTGCTGGTGAGTGGAAGCACGGTAGTGGCGCGTTGAATGAGTCTACAGGCCCGCTGGGCACGGGAAGCGTGGAAGCGGAAGCTATGACTGAGGGGAGGAAAGAGGGGGGGCGCGGGCGAGAGGAGGAGATGGATAATGAAGGCGATTTGAGTGCGGCTGGTTTGGGAGGGCAGGGCGACGGGCGGGAGGACGACGGGGATTCCAGTGGCGCTGTGGCAGCGGACGGGAGGTGCTTGGTTTGTGAGCAGTTAGCGAGGCTGCCTTGTATCGAGGATGCGCCGCAGGTGAGGTGGTTACCAGGTAGCAGTAACGAGGGCGAGGGCGCGGAAGAGGGGGATGTGGTTGGTGGGCTTGGGGAAACAGAGGAGGCAAAGAGGGAGTGGCAATGGGCGTGGGACGACAGGGATAGCAGTGGCAGCGACAGTGCCAGCAGTAAGAGCAATAGCACTCACAGGAGTAGCATCAACAGAACCACCACGACCAGCAGCAGCAGCAGCAGCAGCAGCAAGGAAAGACAGTGTGTATTCCACAAGATGGCAGGCAATGAAGCGTTGAGGCAGTTGGCAGGGACATGGATCGTGGTGGCTGGGGACTCAGAGGTGCGGCAACTGCTGGTAGCGCTGCTGCAGCTGCTGCTGCTGCCTCACAACGACCCGGCAGCCATGGCTCCCGTGCACCGCTTTGTATCGCTGAAACATGCCGATTTTCACCACTATATTCCCTCGCACCGCATCCGGATTGATTTCTTCTGGGCGCCCTTTGCTCCGAATATCACTGCTGCTGTTGCTGCTCTGCCTGCCACTGCTGCCACTGCTGTCGTTGGTGGCACTGGTGGTGCTGCTGCTGCTGGTGCTGGTGGTGCTGCTGCTGCTGGTGCTGGTGGTGCTGCTGCTGCTGGTGCTGGTGGTGCTGCTGCTGCTGTATCTGCTTCTGGTTCGGTCTCTTCTGCTCCTGTGCCTGCTGGTGCTGGCGTTTATCAAGAAGCTGATTCTGCTGCTGCGACCCAGCATATGGATAGCAGCAGCAGCAGATCCAGAAAGGGGAGGATGGGGCAAGAGGTGCAAGGGCAGGACAATGGGCCTGGTGAGAGAACACAGCAGTATCAGCAGCACTCAAGACAGCGGCTGCAAGAGCAACAGCAGGACGAGCAGCGGAAACAGACTCACCAGACGCAGAAGCAGAAGCAGGAGCAGGAGCAGGAGCAGGAGCAGGAGCAGGAGGAGCAATCATCACAACACCAGTCCCAACAAAAGCACGTATTCGTCCCAAGCTCACCCGTCTCCCCCTCATCCCCTCCGTCCACTGCTGCCCCTCCGCCGCTCCCACTAACATGCCCGGACATTGTGATCCTGGGGTCGGGCCTGTGGCACATGCTGTGGGTCACGGACCCGCAGCACTTTGCAGCAGAACTTACGGTTCTCCGCGCAACCGTGCTGCACCTGCTGAGATCCCCCCGCTGCTCCGGCTCTCTGGGTATCTCTGGTGATGATACCGAAGGTGGTGATGGTGCTGCTGCTGCTGCTGCTGGTGGTACTGCTGCTGCTGCTGCTGCTGGTGATGATGATTATGGTATGCGTGAGGGAAGTGTGGAGGCAGGAGGAGAGAGTGTGGACCAAGTTGCAGTGGCTGTAGTGGAGGGAATGAGGAGAGCTGCTGCTAAGGAAGGGAGTGGGGGAGGTGGAGAGGTGGATACGAGGGAGGTGGAGGAAGGAGAGGGGGAGGAGGAGGAGGAGGAGGAGGAGGAGGAGCAGGAGCAGGAAGAGGAGGAGGGAGGTAGAGAAGAGGGTGTTGGGGTGAAGAGGAGAAAGGGGTTGGAGAGGTGGGGTAGTCAGGGCGGAAAGCTGGGTGAAGGGAGAATGAGCGGAAATATCCGGAAAGGGGTAGGAGCAAGGCGGAGGGTACAGGAGGAGGGTGCATCAGGGGTTGCGGAGGATGCAGGAAGAGGAGGTGAGGACGCAGGGGGTGCTGAGGGCGCAGGGGGTGCTGACGGCGAGGATACTAGATTAGGGGCTGAGGAGGCAAGGAAGCACCAGGTAGAGGAGCTGGTGGATGGACCTTCAGAGGAAAATGGTTATGGAGAAGAGAGAGCCACGGGATTTGATGCTGAGGGGGATGAGGATGAGGAGAAGCAAGGAGGAGAAGCAAGGAGGAGCAGAGACCAAGGGGTTGTGCCTGGGGAGGCGAGTGGAAGAGTGGTAGAGAGGCAAAGTGAAGGTGAGGGACTGGGGGTGACAGGGGGGGATGGGAATGGAGAGGTTGAGATGGTGGAGATGGAAGAGGGTGTGGGGGTGGGAGAGGAGGAGGAGCAGGAGGAGGTGATTGGAGGGAAGGTGTTGGGAACAGGACCTACAAATGAGGAAGAACGGACGGTGGGAGGTGCTGGGTTGGCGGTAGGAGAATTGAAGGGATTGCGAGTTGATAGACCGGAGGGAGGTGAGGGAGAGGGAGAGGGGGAGGGAGTGGGAGAGAGAGTGGTAGAGGTGATAGACGAGAGAGAAGTTAAGAGACAAGGAAAGGGACTATGGAATAAAGAGGGGGAGCAAGAGAAGGAGCAAGGGGAGGAGCAAGAGGAGCAACAAGCAGAGGAGGGAAAAGCAGTGGGCAAGGGGAAAGAGCCCAAGGGAAGGGTAGGGGAGATTGAGAGTGCGGACAGTGAGGAAGATGAGGAGGTAAAGGAGGATGAGAAGGAGGAGCAAGATAAGGAGGAGAAGGAGGAGGGTGAGGAAGGGGAGGAAGAGAAGGAGAAGGAGGAGGAAGAGGAGGGGGAGGAGGAGGAAGATGCAGTGGTGGTGCGAGGAGCACCGGTCACGCAGCCTCTCTTCTTCTGGCTGGGCCTCCCAGAGCTCATTCAGTCCCGGCTGAACACTGAGAGGAAAAGAGAGAAGATGTCTCCGCGCATGGTGAAGCTGTATGATGCTGTGGTGCGCAGGAGTGGGTTACTGGTGGAACGGGCGCATGGGACGGTGGGGGGCAGTGTGGGGGGCAGTGTGGGGGGCAGTGTGGGGGGCAGTGTGGGGGGCAGTGTGGGGGGCAGTGTGGGGGGCAGTGTGGGGGGCAGTGTGGGGGGCAGTGTGGGGGGCAGTGTGGGGGGAGGAGAGAGGGCGAGTGAGGAGGATGGAGATGGGAGAGAGGGGGAGAGCGAGGGAGTGGAAGAGCGAGGGGGTGAAGGGGGGGGTGGGAGCAGTGGGGTTAGGGAAGGTGGAGGAGAAAGAGGAGGGGATGGGAGGGGAGGAGAGGAGAGTGGAGGGAATGGGAGGGGAAGAGGGGAGTCGCATCAGGCGGTGGAACTGGGTCCTTGTGTGCTGCTGCCACTGGGGGAGCTGAGTAAGGGGTGTGGTGAGGCGTGCACCCCGGATGGCATGCATTACAATGATGATACGTACGCTGCTGCCGTGCAGATCATGCTCAATCATGCTGCTCGCTTGCTGTAGTTTTGAGGCGCCTCAAAGCTAGGCGTGCACCCTGGATGGCATGCATTACAAGGATGATACATATGCTGCTGCCGTGCAGATCATGCTCAGATTATGCTGTAACACAGTACTAGTTCTGGTCAAAGGATGTATTATTTAGGCATGTGATGAATGAGACCTAGTTAAGTTGTGGTGAGCTGTGCTGCTAGTGTTACACACAGCACACTCAAAATCTGGTGTACGTCATTTCAACTTTCACTCAAAGGGTGACACGTTGTAACAGACAGAATGACTTGGTGCATCTGTTTCCAAGCTCTTAACACAGTGACATCAACATCTGGGGTTCACGGTAAGTGACAACAACAGTGCACTGAATGTACCAGTCACACCACCACACCACTTGGCAACTCCCAACACAGACACCAATTGTATGTGGACGCACCACAAGCAGGCTACCCAAGCGTTCTCCTCGCTCCCTCACTCCCCTCCCTCTTTCCATCCCCTGCTCATCAACGCATACGTGTTTTGGCATCACCGTAACCGCAAGCAGCATCAGACTCCAAAAAAACACAGGAAGGGTTACCGGAGTTGGTGTTTCTACAGGGCAGGGCAGGGCAGGTAGGTATGGGGATGGAAGACCTGCTGAAGGATGGTGGGCTGGCTGGCTGGCTCATTCACACGACAGGGCAAATGGCCTCATCCCTGGCAACTGTGGTGAGGCGATGGAACACCTGTTGCAGGGTGGGCTGGCTCATGCTGAATCCCTCTATGCCCAGCTGCTCCCTGTGCTTTGAGGCGTCTCAAAACACCAGAGGGCACGTGCGAGAAGGACTCACACGACGGGGCGGGGGGCCTCGTCGCGAGCAACTCTGGTGAGGCGATGGAACACCTGTTGCAGTGTGGGCTGGCTCATGCTGAACCCCTCTATGCCCAGCTGCTCCCTGTGCGTCTCCAGCTCGCTCCACACGCGCGCCAGCCCCCTCAGGTCATCTACAGGTACCAGGAACTTCACCTGTACGCACCCACTGCCACCGCCGCTGCTGCTCGCGTTTTCCTCTGAGCCCCCTGCTGCTGCTGCTGCTTCTGCTGCTGTTACTGGTAAAACTGAAGGGTCGAAGACTCCGGATGAAGCTGCTGCGGCTGCGGATGCGGCAGCTGCTGCTGCTTCGGAGGGAATGGCTGCTGCAAGAGTTGCTGGTGTTGCTGAGGCGTCGCTTGGTGGAGAGGCGGGTGGGACGGTTGGGAGCACGGGTCTGGGGTCGCTGTTGTGGCGAGATAGATCACTCAGCTCAACAATTAGCTGCTCTGCACTCACACCTGATGCTGCTGCTCCTGGTGCTGCTGATGATGAAGTGGCGGCAGGTGCTGACGGGGACGCCATCAGAAGCTGCTGCTGCTTTTGATGTTGCTCCTCCTGGCCCCCTTGCAATGCCACATCATCTTCCTCCACTCCCAGCAGATTCCCAACCTCAGGACCAGCACCACCACCACTACCCGTAGCAGCGGCAGGCATGAGTGCAGGAGCGTCCGGGTGCAGGTAATCCGCAGCGTGAGGGGCACGGTCGGAGCGGTCGGAGGTGACAGGCAGAGGAGCAGCGTCGTCGTCGTAGTGCTCGGAGTAAGCCGGGGCGATGGAGGAGAGGAAGACGCGGATGGCAGGCAGGCGGCGCGGGTGGGCGGAGAGAAGGAGCGTGTATGCAGAGCCGTAGCGGGCCTTGAGGGCCTGTGGGGATCCCAGGCACTTGAGCTGGCCGCGCACTAAGATGCCCACACGGGCCCTGGGAGAATGGGGGAGGGGACAAGGGGTGGGGGGGGTGGTGGAGGGAGAAGGCGAGTATTGAGTCAAGTCACGAATTGAGGAGAGCAGGCACTTGAGCTGGCCGCGCACTAAGATGCCCACACGGGCCCTGGGAGAATGGGGGAGGGGACAAGGGGTGGGGGGGGTGGTGGAGGGAGAAGGCGAGTATTGAGTCAAGTCACGAATTGAGGAGAGCAGGCACTTGAGCTGGCCGCTCACATGGGAGCCGGGGGAGTGGGGTGAGGGAGGAGACAGAGGGGGCATTGAGTTCAGCGGGGAGGTGGGATCTGAATTGAGTCAAGATTTGGGCATTCCAGGCACTTGAGCTGGCCGCGCACCGAGATGCCAACATGGGAGCAGGGAGAGCAGGGGAGGGGGAACGGGAAAGTGGAGAGTGAGGGCAAAAAGAGAGGGAGAGGGAGTGGCAGGTGGAAGAAAGGGAAAGGAGGAGGAGGTGGGAGGGGCAGGTGATGGGAGGAGAGAGGAGGGGAGGAAAGAGGAGGGGAGGAGAGAGGAGGGGAGGAAAGAGGAGGGGAGGAAAGAGGAGGGGAGGAAAGAGGAGGGGAGGAAAGAGGAGGGGAGGAAAGAAGGAGGGGAGGAAAGAGGAGGGGAGGAAAGAAGGAGGGGAGGAAAGAGGAGGGAAGGAAAGAAGGAGGGGAGGAAAGAAGGAGGGGAGGAAAGAAGGAGGGGAGGAAAGAGGAGGGGAGGAAAGAGGAGGGGAGGAAAGAGGAGGGCAGGAAAGAGGAGGGGAGGAAAGAGGAGGGGAGGAAAGAAGGATCGCTCAGTAAAAAAACGGGAAAAGCTGAAAAACTCTTCCGAAACAGAAACTTCAGCAGTTTTTTGCAACATGCCGATGGCCACAGCAAACCATCACTGGCTTTCTAGTAACAGTGTGAACATCAGGAGAGGGACAAACCACGAGGAGATGGGAGGAGAGGAGGTGGGAGGAGAGGAGAAGCGATGGGAAGAGGGAAGAGGCGGGAGGAGAGTACACACCCGAGGGCCTCAGCCTCTTCAACAGAGTGGGTGGCAATGAGGGTGGCGCGGTGCGGTGCATCAGTGAGAATGCGGCGCCACAGCAGGCGCCGACTCGCAATGTCCATGGCTGGTGGTGGTGGGGACCACAGGGGATGAGGTGGGAGGTGAGGAGTGGGGAGTGCGAGGGGGAGAGGTGAGCGTAGAGAACACAAGGGTGAGGGGGTTAAGGTGGGTTGGGGGTGGGGTGTGGGGACGAGGGTGGAAGCTGCTGCTGGAACATTCAATCTGGCTGGCTGTCCAAACCGCAACATCCCCATGCCATCAAACCCTCCACCCTCCCAAGGTACCCCCCTTGCGCAAGGTACCCCCCGGGCACCCCTTAAGACACCCCTGACCATCAAACCATGCCCAGAACCCAACAACCCCTGGGGTCACCTTGCGAGGGCTCGTCCAGAAGCAGCACAGCAGGGTCTCCCAAGAGCGCTGCCGCCACTGCCACTCGCCGCAGCAGCCCCGCTCTACACGTGTCTATGCGCTGCGCTGCCTCCGATGCTGGGCGAGTGGGGAGAGAGGGGGGAAAGAATGGGGAAAGAGGGGGGGAAGTGGGGAGCGAAGAAAAAAGGGGGTAAACAGGGGAACGAGGGGGAAGAGGTTGGGAGGAGAAGGTGGGGGAGAGTGTGGGAGAGAGCAAAACGGACAGAGGGAGGTGATGGACGAAGGAATGGGGGAGGGGAAAGGGTAGTGGGAGGGCAGAAGAGCAATAACTGCCAAAAGAACAACCAAGGGGAGCGATAGAACAGCAGAATGAAGCAGAGTAAGAGAGGGAGGAGGAGGCTTACTGGAGATGCCAAGGGATTGCAGCACGTGGGTGACAGGGGCGGGCAGGTTTTGGAGAACAGCTTACTGGAAAATCCGTCAACAGAGCAGAGCATAGCTTACTGGAGATGCCAAGGGATTGCAGCACGTGGGTGACAGGCGCGGACAGGGGCTCCCTGAGTCCCTTGACAGACGCCATGAAGTGCAGGTACTCCTGTACTGTCAGGAACCCATGCATCATCTTCACACGGCGGTGGTAGGGGGAAGTGAGTGGGGTGCAGTGGCGGGACGTGGGATGGAGTGGTGGGAAGTGGGATGGAGTGGTGGGAGGAAGTGGGATGGGGTTCCATGGAGTGGGGTTACATGTCCGGCAATGCAGGTTGTTCGGGCTTTTGGCCGGTTAAATTAAACACTTGGTTTTGCTGCACCACGAAGTTCAAGAACCCTGTGGCCTGTACCATGGAGCCCAGCCCAGTGCCCCCTCTACCATGCCGTGCCGCACTGTGCTGCTTCGCTCAGCCTTACCCGGTCCCTGCCCCTGCCTCTGCCCCTGTGCCTATCCCCCATGCCAGTCCCCAGCAAAAATGTGAGTGCTCGCTCACGTCAGCCTGAGTGCTCGCTCGAGTCAGCCTGTGGGCAGTAGCCGGTAATGGAGGGGTCATTGAGGTACGCTCTTATGGCATGCCGCTTGGTAATGCTGAGGAATTTTCAAAAGTGACACCAGCATCCACGCGAGGGTTTTTCTAACGTCAGCCTGGGGGCAGTATCTCACGTGAGCCTGGGGGCAGTAGCCGATGATGGAGGGGTCGTTGAGGTTGGTGAAGCGCACGCTCTGCCCTGTGATGAGCGCGTTGCCGTACGACAGACAGCTCGCCCCCGCCAGACACTGCACCAGCGTCGTCTTCCCCCAGTGGCCTGTGCCACGAAACCCAGCATTCCCTCTGCCTGTCCCTGTCCCTATCTATCCCTCTCCCTGCCCCTATCCCTGCCCCTGTCCCTGCCCCTGTCCCTGCCCCTGTCCCTGCCCCTGTCCCTGCCCTTATCCCTGCCACTATCCCTGTCCCTAACCCTAACCCCTTCACTATCCCATGCTAGTCCCCAGCATCCATCCACACAAGGGGTTCACATTCACTCACGTCAGCCTGGGGGCAGTAGCCGATGATGGAGGGGTCGTTGAGGTTGGTGAAGCGCACGCTCTGCCCTGTGATGAGCGCGTTGCCGTACGACAGACAGCTCGCCCCCGCCAGACACTGCAGCAGCGTCGTCTTCCCCGCCTTCTCCCCGCCCACCAGCACCACCACCTGATGCATGGCAATCGGTGACACGGGGTGGGTGTGGGGGCACGGGGAGGAGGGAAGGGGAAAGGGGAAGGCGGTGTGGGGGGGAGGAGGGTAGAAAGAACGGAGATTGAACAAAAGGAATAAAAAATGCAGGAGATACATAAAGGAGAAACTGGTGTGGAGGATGAGGGGACAGATGTGTGTTGGGGAATTGAGAGGGAATTGGAGCTGGGAGTATGCAACGGGGAAAATGCATGGCGACACGGAAGACATGACAGTGCGAGTATGCGAGTGTGCGAGTGTGCGAGTGTGGGAGTGTGCACCTGGCCTCGAGGAACTCCCAGCCAGAGGTTCGACACAGCCCACACTCCCGGGTCCTTGCCTATGCCGCATACCCCCGATGACGCTCCAAAGTTCTGACACAGGGAGACCAGTGAAGGCCATGGGGTTGGAGGGGGGGATGGGGGGCAGGAGAAACATAAGAGAGCAACAATGTAAGTTTGACACAGCCCACACTCCCGGGTCCTTGCCTATGCCGCACACCCCTGATGATGCTCCAAAGTTCTGACACAGGGAGACCAGTGAAAGTCAAGGGGGGCGGGGAGGAGGACATAAGAGAGCAACAATAGAGAGAAATGAGGAATGTGGGAAAAATTGAAGCGGTGACGGGAAGAACTGGTTAGATGTGACCCAAATCTTACACTTCCGCACACCCACCCACCCACCCTTATTCCACCCCCTCCTGCACACTCACAACTCAACCTTCCCTCTCAACACCTTGCCATCAGTCTAGCACCAACACCTGCCAACTCACCTTGCCCACACAGTTGCACAGCACAACAATGGCTCCATTTTCCCTTCCATCCCCACCCCTTTTGAGACAGTTTCATTACTCGCCCCAGCCAGCCCTGGACCCACCTTGCCCACGCTGCTGCACAGCACCAGGTCACCCTCCTCGCCGCCACTCCACACACCTTTTGACACCGGTTCATAACTCGCCCACCCAGCCAGCCCCAGGACCCACCCACCTTGCCCACGCTGCTGCACAGCACCAGATCACCCTCCTCCCTTCCGTCCCCCCCTCTACACCTTTTGAGACCGTTTCATAACTCTTCCCAGCCAGCCAGCCCCAGAACCCAAGCCCCAGCACCCACCTTGCCCACGCTGCTGCACAGCACCAGGTCACCCTCCTCGCCACCGCTCTGCACGAAATCCCACTTGGCCGCACTCTCCTGCACCCGCTCCTTCTCCCGCGCCACATCCCCATCTCCCTCCTCCTCATCATATCCCGGACCCATCATAGCTGCTAGATCCCCCGCTCCCTCATCGTCCTGGTCCTCCCAATCCTTGTGCAGCTGGCTCAGGCGAATTGCCATGAGACAGAGGGAGATGAGAACTGCTGACATGGATACTTGCACGGGGTAGGCCGGGTAGTGGAGGGAATAGTAATCCGTGGCAGAAAGAGAGTAGATGTCGAGAGGGGAGGAGGTTAGAGGCTCGTGCGCGTACGCTGCTGCGATGAAATGGAGTGAGGAGATGAGTGCATAGGGTGGGGAGAGGAGGGAGAGGAAGCCGTGTGGGATGGTGAAGGAGGCGGGGGAGACGCGGAGCATGAAGACAAAGGGGATGACTGCGAGGAGGAGGAAGAGGAGGGAGAGCGTGGCGGCTGCGAGCTGGGCTGAGTCGAAGGAGAAGGAGAGGAGGTAGGAGAGGAGGACGAGCGCGGGGATGGTGATGGCGAATACCACGAAGAGTGCTGGCAGCGCGGGCTGATGTGGGGACGGGGACGGAGGCGGGGGTAGAGGGGGGGAAAAAAGGGGGAGAGAGGGTGGGGAGGGAAAGGGAGGAGTAGTGAGCGCGGGGATGGTGATGGCGAATACCACAAAGAGCGCAGGCAGAGCGGGCTGATGTGGGGACGGGGATGAGGGAAAAAAGAGAGAGGAGGGAGTGGGGGAAGGGAGAGGAGGAGAGGATTGTGAGGGGAGAAGGTCGTGATGGAAACTGGAGGTGCTAGCCTCTGGTTACAGAAATACCAACCGATAGCTGTGAGTGAATGCAGTACATACAACATAGACATGGGACAGCTACGACTGTGGATGTATGCATTATCTTAGTGTCTTTCATCCTCCAAAAGAAAAAGACAAAACAAACAAAAAAACTTAGACACGGGACAGCACAGGCACAGCATAGCACAGCACAGCACAGGCACGGGCACACAGCACAGGGTAAGCATAACGTGCGACAGTGAAGGGCGAGGACTGGAAGGCGAGGCCGATGGCGGTGATGAGCAGCGCGCAGAGCCACATGGCAAGGCAGTCCACTGCTGCCGTGCCCAGCCACAGCGCAAAGCCACGCAGCCCACACATTGTAGATACGGCACAGTACAGGCAAGAGCGCACGGCACAGGCACGAACGCACGACACAGGCAGGCACACACATCACAGGCAACAGCGCACAGCACAGGCACGGGCACACAGCACAGGGAAAACATTACGTACCACAGTGAATGGAGAGGACTGGAAGGCGAGGCCGATGGCGGTGATGAGCAGCGCGCAGAGCCACATGGCGCGAGAAAAGGCACGAGAACACGATGTAGACACGGGACAGCACACAGCACAGGCGGGACGTAACATACCACAGTGAAGGGCGAGGACTGGAAGGCAAGGCCGATGGCGGTGATGAGAAGCGCGCGCCGCGCAGAGCCACATGGCGAGGCAGTCCACAATGTAGACACGGGACAGCACACAGGGTAAGCGAACATACCACCGTGAAGGGGGAAGACTGGAAGGCGAGGCCGATGGCGGTGATGAGCAGCGCGCAGAGCCACATGGCGAGGCAGTCCACTGCTGCTGTGCCCAGCCACAGCGCAAAGCCGCGCAGCCCACACACCTTGAGCATGGTGCGCAGCCCATACTCCATCTCCGCTACCATCTGACGTGAGTAGAGATGGGGGGAGAGGGGGGAGAGAGGGGATGGGTATATTTTTAGGCGCCTCAAAAACAGACACCTTGAGAACGGTGCGCAGCCCATACTCCATCTCCGCTACCATCTGAGTCGTGTGGTGAAGGTGGGAGGAAGGAGGGGATGGGGAGGAACGAGTGTTTCACAAGAAGCCCACAGACCTTGAGCATGGTGAGCAGCCCATACTCCATCTCCGCTACCATCTGAGTCGAGCAAAGGTGAAGGGAGGTGGGGAGAAGGAGGGGACAGGAAGGAACGATTGTTTTACATGCAGCCCATACTGCACATCCACTACCATAGGACTCGACCGAGTATAGATTGAGGAATGAGGGGCTAGGTAGGGAGGAACAGCGGCACAGACAGTGAGCAGAAACAGACAACCGGTGTATCTGAGTGGGGAGAGTGCCTAGGAGGAGCGTACCTGAGCGGAGAGTATGGGTGGCACCATGAGCAGCCCAATGGCCACAACAGCAGCGACAATGTACGCGAAGACAAAGTCGGGCGAGGTGAAGTGCAGCGGGTAGCTCTCCACTGTAATGCTCTGCGGGGAGGACTGGATGTCGTGCTGCGCTGCCACGAGCTTGAGGAACGCGTTGTTGAGGGTGGCGATTACTGCTGGCACCTGGTGGATGCGCCACGGCTGGTACAGCAGCGTGAAGCTGTACCCACACTCTGTGGTGGGCACGCATGGGATTGGTGGGACACAAGGATGGCATCGGTGGGAAACGAAGACGGGGGTGTGGGGAGAGGGGAGGGGCATGAGAAAGGGGCGGAGAGGAGGGGTCACTTGATGCAGCCTTTGGTAGCACTCTCTCCACATCTATGCTCTGTGGGGCGGACTTGATGTCGTGCTGCGCTGCCACGAGCTTGAGGAATGCGTTGTTGAGCGTGGCGATTACTGCTGGCACCTGGTGGATGCGCCACGGCTGGTACAGCAGCGTGAAGCTGTACCCGCACTCTGTGGTGCACACGCATGGGAATCGATGAAGGGGGGTGGGAGATGCCGGGAATAAGGGAAAGAGGGGGATGAGAATGGGGGTCGTGACAAACGAGGAAGGGGGATGAGAGATGGCGATGAGCTGAAGCGAGGAACGAGCGGCATGAACCACTAGCAGAGCAGAGCATCCAGCCAAGGCTATTGCCAAACCCTGGTTGAATCGGCACTGCTGCAGCCACCCTTTCCCCCTCCCCATCTGCACCCCTTCCCCCCTGTTTCCCCATCCCACCTAAATCCCCCTGTCTCAACCATCCCTGCCCTGCCAGCACTCACGTCCCATGTCAACGCCTTGGAACAGCACGCCCACAGCCTTGCTCCCCACCCCGTTGCGCTCCGCATTCGCCACGTCCGTCTGGAAGCGCTCGAGCACGGCCTGCTCCGACCCCAGCTGCGCGTGGTTGTCCCCCAGCTCGTCTAACAGCTGCTTGGCCGCGATGGCGGAGGAGGGCGAGGTGGCGCTGTAGATGAGCGGGTACGCGCTGTCCCGAGCTAGCTGCGGGTCTGCTAGGAGGAGCGAAGGTGATGTGACTGACGAGCCGAAGAGCTGGATGAGCAGCGCTGCTACCGCGAAAATCTGGAGGGGGGAAGGGAGGGGAAGGGAACGGGATGGGGAACGGGGAGGGAGTGGGGGAGAGAAAGGGTTAAGTGGGGAGAGACAGAATGTCTGGAAGCGCTCGAGCACGGCCTGCTCCGACCCCAGCTGCGCGTGGTTGTCCCCCAGCTCATCTAACAGTTGCTTGGCCGCGATGGCGGAGGAGGGCGAAGTGGCGCTGTAGATGAGCGGGTACGCGCTGTCCCAAGCTAGCTGCGGGGCTGCTAGGAGGAGCGAGGGTGATGTGACTGACGAGCCGAAAAGTTGGATGAGCAGCGCTGCCACCGCGAAAATCTGGCAAGGAGGAGGGAGGGGGGAAGAGGGGTAGAGAAAGGGTTGAGGTGAAGGAGGAGAAGCGGCGGCGACAGGACCTCTGGAAGCGCTCGAGCACGGCCTGCTCCGACCCCAGCTGCGCGTGGTTGTCCCCCAGCTCGTCTAACAGTTGCTTGGTGGCGATGGCGGAGGAGGGCGAAGTGGCGCTGTAGATGAGCGGGTACGCGCTGTCCCGAGCTAGCTGCGGGGCTGAGAGGAGGAGCGACGGGGATATGACTGACGAGCCGAAAAGTTGGATGAGCAGCGCTGCTACCGCGAAAATCTGGAGGGGGGAAGGGAGGGGAAGGGAACGGGATGGGGAACGGGGAGGTGGGGGGAGGGAGTGGGGGAGAGAAAGGGTTAAGTGGGGAGAGACAGAATGTCTGGAAGCGCTCCAGCACGGCCTGCTCCGACCCCAGCTGCGCGTGGTTGTCCCCCAGCTCATCTAACAGTTGCTTGGCCGCGATGGCGGAGGAGGGTGAGGTGGCGCTGTAGATGAGCAGGTACGCACTGTCCCGAGCTAGCCGCGGGGCTGAGAGGAGGAGCGACGGGGATGTGACTGACGAGCCGAAAATTTGGATGAGCAGCGCTGCTACCGCAAAGATCTGGAGGAGGAGAGGGGGGAAGGGTGATGGGGGAGGAGGTGGGGGTTTGGGGGGAGAGGGTGAGGGGGAAGGGAGAGGGGGAGATGGAAGTGGGGGTTGGGGGAGGAGGAGGAGGAGGAGGAGGAGGAGGAGGAGGAGGAGGAGGAGGAGGAGGAGGAGGAGGAGGAGGAGGAGGAGGAGGAGGAGGAGGAGGAGGAGGAGAAGGGGACAGAGGAGCAGGGACCTGGCAACTCCATAAAGCAGGACGTTAACACTGGGTGGTTGGCACTGGCACATGACATGACATTCTAGAGATGAAACTAAATCATCGCATCAGATCACACACACCAAAGCACAGCAGATATCATCACATCATTATATCATACCACAGGCAGGCCGAAGGTGCTGAGCGTGTTGCCTGTGTTGCGCCAGTAGCTAGCGGCCCTGAGAAAGCACACGCCCTTCACCTGCCTCCGAAACACCGCCAACGGCTTGTCCCGTGCCGCCCCCTCACTCACCAACCCCGCCGCTCCCCCCACCGCACTCCCCACCGTGCTCCCCCCCCCACTGCCATCCCCCCCACTCCCCGCACCACCCCCACCTCTCCCACCCCGTGCTGCTCCCGACAAAACCCCACCACCACCCCCCGCACCACCACCACCAGCAGCACCAGCAGCCGCACTATCTGAAAGCACGCGGCCGCCACTCCCAGGAGAATCCAACAGAGACTGCCCCTCTTCCTCCTCTGGCAAAGCACCTGAGGCGCCGCCCATGCCCAGGACGAGCTCTAGAGCAGAGCCGTCGGCTGTGGGAGGGGCGAGGATGGCCCCTGCTGCTTCTTCATCCTCGTCCTGGAACTTGAGGAACACCTCCTCTAGGGTTGTGGCTTCCATTGCTGCGTCCTCCACCCCTAGCTCCACCGCTTGGCTGGGGGGCAAGGGGGGAAAGAGGAGACGTATGCTAGCCATTGCACGTCAATTTTGCCGTTATATTGGCAGCAACAGAGATGGGGAGGCATGGAGCGGAGGAGAGAAAAGAGAAGGATAAAGAGGAGAGGAGAGGGAAAGATGTGGAAGGCAAGCGGGAGGAAAAGAAGTACGAACGTGAACAGGCAAAACAAGCAGGCAATACAATTAGCAAAACGAGGATGCGAAACGAGCGGGAAAAAAGGAGCGGGCGAAAGGAGGATGCATGCACGCACGTGGAGAGGGTCGAGCAGGAACGCGGAGGTTTTCTAGTCAACTCAAAAGTCGCCTCATCACATGCGAATTATATGTGGAAAGAACAATTCAATTCGACTAACAGATCGCCTCACGCACGTGGAGAGGTCGAGCAGGAGCGCGGGGATGTGCGAGGCGGCATGGAAGGGCAGCGAGTAGGAGACATAGTCTATCTGATGCAGGCCTGCAGATGGCACCAGCACCGCATCGGGCACGTGCGACTGCACCAGCTGCACCACCTTGGACCCCTTGAACACCGCTCCCTTGGTGATGTGCAGCAGGTATGACAGGCCTGCGGAAGGGTGAACATGTTTGGGAGGGAGGTGAGGAAGGATTTGAGGCGGTTCAAAAGCATGTGGGGCTCCCACCCACCACCACCCTCCTTATGCCCCTTCGATCCGAACCCATCCACCCCCTTTACACCGCACATCGCTCGAAGCCACTTCTAACCCTAATAAACCCCTCTGAGCCGCTTTCAACCCCACTAAGCCCCACTAAATGCATCCCCGTAAGCTGTCCTCCCTCCCCAACCCCCAACGCACCGAAGCGGTTGCGCAGGAAGAGCGAGGAGCCGCAGCACTTGAGGCGGCCGTGCGAGAGGATGGCCTTGCGGTCCGCTGCTAGGTCCGCCTCCTCCATGCTGTGCGTCGTGAACACCACCACCCGCCCCGCCTTGCGCCTCTGCAGCACATCCCACACCTGGGGGGGTTGGAGGAAGGGGGAATGGACGTGGGCAGGGGCGGGGCAGGGGCGGGGGCGGAGGCAGAGGCAGGGGCGGGGGCGGGGGTGGGGGCGGGGGGGAGGGGACAGGGGCGGGGACCGAGGCAGAGGCAGGGTCAGGGGCAGGAACGTGGGAAGGGGCACACGGCGCATGGGCACAGCACAGGAATGAGGAGACGGATGGGGATTGGAGAATGCAGGGGTTCGTTCATTCTCCTCCATGCTGTGCGTCGTGAACACCACCACCCACCCCGCCTTGCGCCGCTGCAGCACATCCCACACCTGGAGGGGGGGCATGAGGGTGGGGTTTGAATGAATACGGCGATGATGAAAGGGAGGGCGGGTGGAGAAGAAATGGGGGATGGAGGTCGAGAGAGGGAAAGGGGAAGCGGGAAACGTGGGAGGCACATCTTCGTGGGAATCGGGATGGGCATGGGGATGGAGATGGGGATGGGGATGGAGATGGGGATGGGGATGGAGATGGGGATGGGGATGGAGATGGGGATGGGGATGGGGATGGAGATGGGGATGGGGATGGAGATGGGGATGGGGATGGGGATGGGGATGGGGATGGGGATGGGGATGGGGATGGGGATGGGGATGGGGATGGGGATGGGGATGGGGATGGGGATGGGGATGGGATGGGGATGAGGACGGGGATAGGGACGGGGATCAGGATAGGGATGGGGATGGTAATGGGGATGATATCATTCTTTCTCGAGTCATATGGGATGGGGGAAAGCACGCACCTGTTTCTTGGAGGAGGGGTCCATGCCCTTTGTCGGCTCATCCAACAGCAACACCTAGGGGGAATGGGATGGGATGGGATGGGATGGGATGGGATGGGATGGGATGGGATGGGATGGGATGGGATGGGATGGGATGGGATGGGATGGGATGGGATGGGATGGGATGGGATGGGACGGGACGGGACGGGACGAGATGGGATGGGACGGGACGGGACGGGACGGGACGGGACGGGACGGGACGGGATGGGATGGGAGAGTAAGGGATGAGACAGGACGGGACGGGAGGGGATGGGAAGGGGCAGGACGGGAGGAGAGGGAATGGGACGTAGGGGATGGAATGGGACGGGACTAGAGGGGAAGCATGTCAGGAATGAAAGGCAGAAAGAAGTCTGCAGTACAGGAGCGAAATGCTTAACCATATTCCAAACACCCACAACCGCCCCTCACCCCACCCCACCCACCTCTCCCATTCACCCTCCCACCTCTCTCAACCTCTCGCCCACCACTCCCCACCTCTCTCCCCACCTGAGGCTCTCCAATGAGCGCGATGCTAAGGCTGAGCTTGCGCTGCTGCGAGGGTGAGAGCTCAAAGGCAGGCCTGTCCGCCCACCCCTGCAGCCCCATCTCAAACATCAACTCGCCCACTGCTTGCCGCACCTTCTCCCTCCCCAGCCGCCACGCCCCCAGCCTCCACCCGCCCCTTCCCCCCCCTTGCTGGTCCGCCTCCCCGCCTTCCCCGTCCTCCCCTGCGCCTTCTTCGGTTTCTGCAGCGCTCAATCGGTCTAGGTCGCCCTTTATCTCTGCAAAGAAGGTCAGCTGGCCAGGGGGGGGGGACAGGGGGGGGAGAGGGGGAGGAGAAGGGGGAAAGGGAGCAGGGAAGGGGAGGAGGATGGAGATGAAAATGGGGAAGGGGAGTGGGAGTGGGAGTGGGAGTGGGAGTGGAAGTGGAAGTGGGAGCAGGAGCGGGAGCAGGAGCGAGAGGGAGAGTGGGAGCAGGAGCGGGAGTGAGGAAGGGGATAGAGCGCTCGATAGAGCCCTCCAGAACACAAAAAAAAAAAAAAACAAACAAACAAACAAAAGGGATGCAGCTCTCAGATACATCGTACAAGGACGCTCTTACGTGGTGCTAGAGATACATCGAAACAAAATCGCTCTCCTTCCCCTCCTCCAACCGCCCTCTTCCGCACGCAGTCCACACCTGCGCCCCACCCTCACACCCCTCGTCATGCTCGCACAGAGCCTCAGCGCACCTGCTCCTTGACTGTGAGTACTGCCACGTGGATGTTTCTCTGTGGGCAGTGCCCCACCAGCGAGTGAATGTACGAGTCTGGAAGGGAGACGGTATGAGCAGGGAGGGAACAGAATGGAGGGCAGGGGAGAGGGAAATAGGAGATGGAAGATATAGCGAAGGTGGAGGGAGATTGAATAACAAAGGAGAAAGAAACAAAGTCAACAAGAGCGGGAGCATGGATAGAAACAGCAGCAGCAGCAGCAGAAGCGATCTCTTGTCCATAGCACACATGCATGTGTGCAAAAACACCCATGTGTGCAAAAACATCCATGTGTGCAAAAACATCCATGTGTGCAAAAACATCCATGTGTGCAAAAACATGGAACAATTTTAATGCACACATGCATGCACGTACCGCCCTTGGTGAGGCTGAGCCCGTAGAGGAACGCCTCTCCCTCGGTGGGCTTCTGCAGCCCTGCCAGCGTGCTCAGCACTGTCGACTTGCCCGACCCGCTGTGCCCCTGTGGCGTGAAGCATAGGGAGAACAGGGAAAAAAACAGAGGAGGAGGGAGGTGGGGGAAAGGAGGAGGGGATGGAAAAGGCCGGGGATGGGTGGGCTCAACAATACGGAGGGAGTGAGGGGTAAGGGAGGCAAGGAAGCGTGACGACATGGGAGGAGAGAGGAGGTAGTCATAAGGACGCACGAGAGATGAATGCGGTGAACCAGGAATGCAAACACTTGTCCCTCGTAAAGTGTGAGCTGCACTCGAGGTGACTTATGAGAGTCCACTCGAAGCAAAAACCACGTCTGCTCAGAGAGACTTCTGAGTCAAGTCAACACAAGGGCCGCATACCAGGAATGCAAAGGACTGCCCCTCGTAGAGCGTGAGAGAGAGGCCCTGGAGTGCATACACCTTGCGCTCGTCCCCACGCCCACCAGCAGCAGCAGCAGCAGCACCTTCAGCCGCAGCAGCGCTGTCAGCAGCACCAGGCACGGGGGCAGAGGGTCTGCGCGTGCGGCGGGAGAAGAAGGAGGAGGCGAAGGAGGCGGAGGAGGAGAGGAGGCCGCGTGCAGGGAAGGACTTGGCGAGGTGGTTGATGAGCAGCGCTGGGCGGAACCCACGCACGTCCTCTATGGGCGACTCTGCATGGGGGGGGGAGAGGACGGTGGGAGGCAGGTGGGAGACGGGTGGGAGACGGGTGGGAGATGGGAGGGGGATGGGAGACTCTGAGGGACGGGCGACACTGGAACCCACGCACGTCCTCTATGGGTGACTATGCATGGCCGGATGGGAGACGGTGGGGATGGGGGGGTTGGGAGCGGGATGGGTGGGGAATGGATAAGGGGCGGGCAGGGTACTGTTCTCACTGAAAATATTTGGCGCAGTGAGTGTGAGGGTACGAGATAGGGAGGATGTAGTGCCGAGGGATGAAGCGAGGCCGTCATACCAGCATGGTGAGACGATGCTGAGGCAGTGAGAGGCACGGTGGTGGAAGTGGCGGCACCGGTGGTGGTGGAAGAGTGCAGGGGAGCGGCGGAGTCTTGGCCGACGTCCAACCTGCACTCCTCGCCCTCATGATCCATGTCGTCGCCTCCCCCATCCTCCTCCTGTCACCCACACATACCACACACATGCCATACACATGCCACACACATGCCACACACGTGCCACACACGTGCCACACACATGCCACACACATGCCGCACACACGCCACACACATGCACCGTCATAATACAGGTGTTTGGTTAGCATCTCTTATGCCCGCCCATTGCCACACGGCATGTTCGTGCGAACATGCCCTGCCATGTTCACACATGCTATCCGCCATCCCCCAATTCAGCCAGATATACAACCATGCCAAGCCATGGCATGCCATGGCATGAAAGTTTCTAAGCATTCTAGCTGCGATCGCTGCAGGCATGAAAAGGGCAGGAATGAACCATACAGTCACGGAGAGCCATTGGGAAGTCATGACACGTGGGGAGTGTGGGGAGTGTGGGTGTGAGTGAGGGAGTGAGGGGGCACCAGCTGAGAGTAGCGCAGGGCATGGCGTGCAGGGAACCAGTAGGCGGCGGAGAAGACAAAGTCGGCAGGCTTCTTAGGGCCGCGCTGGGGGTGCGGCCACACGTTGTCCAGGTACCTGCTCACGTGGGAGGCGCATGGCATGGGCGTGGGCGTGAATATGAATGAAGCACGGGAAATACTTTTGAGGCGCCTCAAACGTGGGGGTGCGGCCACACGTTGTCCAGGTACCTGCTCATGTGGCAGGCGCATGGCATGAGGCATGGGCATGGGCATGGGCATGGGCATGGGCATGGGCATGGGCATGGGCATGGGCATGGGCATGGGCATGGACATGGGCATGGGCGTGGGCATGGGCGTGGCGTGGGCGCGGGAACAGAGCAAGGGATGTGGCATGCGCCCCGTCATGTCATAGGAAGGGAACTGAGGCATGGGGGCAAGTGGGGGGAGGAGGTATGCATCCCGCAAGGAGCACGCGGAAAGGAGCGTGGGTGGGGTGGGGTGGAGGAGGCTGCATCAAGTCCATCTTCGATTGAGGTAAAGGGGGAGTTGGGTGCATGCATCAAGCATGCATGCATGCAGTGAGTCGACGACTGACCATGCGAGAAAGAGGTAGAGAGCAGTGTCGAATATAATAAAGGCAACGATGCAGGCACCGCACCGATGGTGAGGATGGTTATTTTGGCACCTCAAAAATCACACGGTGAGTCGACGACTGACCATGCAAGGAAGAGGTAGAGAGCAGTGTCGAAAACGAAGGCGATGATGCAGGCACCGATGGTGATAATGTTGTCTTTTGAGACGTCTCAAAACTCAAAGAGCACACGGTGAGTCAGACTGACCATGCGAGGAAGAGGTAGAGAGCAGTGTCGAAAACGAAGGCGATGATGCAGGCACCGATGGTGATAATGTTGTCGTCATCCCCTGGGTTCACGCCCACTCGCTGCAAAGGAAACGAGCGGAGGAAGGGAGGAGAGCAGGAAGGGAAAAAGGAGGAGCCGGGGAAGGGAGGTGAGCGGGAAGGGAGGACGGGAGTGGTGTGGGGGGGAAGAGAGAGGAGTGGGTTGTAGCATGGTCAAGGCGTTTCTTGGTGAGAAGAGTAGCAGGGAAGCAGAACAGGTGGATTAAGGGACGGGGAATGGGAGAGAGGGCCACAAGTGAAGCTTGATATGGGGTGTGAGTGGGAATTGGGGAAAGGGAGGTGCGGGGGGGGGGGGGGGGGTGGATAAACAGGGATCGAGAACGATGTGAAAGGACGGGTTGAGAGAGAGGTGCAAGTTAAAAACAGATTCCGAAAAGAGCTGCAAGATGGTCAAAAGGCATCACGGGAGGAAGGACGAAAGAAATGGAAGGAAGTGAAAGGACGGAAGGAAGGAACGGAACAGAGTGGATGGAAAGAAAAGGTGGGGTCTCACGGTAAGCCAGAAGGAGGACAGGGACACGCCCTGCCCCATGCCCTCGGCACGGGTGACTTGAGACGTCTCAAAACACTACTTTAATCAAGCGGAGAAAGGAAGGAAAGGTGGGGTCTCACGGTAAGCCAGAAGGAGGACAAGGACACGCCCTGCCCCATGCCCTCGGCACGGGTGACAGTGGTGATGGCGATGGTGAAGGGCACGGGGGAGAGCAGCAGCAGCGGGTACACAATGGCTGCTCCCAGGGAGAGCAGCTGGATGGGAATGACCAGCAGACTGCAGAGCAGCAGACTGCCCGCCGCTGCCGCTGCTGCCTTGCCCACCTGCAGCGGGGGAGGGGGAGGGGAGAGGGCGGGAAAGGGGGGGAAGGAGGGAGGGAGGGAGGGAGAAAGGGAGGGAGGGAAGAAGGGAGGGGGGGAAGGAGAGAGGGAGGGAGGTAGGGAGGGAAGGAGAAAGGAGGGTGAAAGTTGTAGAGAACACTTGAAGGGCACGGGGGAGAGCAGCAGCAGCGGGTACACAATGGCCGCTCCCAGGGAGAGCAGCTGGATGGGGATGACGAGCAGACTGCACAGCAGCAGACTGCCCGCTGCTGCCGCTGCTGCCTTGCCCACCTGTCGTGGGAGGAGGGGGCAAGAGAGACGAGAGGGCGAGAAATAAAACAGAAGACCGAGAAAGGGAAGGGAAGGAAGAAGTTGTATACAAGGGAGGGGAAATCGAATAGAAGGAGGTGAGCAGGGAGGAATGCCTAGTCTAGGTGAGTAGCAGCAGCCCCATGTAACATTTGTACAGTCAAGTAGACAGACAGACAGATGCTCCACACGGGCTGTGCTGTGTGAATCAAGGTGCTATACTATCACCTAGGAGCTGGGGTAGGTGTTGGGTGAGGTGAAGAGAGATGAGAGTGCGCGTTACCTGGGTGAAGAGAGTGCTGAGGGCGAAGGCGAGGGCGATGAGGGAGAGGGAGTAGGGGAAGATGATGCAGAAGAGGGCAACGTAGGTGGAGGCTGAGAAGAGCGACGTGAGCTTCACTGTCAGCGACTGTGATAGTGGGCACAGGAACAGAACAGGGAGGGATGCGGGGAGAATGGTGAGGAAGGGAGGCGGTCGTGGCATGGCATTGGTGAAAGCATTTCCATTTGGAGACTGGGATGCCAACTCAAAGGGCGCAAAAGGGCATGGCGGCATGGCAGAAAGGAGACAGGTGATAGCAGCCATGAAGGCATATGTGGGCAGCCGTGCCACGACTTTTTTTGGGCGCCTCTTAACCACAGGAGACGAGATGGTTATTGAGGCGTCTCAAAGAGCAAGGTGACAGCAGCCATGAAAGCAAATGTGAGAAGTCACGCCTTCTTTTGGGCGCCTTTAAAGTGTTTGAAATGAGACAATTACGGAGTCGCCATCAAAGGGGCAGGCAAGGCAGCTTACAATGACGGCAGAGGTGACAGCCGCCATGAAGGCATATGTGAGCAGCCACGCCAGCCAGTACACGGACTCTCGCAGCCCCATCAGCAGCATACAGTCCTGGCGAGGGGTGGGTGGGGCGTAGCGTAGCGTGGGAGGGTGGAAAGGAGGAGAAATGTCTTGAGCGCGTTCTTGAAAGTCTATTTCGAGAATTTCGAGGGGTGTTGGTTGGTTGGCACGGAGTTACTCCAACACGTCAGCCAGTACACGGACGGACTGACGGACCGACGGACGGACTCACATGCAGCCGCCGCATCAGCAGCTATCAGAAACCCCTCGTATACGGTAGTATACCCCCGCGTCCCTCTCCATCTACCGGCCCTCTTTGACCAGGCCTCACCTTGAGCAGGCTCTCCTTCTCCTGCACGATCTGCGTGATGGCCACCTGCAGCATGGGGATGAGCGAGAGCACCATGTAGATGGCGCAGAACAGCTGGAACTCCATTGTTGCGAACGACCTGGGGGCATGGGGGAGGGGGTGGGCATAGGGGTTGTACGGGAGAGTGTATGGGAGGCAGGGGGCATGGGGGGAGGGGAGGGCGGGTTGGGGGGGGGGGGGGGGGGGCGGGGAGATGGTGGACCGTGGAGGAGGCATCGGAGGGGTATGGAGTGGGGCATCATCGCAGGCAGGGAGAGAGGCAGGGAGAGAGGTAGGTACGGAAAAGGACTGAACAAAAGCGGGGTTGAGGCAGGAAAAGCAGCGTACTTGTGCAGTTCTGGTATTGGCATGTGCTGCTCATGCACGGTAATGGGGTTGCTCTGGTTTTAGAGTCCACTCGAAACAAGGCGGGCGGTGGGATGGGATCAGACATGTGGGAGTTAAGGCAGGCAGGCAGGCAGGCAGGCAGGCAGGCAGGCAGGCAGGCAGGCAGGCAGGCAGGCAGGCAGGCAGGCAGGCAGGCAGGCAGGAGGGCAGGCAGGCAGGCAGGCAGCATACTTGTGCAGTTCCGGGATGGGCATGTGCTGCTCATGCACGGTGATGGGGTTGCTCTGCATGCCACATGACGTCCCATTCCATGCCGTCTCCATCAGCGCTGACGTCACCGCCAGCTGTATCGACAGGAAGCCTGCTCGGGGAGAGAAAGGAGTAGGGGGCGGGGGAGAAGAAGGGGAGAAGGGGAAGGGGGGAGAGGGAGGGAGGGGGAGACGAGGGGGGGTGGAGAGAAAGAGGGAGGGGAGCGGAAAGAAAGGGGGGGGTGGGGGGGTCAGCAAAGAGAGAGAAAGAGAATGGATACTGAGGAGGCAGGTAAGAGACAATCAAGGTAGACCATAGACGGATGTGTCTATGACAGGGTGTGGTGTTATGGTCCATCCAATGGTAACTGTGTGCTCCCTGTCCTACTGCTATCATCTCTCAAATACTAATAGACTCTCCCCTTCCCAACCCACCCCTCCTCTCAGCCCCAACACATTCACATCTCCACTCAAGAGTGAAAGAGTCACCTGAGGAGAGGTACTGTTGGGAGCGGCAGATGGTGGGGGGGATGTACTCTGCTGCTGCCAGCCGACACTCGTTCACTATCTTTTGAGTCGACTCAAAAAATGTCAAAGAGTCACTTGAGGAATCAAGAGCGAAAGAGTCACCTGAGGAGAGGTACTGCTGCGAGCGGCAGACGGTGGGGATGTACTCTGCTGCTGCCAGCCGACACTCGTCCGTGCTGCTGGCCACTCGAGTCGACTCAAAAGTCAAAGAGTCACCCGAGGACTCAAGAATGAAAGAGTCACTCACCTGAGGAGAGGTACTGCTGGGAGCGGCAGATAGTGGGAATGTACTCTGCTGCTGCCAGGCGACACTCGTCCGTGCTGGCGCGCTCACTGGCTGTGCCCGGCACCTGACTGCCTGCACGTGCACGAGGGAGGGGAAGCGCGGGAGAGGAGGGTGGGAGGGAGGGAGGGAGGGAGGGAGGGAGTACTGAACACGTATGGTGAGGGTCCGTGTGAATGGTGCTGGCGCGCTCACTGGCTGTGCCCGGCACCTGACTGCCTGCACGTGCACGAGGGAGGGGAAGCGCGGGAGGGGAGAGCAGGAGGGCAAGGGCGAAAGGGGAGCGCGGGAGGGGAGCGTAGGAGGGCAAGGGCGGGAGGGATGCGCGGGAGGGAGTGTGGGAGAGGGAGAGAGGGCGAGGGGAGGGCACGTATGGTGAAGGTGCGTATATGATGATTGCCCATTGCCCGCTCACTCTGGACGGTCCCCTCCCCCCACATGACTGCCAGCAGGTGCCCACCAAGGGATGATGCTGAATAAAAAAACAGTATCTATGCAAAACTTGCTGAACGGGAGGGGAGGAGGGTTGAGAAGAGAGGCGGAACGAGGGGTGGGAGGAGAGCAGGAAGAAGCAGGGAGGGCCGGGAAGGGGGTGTGGGAGGGTGTGGGAAAAGAGGAAGAGGGTGGACGGGAGAAAGAATGGTTGAGGGTTGGGGGAGGTTGTACATAGGAAAGCAGTCGTGCGTTTAAGGGAAGGCAGGCAGAGCGTACCATTGATGCGGATGGTGAAGCGTGTATCTGGAGGCAGGGCAACACTGTCTGCTGCCATGCCCTCAAACTCCACTGCTGCGAACAATGCCTGGCGTGGGATGGGATGGGATGGGATGGGATGGGATGCGATGCGATGGAATGGGGATGGGATGGGATGGGATGGGATGGGATGGGATGGGATGGGATGGGATGGGATGGGATGGGATGGGATGGGATGGGATGGGATGGGATGGGATGGGATGGGATGTGATGGAATGGGGATGGGATGGGATGCGATGGAATGGGGGTGGAATGTTATAAGCGAAGTCATTGACTGGTGAAAAGACCCAGCCTGGGACAGGAAGGCATGGGACGGGACGGGACATCCAGTAAGGTGCAAATGAGGGGCGAGTGTGAGCAGGGATTTGGATTTACGGAACATGGAGCATCAGTGAGAAGGCTTTGTATCTCCGCTGCTGCTTCTCTGCATCTCTGCCTTCCTGCCTCCCTGGCCCCCTGCCTCCCTCCCTCGCTGCCACGCTGCCTCGCTCCCTCGCTCCCTTGCTCCGTTTCTGCCTGGCTGCCTCCCTGCCTGGCTGCTTTGCTGCCGTGCTGCCTTACCTGGGGGTGAGCGTAGTGGAACTCGGAGAGCTCCTGGCTCGATTCGAAGGCCTCCAGAACGAGCGTGGACAGGCGGGGCTGACTGGTGGTGCCGCACAAGGGGGGGAATAAAACAATGGGGTGCATCGGGAGACGCATAGGGGGTTCGCACAACGGGGCGCAAAGGGGGGCGCACAAGGGGGCACATAAGGGGGGGGCACACAGGGAAAGGTCGGGGGGATTAGTGCCGGTGGTGACAATTGGGCATGGATGGGAAGAGGAGAATTCCAGGCACTACCCCGTGTGGCGATGGCAGGTAACGTGCATTTACACGGGAAGGGCCGACGCCTTTAGGCATGGGCAGGGGCACGGCCACTGGTATGGGCACGTGCGATTAGGCATGGGAATGGGCATGGGCATGGGCACTGGCATGGGCATGCGCACAGGCGAGAGGGGAGGAAGCTTACTTCCTGCCGAGATTAGTTACAGCCCTGTCCATGACGCTGCGAACGAGCGGATTGTCTGGAATGTATCCAATCTGAGGCCCCATGCAGTGCAGGGATCAAACAAGCGGGAGACGGGTACGGGGGGAAGAAGACGAAGAAAGACGTGCGTGAGTTGGTGCAAGGAAGAGGGGGCGAAGAGGAGGGAGGGGAAGGTTAGGAAAGACGAAAGGGGTGAGAGAGCGGTATCAGGTTAACGATGGAACGAGGAGGAGGACTCTCAGGGGAAGGATCCGCAAGGCATGGTTTGACAGGGCAATGTATTCTCCACACCACCACTGTCACCAACGAAACCAGCAACAGCAGCAGCGGCGGCGGCAGCAGCAGCAGCGGTGGCAGCAGCTGCAGCACGAAGAAATTCCGAATCTCATACCACAGCACATGCGCTTACAGTGGTGGCAGCAACTATGTCGCGCACGGGGTAGCACCGGGTGCGGGCGTCAGCGGCGACTTTTGAAACGTCTCAAAAGGCAGCGGTTGCAGCAAGAAGAAAGTCTGGATCTCTCGTCTCAGGGCATGCGCTTACAGTGGTGGCAGCAACTATGTCGCGCACGGGGTAGCACCGCGTGCGGGCGTCAGAGGCGTAGCACATGGGGTCCACCACGTCTCCCACGGGCTCCGCGGGGAACGTGGCGTCCGGCTGCAGCACCTTCACTATGATCAGCAGCACTATGATGTACACCTGCGGGGGGGAGGCGGAAGGAAGAAGGGGAGAGAAGGGGAGAGAAGGGGGAAGATTGGGCCGGGGGAAGGGGGGGAAAGGGGGCGAGAGGGGGTTGGGGGGGAGAGGAGGGTGGGGAGGAAATGGGGTGAGAGTGGGGGGAGGATGATGATGGTGATGGTCCATCAAGGGATTGCTCAACGTAACCTTCACACAAAACACAACATCCGTTCGAAATTCTCACGTCCTCGCAAGGGTGAAACCCGCGAAACCCGTTCCTAAGGGTCGCGCGACCATCCGACAATCCCAATGTGCACAAGTAGCGAGGACCAGAATCGGTGAATCTGAAGCATTTCGCGGAGAGCGGCGACATTCGCAATCGACCACAACGACACGTCGCCCACAATGTCCCCGCAGCAAAGTTTCGGCGATCGGATCCACCGGTTCCGCATCTCATCATCCCACGCCCATAGATCTCGAATTCCCGAACAGCAGCAGAGATCCGAATCCTCTCGTGCTCACCGGGAGGAAGATCTCCTGAAGGGTCTGCGAGCCGTCGCTTTTGAATCGACTCAAAAGCAGTCTCGAAATCCCGACAGGCAGCAGAGATCCTATCCGAATCCTCTCGTGCTCACTCACCGGCAGGAATATCTCCTGGAGGGTCTGCGAGCCGTCGCGCCATTTGATGAGTAGGTTGCGTCGAAGCGTGGCGCGAAACTGCCGCGCCCACGACGCCGCCATGCTGCCTCCGAGTCACCGCGTCACGCGGCCACCGGACAGCGGACAGGGGACAGCCGAGATCGAAATGCAGGGTTCGTCCCAGCCCTTGTGGACTATCAAGGTGTCCGCGCGCTGGCTCTTGATCTCCTACCAGATTCGCCTTTCTGAAAGAGGATTCGTCTCAGCTGCTGGATAACATGACGCTCTGAAACCGTCTTCCCCGTCGAAAACTTCTTTATCCCAATGCCAGTGAAATCAGGTGCGAACGGCGACAGAACTGAAGTGAAAGAGGACGAATCTGATGGAAATTGGAACGATCAGGTTCGCCAAAATCCGACCCTCACGTTCGCAGAGATTCAGCCTCCCTCCCACCAGCAACTGAAACTCGGTTGCCCTAAGATCAGTAGTCTAGCTAGCAGCCATCATACATGCACGAGAGATTGCAGAGATGGAAAATCTAGCCAACATTCAGACCAGAGGCTGATCTATGAGGATGATGGGAGGAGAAAGGAGAGACCAATGTTCTGAATGGGACGAACGAAAATACCAAGGGGAAGGTTGACTCGGCAAAACCTGGAAACCTCTGGTGTTAGTGTTTCCGCGTTATTGGGAATCTCGCTCTTGCATTTAGCAGTTATTGCCTGCTCCCACATTCTGCCAAACGACATTGTAAGCTGTGATCTGTTCAAATCATGGGTGCCTGATGTTGGAATAATAAAACTATAATAAAGTAGCTCAGAACATTATTATTTATAATATTTAATCATTTCGGTCATAATTATCGATACAATAATTTTACTCTTAATTTCTCTGGACCTTTGCCTTATTTTCTCTTCACATGCTCCATATGTACACAAACAACAAGACTCATGCCCCCTCATTCATTGCCTCTCAGAAAAAAAACAAGATTCGACGATATCGTCTTAGGGTTGCGGAGCTATGATTTGGAAAATACCAAATTTCGATTTTTTTTGTTAAAACCCGCAGCCTGAATTACAAAAAAAGTTGGGAGGTGTTAACACTTTCCCTCCCGAACCAGGGTGGTTACCAGTTGTGCACGGGCAAAACGTGATGAAGTCGCAGGCAGCTCACGGAAGTGTCGCTCGGTTCCTGCGCAACCACTCTGGCCTTGGTGTGCACACCAAACTGGAAACCTGTAATTCAGGTCGATAAAAACTGCCTAGTCCGATCAGCACCAGCGGCAGCCATAGCTTAGAACAGCTAGGCTCCAACCTCATTCCAGCCCCATGCCTCATAGACCCGCCTTACTCGTTAGGACTAATACTCCATTCCTTAGGTGCCAGAGATATAACTTTCTGTCCGCGTTTCTAAGGTGAATCGCCCTACTTCGTCGCATTCGCTTCTTCTCCCCGTAGTCCACACTCCGTCCCCTTCCGTCCCACACACGCACTCCCCTCCATCGCTCACGCTTCCTCGCGACAACGAGCACGCTCCCTCCCCTCCCGTCTCCTTTGCGCTCGCTCCATTGTCGCACACGCGCGCTCTGTTTTCTCGCGGATTACAATTCCCTCCCGTCGCCCACGCGGGAGCGCCGAGACCGATTACGCACACTCCCTTCCGTCACCCACGCTCACTTCGTTCCCGCCGCAGACGCGCACTCCCTTCCGTCGCCCCCGCGCACTCCGTCAGTTACCTCGGCCCACGCGCACTCCCTTCCGTTGCCCACTCTCAAGACCTTCCCGTCGCCCACGCTCACACCCTTCCCATCGCCTACGCGCAATCGTTCAGTCGCCCACTCTCAATCACTTCCCTCGCCCACGCTCGCTCCCTTCCCGTTGCCCACGCTCACTCCCTTTCCATCGCCTTCGCGCAATCCTTACATCGCACACGCTCACCCCCGCTCGTCGCACACGGCCAATTCCCTCTCGTCGCACGCTGCCGCCCGCGCCGCGCTCTCCCTTTCAATCTCCTCCCACCGTCCACGCGCACTCCCTCCCGGCGCGCGAGACGACTCGCCGTCCGCCGCCCACGCTCACTCCCTCCCGCCGCGACGGTCCCCTCCGTCGCACATGCTCACTCCCCTCCGTCGCCCAGGCCCACTCCTTATGGTCGCACTCACTCCTCCCCGTCGCCCACTCATTCCCCTCCGTATCCCTCGCTCACTCCCCTTCCGCCGCCCACGCTCGCTCCCTCCCGTCGCGTTCGGCCCCATCCGTCGCCCACGCTCACTCCACTGCCGTCACACACGCACGCACCCTCCCCTCGACGGAGAGGGGGTGCTCCGCTTCCCTCGCATATGCGTTCATCTCCCCATCCCTCATCTCCCCATCCCTCATCTCCCCATCCCTCATCTCCCCATCCCTCATCTCCCCATCCCTCATCTCCCCATCCCTCATCTCCCCATCCCTCATCTCCCCATCCCTCATCTCCCCGTCCCTCATCTCCCCGTCCCTCATCTCCCCATCCCTCATCTCCCCGTCCCTCATCTCCCCGTCCCTCATCTCCCCGTCCCTCATCTCCCCGTCCCTCATCTCCCCGTCCCTCATCTCCCCGTCCCTCATCTCCCCGTCCCTCTTCTCCCCATCCCTCACCCCCCCATCCCTCATCTCCCCATCCCTCACCTCTCCGGTCTTCCTCTCCCTCTCCCCTCTCCTCTCATTCCTTACCCTTCTCCCTCTCCTCTCCCTCCTCCCTTTCCACTCGCCCCGCCACTCCCGCCGTGCTTCTCCCTCCCCCCATTCCGCCTCGCCCCATTCCGCCCCACCCCATTCCGCCCCATCCCATTCCGCCTGACCTCATTCCGCCCCACCCCATTCCGCCTCACCCCATTCCTCCTCTCCCCGTCCCCTCCTCACTTTAACCCCCTCTTCTCCCCTTCCCCACCTCATCCCATCTCCTCCTCTTTCCGTCCACCCCTCCTCACACCATCTCCTCCTCTTTCCATCCAGGCCTCCTCACCCCATTCCGCCTCACCCCATTCCGCCTCCCGTCCTCTCCCCATCCCCTCCTCTTACTATCCCTCCTCTCCTTGTCTCTCCTCTCCCCATCCCTCCTCTCATCCCTCCTCTTACCATCCCTCCTCTTACCATCCCTCCTCTCCCCATCCCTCCTCTCCCTATCCGTCCTCTCCCCATCCGTCCTCTGTTCGTTCCTTCCTCCCCACATCCCTTCCTGTTTGCTCCGCACTTCACCTCCCCCTCCCCTCCCCCAATCGCTCTGCGCGGTCTCATTGCAGGGACTCCTCGCAGGGAAAGAAGGGGAAAGGGAGGAAAGTGCACCCACGCTACGTCTATCCCCTCACCCCGCCCTGTCCTATCCCCTCACCCCGCCCTGTCCTATCCCCTCCCCTCCCCCTCCCGTCCTCTCCCCATCCCCTCCTCTTCCAAACCCATCCCTCCTCTTTCCATCCATCCTCTCCCCATCCCTCCTCTCCCCACCTCCTCATCCCTTGTGCGTTTCTGCTCCAGGGAGCTGCTTGGGACGCTGTGGACGGATGGCGGCGCCCATAGTCGCACAACAGAGGCGGACGTGGTGCTGCGTGAATCCCTTCCCCCCGTCCTCCCAACCTCTCTTTCTCCCTTCATCACGCCCCTCCTCTCCCCATCCCCTCCTCTCCCCCTCCCCTCATCACGCCCCTCCTCCCATCACGTCCCGTCCTCTCCCCATCCCCTCCTCTTCCAAACCCATCCCTCCTCATCACATCCCTCCTCTTTCCATCCATCCTCTCCCCATCCCTCCTCTCCCCATCCGTCCTGTCCCCATCCCCTCCTCTCCCCCTCCGCTCCAGGTGTTTCCTCCCATCATCACTTCCTCCCATCATCACTTCCTCCCATCACCACTTCCTCCCATCATCACTTCCTCCCATCACCACTTCCTCCCATCACCACTTCCTCCCATCACCACTTCCTCCCATCACCACTTCCTCCCATCACCACTTCCTCCCATCATCACTTCCTCCCATCACCACTTCCTCCCATCACCACTTCCTCCCATCACCACTTCCTCCCATCACCACTTCCTCCCATCATCACTTCCTCCCATCACCACTTCCTCCCATCATCACTTCCTCCCATCATCACTTCCTCCCATCACCACTTCCTCCCATCACCACTTCCTTCCATCACCACTTCCTCCCATCACCACTTCCTCTTCCTATCCCCTTTCCCTCTCACATCGTCCTATCTCCCCCTGTCCCTTCCCCCCTGCTTCCCTCTTCCCCCTCTTTCCCCGCTTTCCCCTCCCCATCGCTCGTATTCTCTTTCTCTCCCTGGCTATTGCAGTGACTACACTGATGATTTTTCTGGTGCTGCAACTCGCTCAGAGGCCCATCATCCCATGCCATGCTCGTAGAGAAAACAGTTCCCTTCATGTTTCTTTCGAGGCTTTGGAAAAGGTACAATCAAAAGTATTGTGCACATGCCTTTCTGTACCCTTCTGACACTCTTAGTGTGCATCAATCTTGGAAGAATATCTTGCACTGCAGAAACAAAATTACATACGGTACGGTATTATGCCTTTGAGATCCATCTCTTCAACAAAAATTATGCAAAGCACACAAGACACAGGTGGTGGTACGATGCAAAGCATAGACTAGCTGCGCCTCAGCTTGCTCCTCTGCTTCACCACTGAAAAATAGGGGAGATTGGAGTAGGCAGAAAGATTCGTGTGAAGAAACATGGGGGAGGTGGAGTGAGGTGCAAGGGAACAACGGCAGGGGAATACACACAAGCGCACATAATGAAAGCATGTATGGGGAGACACTAATGGGTGCACATGCATGGGTATTAGAGGGCGGAAGGTGAGGAGTGAGGGGGAAGGGTAGGGCATGAAAAGGAAGGGAAGGGTTGTGAACGGCTGGGGGAGGGAAGGGCGGAGCAGGGAGGAAAAGGCAGGGATGGGGAGGGCACGTGGGAACAGGGCAGAGGGTGCAGGAGAGTGAGAGTTCGAGAGGACGGAGGGAGAGAGTGCAGGAGGAGGGAGAGTGGGGGAAGGAGGGTGGGAGGAAAAGGCAGGGATGGGGTTTCCTAGGTGGGAACAGGGCAGAGGGTGGGGGAAGGAGAGTGAGAGTGCGAGAGGATGGAGGAAGCAGGGAAGGGGATGGGGGGAAGCAGGGAAGGGTGCATGTGCAGGTGGGAAAGGGGGCGTGACAAGTGTGTGAGATGAGAAGGGAGAAGGGAGGGATGGCGAGGACAAGGAGTGGATGGGAGGGCGACGGGGAAAGAGAGGGCGACGGGGGGAGAGAGAGACGGGGATTGCGAGGGGACGAGCGGGAAGGAGGGCGACGAGCGACAGAGAGGCGACGAGACGAAGGGGGGCAACGGGGGGAAGGGAGCGCGACGAGGGAAAAGAAGGGCGGCGGGCGGACGGGAAGGCAACGGGAGGAAGGGAGGGCGACGAGACGAAGGGAGGGCGACGAGACGAAGGGAGGGCGACGGGCGGAAGGAAGCGCGACGAGGGGAAGGAAGGGCGGCGGGCGGAAGGGAGGGCGACGGGTGGAAGGGAGGGTGACGGGCGGAAGGGAGGGTGACGGGCGGTGACGGGCGGAAGCGAGGGCGACGGGCGGGGAAGCGGCGAGGGCGACAGGCGAGGCGAGGGTAGTAGGCGGGGGAAGCGAGAGCGACGGGCGAGGGAACCGACCTCGACGGGCGGCGAGGCGGCGAGGGCGACGGGCGGGGTGAGGGCAGTGGGCGGAGAAAGCAAGGGCGACGGGCGAGGGTCGCGAGGTAGGCAAAGCGCTCTCTCATCTCCTCACGCCCATTTTCTCCGTGCTTCGATTGCGTATACAAGCTGCACCTACTAATTCCGGTTGTCTAAATGGCGCTCACTCTAAAACCCTAGCTGGTGTGCGATGGTCGGATACTAATAGCGAGTGAATGAGTATGTTTGCTTGTTCTGTCGCACCAGTTTTCTTATGCTGTTCTTTCCCTCTGGGGTTGGTATGCGGGTTGCCTGCGAACTGTTTGCCTCACGGGAGAGTCGCATCAGGTTTCGCTAACCTGCCACCTTTCGCAATTCCTCCGCACCTCATTTTGCCCGAACCCCGGACCTACCAAACCAAGCGTTGACTAAGTTTTTGTAATTCAGGCTTCGGGTTTTAATATCTATAAAGACAATGTCTGGATTTCCAGTAAAGAAGAAAGTTATTGATTACAAAAGCCAACTCAACAAAATTTTCCCAAGTTGGCGCTGTCGAAACCATTGTCGAGCGCGATATTCGAAACCCCACCTCCGGCTTACTAAGACAAATGTCTTACTCACTAGGACAACGACTCATATTTAGCATATTTTGAAACATTTTATATTATTATATTTATTGCGACAGATTTTCTTCTAGGGTTTCATTGTGTCTCCTTTTTCCTTTTCTCGTTCTGCTTGCGGGGAGCCCACAGCCCGCCCCTTTGTGGCGCTAGCTCACCTCAACTAGCTTCCTGTCCAGGTAAGATTCTCTTTGCGTATGTTAGCTAGTAACACGTAACAGTCGTGTTAGGACCTGCTGCAGACTTCGACCTATTTAGTTTCCTAACCTTACGGTCGTGTTAGGACCTGCTGCAGATTTCGACCTACTAAGTTATGTTGGTTTCTTGCCTGAAAACCTTTTCGAAGTTAGATTTCCTACCTTAACCGTCACTTCTTCCTTTCGTTTTATCTTCTAATCCTCGATTTCTTCCACCGGTAGGTTATGCACTACCCTTCTGTTATCTCCTCTCTGCTTCTCTCCACTTCTTCCCATCTTCTGTTTTCTTCCGTTTCTCCTTTATTTTGATTTACATGTTACTTACTTGCTCTTCCATCTTTCAGTTAGATCTTTCCACACTCCTCCATTTTTTCCCGTTTCAGCTTCTTGTTCTAACTCTTGTTTTCTTCCCCACGCTGTTTCATGATTTCTTCCTCCTTGATTAAATTGATCTTCACGATTTTGCTCAGAGAGTTAGTTCCCTAGTGTTACGATATGAAACTTTATGAGAAGGCATTCCTGTATGCTGCAGGAGCCGACTCTACCGAGTACGAAGTCAAGGAGTCAGAAGAGTCAAAGCGACGCAGCAACCGTCTGACCAAGACCGATGCTGGCAGAAACATTTGAAGTGAAATGAGCGGGAACAGGTTTGAAACGGGTTCCCGCGCCGCACGGTTTGAATTCAGTTGTAATAAGGGAATGTACCCCTTAGAGTACATGGCTAGTCTAGGTCTTTTCGTATTCCCCTGTATTCTTATATAAATCCGATGTATGCATGCTATTATCAACTCAGTCATTTACATTCACTCTGACCTGAGATTCAAACTTCCGCTGCAACACTACTCTGCGATCAACCCTGAGCGATCCTTCGCTAAGTCCTTTTTAGGATTGTAACACCTAGGTAGGAGCATATCTTCCTTCCATATTTTAATCGTCAGATTCCGTATCCATATCCGTTACTCTCTGGAAATTTCTCTCTGGTTTCTTCTCCTTGTTCAAAACTCTTCATTTTTTTTTTTTTTTTTTACTTTTCTAATTTCCATTTCTTTCTCTGCTCACTAGTATACATCTTGTGTCCTTCTCTGTTATTTCGAATAACATGCACTGTCTTTTACGCCATCTTCTTCATTTTCGCAGTTTTGTTTCTCATAAACTTGAAATCCTTCTATTCCGTCTTTTTCCTTGCACTATGTGCTTTCTGTTTATTGCAGAAACTGACTTATAGGGGGGATGGAAGGGAATGTCTCGTACAACCCATATTGTCATTGTGTGATTGGTTTTTATTCTGAGTAACTGTTCAATTTGTTTCATTTCTGTTTGTTGGACTACGATATTTGTTGCAATTGTAATGCATGTCTGCATGTTTCAAAAATATATCTCGCCGGCCATTGTCACAAAAGGTTCAGTGGTGTACCACTATCAAAGTGAAGTCATTTTGAGCTGGACTTGATCGGTGTAGATATTGTTTTTGGGATTTGCAGACTGTATTGCTTTGTTAGAACAATTCCAACTTTTATACTGCTGACTTCCCCCCCATGCTAGGCTAGGGAAGCGGTAGTATAAATTGTGAAATTTCAAAACTTTTTTTTTTTTTTTTTGCATATGTGGAACATATTCACTGATTTGTTTGGTGAATATGTTCCTGTCCCGTAGTGCGAACGACAAAATTTTCCCTGAATATTTCTTTAAAATTCTATGATTTTGTTTTACACAAAACAAAACGATTGAATTATTTTTAATCCCATAAATCGTTAGTCCCAAAAAGTAATGTAGCACAAAAAACATCACATGGCGAATATATAATATAGCTGATACCTTACCATAGTCCAGCACAATTCGAGAGGATGCTTATACCGAGTTTCTTTATCCTTTTCGTTTTTTCTCGAATAAAAAAATAATTCATCGAAAAAAAAAACAATTCAGATCGATCGCAATAGGTTGCTCCGCAACCCAAAAATCGCAAAGTAGGCTTGGAGGTTACTTGGGGGTTTTGAATAGCGGGTATGGCACGCATCGAAATTGTCAGGCTGAGCAAAGCGGGAAATTTGGAGCATTTTCGAGTTTGCCGCGGTCCGTTGCTTGCCAGAGAGCCAAGTGCGTCTTTTTCCCCGTCCAGCCATTCCAACCTTGTGCATCTCCCTACCTATCGGTATTCCTTGTCCGCTGTTCTTGGTACGCGCATTTACGATAGACCAACTCTCGTCCTCGCTTTCGCAGCTTCAGGAAGAATATTTGTTTAATCTGTTAGTGCAACGGCATGGCAGGCGTCAAGTCGCAAATGCAAATGACGTCACATACACCGAGGTCATCAGCATCCGGAGCAAACTCCACCTACTTTCGCGACACCAGCTTGAAGTTCGAGTTTAGGAGCCTTCGATCGCATGCACCGCCTGGCGTCTACGTCGCTCCAGCAGCGGGGATGCCGCTGACTTGGAAAGGTGTCATCTTTGTCGGTCAATGCGCGAGCGTCGTGGATACGTTAACTGAAGCTGGGCTGACTAACTACATGGGAGAGCAGATTAGAGACAGCGACACCGCTGGAGCAGTCGCAGTCTCGCAGCACAAGCTAAGCGGCGAGCAGAGTGCAACGGATACGTCCGGCTTGAAGACGGAAGGTCAGGGAAGTGCCAGCTCCATCGGGTACAGCGGATGGTACGAGGGGGGGATCTTCGAGTTCCTCATCTCCTTTCCGAACGACTACCCGCGGTCGCCCCCTCAGCTGCGCTTCGTCCCTCCGCCGCTTCACCCGCAGATCGCGGCGGACGGCCTGCTTGTGCTCGACGACGTGCGTCCGCCGCTCCAGGAGATCCAAACCCCGCAATCCGCGCAGCGGAACCTGTCAAGCGGCAAGGGAGGAGCAGCGGGCGGCGGCCACGTCATCCCGCTGCTTTTCCACGTCCACCGCATGTTTCAAACCCTCCGACCGTGGGCCCCGAACCAGAACCCGCTTCGACTGATGAACGGTCCAGATTCAAGCGCCGCTATCATCGCGTGCGCCGGGAATGGCGGAGAACTTGCGGGAGAGGGTCACGGGTGGGAGGGTGGAGAAGAAGGGGCAGGCGGGAGGGGAGACGGGGCAGCTGTGGGCAATCCCGCAGCTGCTGCCATGTTAGCGCATGCGCGAGACGATCTGTACGCTGCCGTGCGCCGGTGTGTGGCTAGCTCCGTGAAACGCGCTGAGACTCAGGCTCGGATACGTGCAGGTTTTTGGGAGACTACTGGGGAGGATGCGAGCAAGAGCGGAAAGAGCAGGTCTGCCCAGGAGCAGCGGTGCGCGGAGCAGCAGGCGCAGAAGGAGGAGATGATTCAGCGGGTGTTGGCGGGTGAACGAGGGCGGGACTTGTGGCGTAGTGTGATGATGACCAAGTGACGAGGACTCGGGTGTGGGTGGCCAATACGAATCTGTCTTGCTGTAGTTGACAAAAGTAACAATAATCGTTGTTTGTCCATACAAGAATTCAATAATCTATATTGCAGCCTATTGACTACGTCTCTGCAGGTTGCTTTCAGGATTTACGGTACTCGGGCAAATGCACTCAAATCTTAACAAATAATAAAAAGGTGGCAGTATCATTGTACAAAAATAATACAAAACAAAGCAGGAGTTCAAATTTCGGTAATTCGGGCTTGCCAGCCGTATGAGGGAGAGGGGTGGCACACACCATGCAGCACACCTTTTAGTGCACCATAAACCAGTAGCACACTACCCCAGCTCAGTATAGCCCCGTTGGCAGCAGCAGAACGGAGCCTGCATTGCAAATTCCTTGCAAGTGGCAACTCATGGAGGGAGGCGGGAGGCTGTTGGCCAATACGAATCTGTCTTGCTGTAGTTGACAAAAGTAACAATAATCGTTGTTTGTCCATACAAGAATTCAATAATCTATATTGCAGCCTATTGACTACGTCTCTGCAGGTTGCTTTCAGGATTTACGGTACTCGGGCAAATGCACTCAAATCTTAACAAATATTAAAAGGTGGCAGTATCATTGTACAAAAAGAATACAAAACAAAGCAGGAGTTCAAATTTCGGTAATTCGGGCTTGCCAGCCGTATGAGGGAGAGGGGTGGCACACACCATGCAGCACACCTTTTAGTGCACCATAAACCAGTAGCACACTACCCCAGCTCAGTATAGCCCCGTTGGCAGCAGCAGAACGGAGCCTGCATTGCAAGTTCCTTGCAAGTGGCAACTCATGGAGGGAGGCGGGAGGCTGTTGGCAGCACAGGCGAAGAGAGGAGGTCGCACTGGACCCAAACCCATGCGCTTAGCTGAGCCCACCGTGTGTAAATGCGGCCGATTGACCGACTGAAGGAAGTGGAACGAAGCGGGTGATATTAGCTCCGCCTTGAATCCGTGTGTGTACGTGACCAGCAGGTTTTTAGAGTCCGACTGACCAGCAGTGTAGATAAAGCTGTTGGTCTGCGCGCAGCAGACTGTTAGTAGTGTACCAAGCGATAGAGGCAGGGTCGCCTGGAGAGAGCATAGAGCAGAGAGCAGAGAGCAGAGAAAAGGGAGCCCTCAAATGGCAGAAGGCTGCTCCAGCCAAGGGTACAGTTGCGAGTCGGTGGGCGTTGACAGAGCTTGATGTTGAGTTGAAGTGGTGTTGACTTGACGGCTGCGTGTTAGTTGCGGCGTATGAAGGGAACTGGGGGTTCCCTTAGGATGGCTAGTGCGCACACCAGTCCAGATCCTGCACAGGAAGAGAAAATAGAGAGAAACAGAAAGAGAGAGAAAGAGAGAGCCATGAGATAAGGGGTCAGGACAGGGATAAAATACAGCGTGCGAAAGAGGAAAAACAGGATCCAAGGAGGACGAGAGCATAGAGCAGGGAGGGTGAATCTACCTCTGGAAGTGCGGAGCTTCGGGGCTTGAACGCCTTCCTCCTGTTCCTCCTCCCACTGCCAGCAGCGCCTCCCATGGGAGATGGAGCCAGGGGCGATCCCGTGCTTGTGCATGGGCTGCTGCCACTGGCCGTTGCTGCTAGCCGGGGAGTGCCGGCCTCCTCCCCCTCTTCTTCTTCCTCGTCCTCGTCCACCTCCTCTTTCTCCACCATCTCTTGGTCTTCCTCTTCATCCACTTCCTCCTCCTCCTCCACCTTGTGCTGCAGGAGGTGACTCACAGAGATACCCAGTGGGGCGCGGCCAGATGCTGGGGCACCGGGAGTCGCAGCAGCACCAGCAGCAGCAGCAGCAGCAGCAGACGGCGAAACACACGTCGAAGCAGAGGCGGAAGCAGCACCGCTTGTCCACTGCTTCGTGACAGGAGTACCAGCAGCCGCCGCAGGGGTCGATGCCACAACATCAGCGAGCGAGATGTCGGGCAGCCGCAGCAGCTGCACGCCGAAGCTCCTGCCCGACCCTACAGGCCCGGAACACCTCGAAGGGGCGGGTCCGATGGGAGGCGAGCATGGTGAAGGGGTGGAGGAAACATGGAGATAGCGCGTGCACGCCCCTTGCTGAGGGGTCACCGGACAAGTGAGCGCCTTGGGCGATCTTACAACCATTTCCTCCTGCCTTGCTGACGCCTTGCTGTATGTAGTGTACGCAGCCTTATCTTCCTGCTGCTCCAGCTCTTGCTCCTGCTGCCCCTGCTCTTGCTCCTCCTTGAAATCTATGTCCATGCACGCGAGAGTAGTGGTGGTGGTGGTGGCGGAGGTGGGGGTGATGGTGGGGTTGAGCGTGGGTCGTCTCAGCAGCTGCATGTGAGCGTGCATGGTGGTGGTGGGCTGAGGCGTGCAGGGCGCACAGGGCATGGTGGTCATGCTGCTGCTGCCTGCCATGCCACCTCCAAGAAGACTGGACCCAGCAGCAGCAGTGGCTTCTGCAGCAGGCTTCTGTGCTTCCAGTCTCGGACTGAGTGTCAGCTCGCCCTTACCCTTACCCTCAGTTACAGCATCTCTTCCAGTGGGAGCGGGTGACGAGGAGAGAGCGATTGAGGCGAGCGGCTTGAAAGGAGAGCCGTTGAGAGACAGCCAGGACGGGGAGGGGATGCCTGAGGGGGCTGCTGTGTAAGAAGAATGCTGGTAGTGGCTGGCTGGCGTGCTGACGTTTTGAGTGCACGGAGTGCTGACGTTTTGCACCTGGAGAGGGGCAAGGAAACACAGCGCAGGGAGGGGTATATTAGTGGCTGTTTCTGCTGTTTCTATTGTTGTTGTTGTTGTTGTTCTTGACGGGTGGATGGGAAGCAAGAGACGGGACGAAAGGTGGAAGCTGGGGAAGGGAGGCGAGAAGGAAGAGCTAATGGGAGGACAGGTGAGAGGGGGAGGCAAAAGGGGGAGGGGAGTAGGGGAGGAGAGAGGAGGGAGGAGAGGTAGAGAGTGGAGGATGAAAGCTCACCATGGCTGATGTGCTTCCAAAGCAAGGAGACGGGAAGACATCTGGATCCACAGAGGCACATCGGGTGTAGTAACCATCCCTTCCCCTCACGGCACCCTCCCCCATCTCCTGCTCCTCCTCGTCTCCCTCTCCCTCTCCCGCTCCCACTCCATCTTCCCCCATCTCCTCCTCCTCATCTTCTTCTCCCTCTCCCTCCTCCTCGATGAGCACGCGTCGCCGCACTCGCCTCGTATGGGTCATCATCTGATCCTCCAAGTCGTGGCACAGAGCACCCTCATCATCGCTCCTGGCTTCCTCGCCCTCGTGCTTCACACCCTCATCGTCCTCTTCCAAAACGTCGCCCGCATTCACATCCTCCTCCTCCTCCTCCTCCTCCTCCTCCTCATCACCATCATCCTCCTCCTCCACTTGCACATCATCAGCCCTATCATCATCACCATCGTCAGCAGCAGCGTCGGCATCCATACAGCGTTTGTTCCCATCGTCCCCGCCCTCCCGCTCCTCCTCTTCCTCCTCCTCCTTGCCCTCCGCTCCGCCTTGCACCACAGCAAAAGCTGCGGCAACACTCTGCTCCCTCGAAACTTGCGTGCTTGTGGACGGAGGCGGAGAGGGTATGCAGTGGAGAGCCGCCAGTAGAGCTTCCTGGAAGGATCCGGAACGGAGCAAGCAGGAACACCAGGGCGGAACAGAAGCACACGTTAGATTCAACACCACGACAAAACGGGAACTCACGAGACAAAATCGATGGCAGAGAAATGCAAAAACATTCGACTCTCATATCCGTGTAGATAACCGTTATTTTTAGCAAAATCAGGAGCAGGAGCAGGGGCAGGGGCAGTGGCAGGGGCAGGATTGGAAGCAAGCAGGATAATCCGCTCAAGATCATTCGTTCACAGGCAAGCGGACGCACCTTAATCTGGGCGACGTGAGCGCTGCCATCCACAGCAGCAGCAGGGCCTGATAGGAGCGCGTGAATGGCTGCGGAACACTCCTCTAATGCCTCGCACGACGGACACCGCCAGCACAGGGAACGGGCAGTCGCCGTAGCAAGAGCAGCAGCAGTGGCGGTGGCAGAAGCGGTGACGGCAGCAGGAGAGGCAGCGGCAGGGTGAGAAGCAGCAGCCGAGGCCGCAGCGTCGTCTGGAAATAGCAGAGCCGGAGGGGGAGCTCGGCGCGGCAGGGGCGGCGACCGGGGGCCTGATGACGTGATGACGTGGCGAGGTTGGATGCATGACACGTGGAAGTAGCGGCCGCACATCCCGGAACAGAGCAGCAGCGGCTCGTGGGAGACTTTGGGGGGCTCTCCTGATGCGGAGGCTGACGTGGATGGCATGGGACGGGTGGCAGGTGCAGGTGCAGGGGCAGAAGCCTTGTGCTTGCACCGGATGGACCAGCCCTGCAAGAGGCGAGGCAGCGGGGACACTTGTCAGCAACGGATACTACAAACCAGTGAAAGGTATAATTTGAAACTTATAGGTTTGTCAGACTAATAATTCTAAATTAAAAAAAAAAAAAGTAAAAAGACAAAACAAAACAAAACACTAACGGGAAAATGACAATGTTGGGGCAGGAAAGAGGTGCAGGGAGGAAATATTTACATTTCTTTTTCATTAGGGGAAAAAAAACACAAAGAAATAAATAAAAAAAAATAAAAAACTTGGAACACCTACAATATCTGGAAAGCGGTGAGTTACCTGGAAAGCTGCTTGAGGAGAGGATGAAAGAGAGCTGCTAGAGCTGTGGTGCCCGTGATGACTGCCGGCCTCCTCCGCCTCCTCTGATTTGTTCCTCGTGCCATGATGCTTGCACCCGGCCCTGCCGCTATCGCCGTTGCTATAACCATTGCCGTTGCCGTTGACGTTGCCGTTGCCGTGGCCGTTGCGCGCCGGTCCCAGGATCGTCTCCGCGGGATGGTCATCGGCGCACTGGCTGCACTGGCTGCGCGCGCGGCAGTAGAGCGACAGCTTCTCCACCAGCTCCCGCGCGACCAGCGCCGCGTGAACCGCCGCCTTCCGCGCGGCCTTGCCGCCCGACAATCGCGAGTTGTCGAAGACGTTGCTGTTGACAAGAGAGAATTGGTGGTAAGACGATAACGAGAACCGGAGTAGAAGGGAAGAAGGAACGTGGTGAACTGACAAGACTTATATTTGTTCGACTCAAAACCACTCCACACGTCAAGAAACCGCACGCGAAACGCAGAGAAACAAAAAAAGGCCAAGATTGACCGGCAGGGAACAAAAAAAATGCAAAAACATAAAAGGGAAATCCACTGCTAAATAAAGCGCCGGGGCGCGAGTGATTGGTAGTAAACTCACTCATCCTCGTCCTCTTTCTCTTCCTCATCGTCATCATCATCATCCTCGTCATACGACGCGTCACGGCACGCGGCCTCCTTGTCACCCCACCGCATCTTGCGGATCGTTGCCAGCTCCCGCAGCACCATACACTTGACTCTCGCGATCTCCCCCGCGCACGACACCTTGCGCGGGCTGCGCCTCTTGCGCTTCACGCCCGCGCTGTCCACCACAAACCCCCCCGTTTTGAAGCTCGAGACCTCGAACGAATCGCCTACTCCCGCACCAGCACCAGCAGCAGAGGCACGAGCACGAGCACGAGCACCGACAGCAGCGAAATCGGCTGTAGTCTGGCCTTCCTCGCCGTGCGACACTGCGTGCTTCGCGCAGTCTGCGTCTCCTTCGCTGCCTTGCGACCGGCTCTGCGACGGACCCTGCGATTGGCTGTGCGATCGGCTGCGCGACTGGCTCGGCGACTGGCTCTGCGACGGACCCTGCGACTGGTTGTGCGAGCGACTGGTTTCGGGCTCGGGATGCGAAGTTTCCTCCCATCCAGCCTGTCCCCCCCGGCGCGCAGGGCCGCAGTTCACGCCGCAACTAGCGCCGGCTCCTGCAGGAGACGTGGCAGCACCAGCAACGGCCAGATTAGTGTCAGACGCTGGAAAAACAGCAGAGGCGGCGGCCGCGGCCGCGGCGGCTGCTGCGGCGGCGGCGGCGTGCGCGGGGAGGCTGGCCTGGTGCGCAAGCGCGGACTTCGCGAGCTGCTGCACCATCAACTGAGCCTCGGGCTTTAAAGACCCCAGCGCCATACCGGGAACGTGCATGAACGGCAGAGCTACTAAAGCCGCGGCGCCGCAAACACAGCGCCTGGAGGGGCAACCGCAGGCCCTGCGCCCCGTGCCCGGGCCTTTCCCCTTGGGTTTCTTCGCGTGCGGCGGCTTGGGCGGAAATGCGCCGCACTTGCACATCCGCGCAGGGCATCCGCACGCCCGCCGACCCGTCCCCGGACCCCTTCCGCCGAGCTTCTTCGGCAGGATAAACACCTTCCCCGGAGGTAGGCCTGTTGCCGCAAATGCGCCATACGCGTTAAGGGCATAAGAGGAGCTGGCAGATGCGGCGGCTGCGGCGGCTGCTGCGGCGGTGGCGGCGGCGGCTCGGCAGCCGCAGGGGCCAGTGGCGGCGCAGTTGAGGCAAGGCGGGAGGAGTCCGAAGCTCTGATGGGTGGAATTGGCTTGCGTGGCGGTGTCTTTGTGAGAGCGGGTGCTGCTTCCGTTGGGGTGCCGCGGCGACGGCGACTGGACGGGGGAACGCGAGGCGCGAGGGGAGTGAGAAGAGTCGCCTAGGCTGGCGGACGCTGACATGGGACTGCGGTTTGTCGCATGCGTTGACTGCGACGAGGACTGGGGTGGCGTTGACTGGAGAAGCGTTGACTGGAGCGTTGACGGGGGAGCGTGGCTCGCGGGGGTTTCGTTCTGGTGATCCGCATGCGAGAGGGAGAAATCGCTAGGTACCTGCCGCCACAAGGATCTCGACCGGCTCACACGCGGGCCCGTGGAGGAGCAAGAGGAGCACGAGGCGGGCGAGGAGCAGGGAGATAGCGTGGGTGGCGGCGAGTCTAGCGTGAACTTTGGAGCATCCGGACCTGTGGAAGGTTTACGGCGGGAGGTGCGGGGAGAGTTGATGCGAGAAGCGGGAGATTGCATGGTGCTGTGCGGTTAGCAGAGCTGCTGCGAGCCGCGGGGAAGGCTGAGAGTGGATTCGAGAGCGGGGAACAATAGAGGGTTAAAGAGTCTGCGCGACATTCGGCAGGAGAAGCTTGGCTTAGACGAACAATGGCGATGAGAGAGCTCTGCGCGGGAAAGGAGGTGACAGCTCGAGATCCCTCTGGGTACAAGAGTTAAAAGATTAATCTGCAGCTGGAGGGTGCGTTGGCGCCTTGGAATGCTCCGATTCTAATTTTCTCAGAAACGATACGACCTTCCAGGGAAAACGAAAGGCTGAGGCTGCGAGAAGCCGTGTAGAAGCGTAAGAGCGCTTGGACTCGTAAAGCTAGGCACTGTATAGGCGGCTATAATGGTTGGTCGGGGAAGAAAGGTGGCGTTAGGATTCAGGCGAGTGAAGAGATTGAAGTTGACGAGTGGAGATAACGAAGCTCTACTCTCGTCTCGTCTCACGGGGGTAGCTCCTCTTTGCTGAATTCACGACAGAAATTCAGTGATATTCTGTATTAGACTTCAAAACTGGTGGCTTGAAGAGACATTTGAGGCGCGTGATTGATCACTTGCTCGGTCCGAGCGCTTCTTGCTTGTGGAACGGGGACCAGACGGAGCGAGGCCATGCAGGATGCGGCTGTGGAAGTTTTAGTCTGCTGAGGAGCATTGTTTCACTGTGAATGAACAGCAGCAGGTCCGTCACGACGAGGGGACGAGTCACGGGTGACGGGGTGTGTCGACTGGAATTCGGGAATGATACGAGGGGAAAGCAAGGTGAGGAATCCCTCAGCTGCCTGGGACGCTGCGCGAACCGAGGAGTAACATGTAGCTGACATTCACGCTCGTTCTCATTTGGCTCGGCTCGCCTTGCAGCAAGGCACTTTTCCCTGCTATTCCTCCACACCACGGATCTTTTGTCATCCGAATCCTCCTAATTTCAAAGCCCCAGCGGCCATAGTGTACTGTTTCGTCCTTGGATTTGGGTCACAGCCGCTTGGTGCAATTGCCTTCCCGCACCACATGTAAATTCCGCCGATGACGACGAGACGACCCGACTCTTGGACGGGCGAAGGGAAATGCAATCTTTTCGTCCAGGGGCTGGCGCAGGCTGTGCTGTGGTGGTGTGCTGGGCACGGCGGCTCGGCTCGCAAATGGCCTTATCCATCGAGACTGTGGATACATTGAACGCAGGATAGGGAGCCACGAGGACAATCGGACGGTCGTGAGAAAGACTTGAAACTGCCAGCGCACTTAGCGGAAGTAGGTCTCGGCTTCGTCCCGCAATTCTGGTTTCGGGCGACAGCGGAACCCTCCACAAGTGCTCGCCCTTGGGAATTGCTGCTGATGTGCGTTTGCATGTTGGGCGCGCCGAGTGGCGAAGAGCTGCATCTCCTCTCATCCGCTGTTGGCCTGGAACACATTAGCTGGGCAGCAGCCAGCATGATCCAGCCACAGGGAATGTCACATGTTGCTGCTCTGTGACATTCCCCAATGTGGTTCCCCAAACGAAACGAAACGAGGCGAGGCGGGCGAAACCGAGGCTCTTCAGCCAAAATTGCTGGGCCGATTTTCGGGGCGTATGTCAAGCCAAAATAGGGCTGGAATCGCGCGATAATCACGCTGAATGCGAGACTCAGAGCGCGCCAATTTATAGGCCGACTGGGCTGACCAAGTCCATGCTGGTGCTGTGAAATGCCAGTGAGGACGTGGACCCCAAATTATGCTAAAGAGCCGACATAACGACGAGGATTCCGCCTGCATTTCATGAACCACAGCCAGGATGGTCAAAGTGTGTTCACCAGGTGTCTTCGTACGACTGGCAAACAATAAATAAACGAGTAAAGTCAAAATGCTGAACACCCTCAAAATGGGGGCGGTATGGAAGTACAGAGCAGCATCTTTCAGCGAAGCATCTCGAGATGGCAACCATCCGATACAGTCAGCCGGAGGTAAGTATGTGTAATGTGTACATCGACGTCCACTTTCCTATCTATGCTTATAATGCTTCTTCACGCACATATGCATTTGTTTTCATTTTTCATGGTATGTACTTTCACTCATTGTTTCGTCTGACATCCCTGGAGCAGGCACAGCGTACTAACATTGGATTCTTCCACGTGTACTATGTAAGAGATGGAGGTAAAGAACGACAATCACATTCTTCCTTTTACACACAAGCACACATCTCTACTACCGTACCTAGTCCCAATATCGCAAGTCCAGCTTAAATCCCATGGTTGTCGTTGTGGCAGTCAGTTACTTAGTATAGTAGTTTGGCATGGTTCGTTGCGTTATTCGTAAGTTAAGTCATTGATGTGCCACGACAGCTCTCACTTCTGCCTGCTGTGGCTTCATGGAAGTCATGTTAGCTGGTGGCAGCAATCTCGAACCGGCAGAGAGGGCAGGTGCGATTACGGGCAAACCATGTTGTGATGCAAGCATTGCTGCATCCAAAGAAACAGAAGGCACAACGGTGATGGAAATGAAACCGATGTGAAATTATTGCAAAGGGAGCACGTATTGAAAATGGGCGATTAGAGACACGGCAGGGATCAGGAGGGAGGAAATTGCTTATATTAGGGGGCCAGTCAGCAATGGGGATTGGAACGCTTACTGGAAGGTGTGGTGGCAAGGAAGACATGCCAGAAGGTCACCCTCCACTGGAGGAGAAAGGCATATCTGCCAGGGGATAGGGTTGGGTTGGGAATAAGAAGGAAAAGCCTAATCAGGTGCGGATGGATGCTGAATGCTGAATGATCGATCACTGATACGAACACGTGCAAGTACTGGGTACGAGGTAGGGATATCAGAGGCACGGAGAGGGAACTAGCATGAGACAAGAAACACTTCCAAGGTTGGGTGATAGGTGACTATGTAGCACAGGCGTGTGGCAGTGCATGTAGAGAAGGAATGCAAGAAAGGCACCTGGCAATCTGGGTGTGAGTGCATGTCAGCCTGGGTCACAGTGAGTCGATCCAGCCCCCACAGTTCCCGTGGAGTGAGCCCCCTGCAGGGCGAGAGATAGAGCAAGAGAGCAAGAGAACGGGAAAGAGCAGTGGAAGGAGAATAAGAGAGCAGAGCAGGTCCAATGGATGAATCCGCTCATGGATTTGTGAAATTCATACTCATGCGGTGTTGTGAAACAGTCGTCGTCGGCGAGCGAGCAACAGTTGTGCCGAATCAATACAACTGGACGGGTTCTGTCCGTCCGATCAATGACAACGAGCCACTCATGCACAAGTCACCAACAACACATGGCCTGAGACATTACCTCGGCGCAATGCCTTCATCCAGCAGCAGCAACTCCTCATACGACAGTTGCTCCGCACCACCCTCCATCCCCATGGCCTCTCCCATCCGCTCCCCGATCCCCTCCCCCATGCCCCACCCACCACTCCCCCTCCCCTCACTCCCTCCCCAGCCCCATCCACCACTACCACTACCACTCTCCCCGCCACTCCCTCTTGCCGCCCAGTCAGCAGCAGCAGTCGCCCCACTGCTAGCAGCACGGGTCAGCCCATTACTGGTAGCGGGACTAGTCCATCCATATTCAGACGAGCTGTCAGGCCGGCTGGAGAGCGCAGGCGAGAAGACAGCAGGGAAGAGAACAGTGCCATAGCTAGTGCGGCTGGTGTTGTTGGTGCGGCTGCTGTGGCTAATGCGGCTGACACGGCTGGTACGAGTGGTGCGGGTAGTGTGGTTGGTGGTGCTGGTGCGGAAGCTGGTGTGGGAGCTGGTGTGGGAGCTGGTGTGGTAGGTGGAGCGGGAGAAGACTTGGAAGGGGTCCGGAGTGAGGGAGAGGGATGGAGAGAGCGTGGGTGAGGCAGGGCCTTCAGTGGCCTCTTGGTCCACCTCTGCACGGCACACACACACACACACAAGGCAGTCAGGGGTTGTGGAAATAGATGGAGAAATGAAGGGACGAGAAAATGGGACGATTTTGAGGCGCCTCGAAGAGAGTGGGATGGCGCCAAGGAGCAGGCAAGGCAGCAAGGGAAGAGGGAGTAAAGTAATGAATTGAAAGTTAAGTAAGGTTTAAGTAGGGATGTTTGAGTAGGGTGGGTGGGCGGGCGAAGGGCAACAGGAAGGTGTGCGGAGCGAGAGGAAAGAGGAAGAGGAGGAAGGGAAGGAGGGGCATGGAGGGGGTTGGTGCGTAGTTGTGATGCTTGTACCTGAGAGTCTTCGCTGCATGGTGAAGGGGCGGGTGAGAAGAGTGTCTCGGGGGAGAGGCGAGAGAGCTTCCATTAGCATTGCATCCCACACAGCAGCACCACCGCCACCACCACCACCACTGCTGCTGCTGCTGCTGCTGCTGCTGCCTCTTCCATACCCGCTGGCGCTTCGATCCCATCCATTTCCACTGTTACCACTGCTGCCTTGGCTGCCAGTGCTGTCTCTACTGCCCCTGCTGCTTCTACCCATGCCAGCAGCATGCAGCAGCACAGCAGCGACAGCAGCACTGCCAGCATACCCCGTGCCTGCAACCTCCCGTCCCACCTGGTTAACCATGCTCTCCATCCCCGCACCTCCCGCCTCGTTCATCACCCCGTCCACATCTCTCACTCGCTCTTCCACGGGTAAGTGCTCAAACCCCTCTGCGGAAGTCACACTGGCAATCTCACTCGGACTATCATTGGGACTGCTCACAATGGGAGTCTCAGTGGCAGTGTGAGAGGAAGGAAGGATCTGCCCAGCAGCAGTGTTGCTCTCAGTCACAGACAGCTGCCTGGATTCGCTCCTCCTCCTCCTCCTCCTCCCCAACCTCCGTATCCTCCTCTAGCTTCAGGTGGCTGTCTCCCTGCTCCACCTCAGCTTCCATCCCTGCTCCAGCTGCTCGCACCACTCCCCACTCCCCTTCAAGCGCCCCCTCCTCACCCACCACCCCTTCCTCAATCTCTGTCACACCCGGCCTAACGTCTTGGAAGGTAGCAGCCGCCGCAGCATCATCCAGCAGCATCGTCACTGTCGATCCGGTAAACGCGTCACCATCACCACCATCGGCACCATCGGCACCATCGGCACCATCGGCACCATCAGCACCATCACCACCATCACTGTTTTCAGCAGCATGATCACCGGCATCCCCATCATCTGTATCATCACCGGCAGTACGTGTACGGGACATGGCTTCTACCGATGGCACACTGGCATTGGCTTGCCCGCACTCGGCCCGTGGCGTCACGGCATGGCCCACGGTGGGAGGAGCAGGGCGCTGTACTGGCAGCAGGCGCAGTGTGGTGGACGGACCAACCACTGGCTGAGCCGCTGACCAGCCGCCCAACCACCACCACGCAGCCCTGCCTCGCCTCACCCCACCTCCGCTGCCACCGCTGCCACCACTGATGTTGCTTCTGGTGCCGCTACCCCTTCTGCCCCTGCCCCTGCTCTCACTGCTGTCACTGCTGCTCCCGCTGCCCTCGCTGCCCTCGCTGCTTCCTCCCGCACTGGCCGCGCTGCTACCACATGTGCTAGCTCCAGAAACAACTTCTGCCTTACCGTTCCCACTGCTGTCAGCAGGACTGCAAGTACCAGTGCCCTTGCCACTGGCCTCTCCGCTACAGCTGTTGCCACCACGGCAAGGGCCTGAGACGGAGCAACCACCGGGAAAATCAGCGCCGGGAGAATCAGCAGCAGAAGCTGAAGCAGCAGCAGCGGGAGGAGGAGGAGGAAATGGGGGAGGACTGGTGGTGGCAGTCGGAGAGAGGGGTGAGGCGGATGGCGAGTGTTCGAAGAACACTAAGGCGCGGTCCTGCATCCTACAGGGGCTCCTGGCAATCCACCTTCCACTGCTCTCCCCCATCACACGCCTGCACCAGCTCCCCGCGTTCACCGCTCCACCCACAGCTGCCTCTCTCGCCTCTCTGTCCTCTCCCTCCTCTCCCTCCTCTCCCTCCTCTCCTTCCTCCACCTCTTCCTCCTCCTCTTCCTCCGTCTCATGCGCCCATGCACTCTCTCCATCCCCGCTCCGACTCCCCATCATCGACATCCTCACACCGCAAATTGACCTTCCTCCCGCAGCCTCAGAGGACCCATTGATGACCCTGCCACTGGAAGGAACAGTGGGGCTGGTCCGTGAGCCTATCTCGAACAGACACTCACCGAATTCTCTGAATTCTCCGAGTTCTCCGATTTCGCCAATATCGCTCCTCCTGGCACTCGGCTGCGGAAACGACCTCCGCCTCTCCAGCCTCCGCGGAACAGGAGCCGCGGCTGGCGCTTGGCACGTCGAGGGGGGCACGACAGATCCCAGCAGCGGCATCGACAGCGGCAGCGGCGGCGGCGACGGCGGTGGTGCGACGTAGACGGCCGACGTGTCGCACGCGTCTTGCTCCGAGGGCGCAGACACAGCGACGGAATCGCCAAACGGCTGAAACGGCCGCAACTGCGTCGTGGACGACGGTGGCGACGCCCTCGGGCTTGCACACGCGAAAGCGGCATTTCCCCCGCCGTGATCTGCCCCCGCTTTTGACGGCTCGTTGTTAGCGCGAGTGGCTTCTTTGCCAATGGAAGAAGCGGCGGAAGAAGCAGCGGCGGATGCGGAGACACGTCGCCAAGTGCGATTGGGCGCTTTCACATTGGCCCAGAGAAACGCGCCGAACCGCGGCGCAGTCGGCGGAACAGCCGTGATGATGCTAGTAGTAGACACAGCAACGAACCCGACTTGGGGCGCCTCGAAGCTCGAAGCAGGAGCGAAAGAAGGAGAGGAAGAAGAAGCAGAAGGAGAAGCAGTAACGCTGAGCCCGCCAGCCGCGGCACTAATACCGACGCTAGCGACGTCCTGACGGTTGTTAGGGCCGGTAAGAGCTCCCTCGGCGGCGTGGGATGCGGTAACTGTGCTCGAGGGACTTACCTGTTTGGAAGAGCTGGGACCATTGCTGCTGGCCAGCCCAGCAACGACGCTGCTGCTGCTCTTGCGGCCACGTGGGCTCATCATGACTGCCGCCATGACGGAGCCCCTGCGGGTCGCAGCGAGCGGTGCGACGGACGCTGACGGATTCTGTTGGCCTCGACGCCATGAAGCCACGCCTTGCCACAGAATGGGCGCCAGGCTAGTAGCGGCGTTCGAAATGGTTAGGAGGAATGTCGTAGGTTGACTGAAATGGATTCACAGGCGATTCGAATGGCGAATCCCTTAATATGGCCAGTCGGGTCTATGTAGGAAGCCGAGCCGCACGTAACGCACAGTGCGTGTGGCGCGAGGCCAGCTGCGACGAAGTGCTCAGTGAAGTGGAACAGTGCAAGGAAGAACAAAGACGCGATGAGTGGGAAATGGGCAACAACTACGCGAGACGTTAGCAGAAGAGACTAAGCGAGCTAATGTCAGACGCTAATCAAGAGTAAATGCTTAGAATCAAGTGGTAGAATGCAGTGCGAGAATGAGAATTTCTTTGGGAAAACCACAACCCTCTTGTACAAATGCTTCCACTCTCAAGCCTCGATTGACGGGCTCAACTCAAGCCGAAATTTGCTGCAGACTGGAAATGCGCGGCTCGATCACCCTCCAGCCATCCGTTCTTTCCAACTTAGATCGCGTCGCACTCGTCTGTTCATCCCACCGTCTAACCGCCGCCAATCAGGAGGAGCTCGTAAGATTATCCATAGCCATCCGCATTATCCGTTTCCAATGAGTGGTTTTCGTTTGCTCCACGATTTTCGGATTTACCCATCCCGTCTATTCAGATTGTCAGCGGACGGCTTCCGTCATGTCTACGTTCGCGTCCCGTCAATCCCGTGTCGCCGCAGGAGCGACGTATTTCTGCTGGGAGGACAATTCATTCATCGTGGCTCAAGACGGTTCCACGCGGTGGTAGACGGTTTCGTAAGCTTTGACGTTCTGGATTGTGACGTAACGAAATAGACCGCACAGAACGCGGAGAGTTACGTGCTCAGCACTATTCCCGGACAAATGGAATCAAACAATTCACTACAAGGATTATGTAGGAAAGTTGGCCATTATTGTGAAGTAAGTTCATCACTTTTTCTCTTCAAGACAATGCACCTTGAACAGACTACCTTATGTATGCAGTATCGAAGCAAATCAGGAAACATCTAGACTCTACGTAGATAGTCATCGGGAAATGGGGAGGTCATTCTATACAAACAGCAAATGCATGACCCCAGTGCCCGATTGCAGTGTAAACAAAAAATAAAAGAAGCGGCGGAAGTAAAAAGCGGTAGCTTCACTGGAGCCGGCCCTTCGGCGGCACCACAAGCATAGGCCGGCCCTTCTGCAGCACAATCTGACGAAGGGCGACACAGATATTATTCTTTGACGCCTGCTCTGACGAAAGAGCCTCCGACGTCTGATCCCCATCTTCAGGAGTTGCCATATCCGAGAAGTCCCCAGCAGGGTCTTCCTGCTCCCCTATTTCCTCACTCTCCTCAACACCAGCAGCCACATCTTCCCTCCCATTACCCCTAGGGCTTGTCCTCCTTTCATGCGATGCCGAAACCGTGCATTTCTGTGCCACGAGCAGCGCCAGCCTCCTTGCATTCGCCTGTTGCATCTTCAACACATTAGCCTCAGAGCTGCTGCAGGTACTGCTGCTCGAAGCCCCAACAGCCTTACCAGTCCCTCCCACCCCACCCCGCCCCCGATCCAACTCCAAACCATCGCTCTCCCCACTCTCCTCACCCGACCCCCCCAGAAACGTCTCCCGCCCACTCCCAACCCCATCCTCGCTCTCCGAATCCTCCTCATCCTCCTCTGTTTCCACCGCTCCTTTACCTGCAAGCGCAGCCGCGTTCCCTTGGCCTGCAAGAGCCGCAGCTAGAGCAGCCGCCTGACAACGACGCCGTTTAGAAGGCGCTTCCTGCTTCACAATTCTCTCAAGCTCCTCCGTCCATCCCCTAATCACGTCCTCAACTGCAAACCCTGACGCCGTAGCTGCCGCTGCTGCAGCCGCCACTGCAGCATCAACGTTAGGATCCCTGCCACTCTGCTCCCAACCGCCTCCACCACCACCGCCAAAACCACCACCAGCAGCAGCACCACCACCAACACCACCAGCACCAGGGCCAGCAGAAGGTGGTGCGAAGTGTTCCCCGTCAAGAGGGGAAGGCCCTGCCAGCCATCCATCAGTATCCAGACCCTCGTATGGGTTCATGATAGAGCCATCCACTGCCTGCAGCATCTTGCCTATGTCATCCGAACCGAACATGAGGCTGGGCAGAGATTCTAGAATGTTCAGCGGAGGCAGCGGCGGAATAGCTGCTGCTGCTGCTGCGGCCGCTGCTGCGGATGCAGATGCAGGTGCACTCTTGGCGGAGGAAGCGGCAAGGTTGACCTGTCCAGTCGACGAAACAGCAGCAGCAGCAGCAGCAGCAGCAGCAGGAACACTGGCGCAGGTGCTGCCGGCTGTTGTAAGCTCTGTACCAGCATCGCCTCCTCCCCTCTCCTCCTCCCATTCCCCCTCTCCGCGCCCTTGCGCATGAGCAGGAGCTCCAGCAGCAGGAGGGACGGGGTTCAAATGAGCGGGACCACCCAGAAGAGATCCCACCGGACATGGCGGCTCTGCAGCAACACAGGCTGCTTGTGAGCCACCACCGCCGGCATTCGTTGCGCCTGCAGCACCTGCAGCAGCGGTGTCACCGGCTGCTGCAGGCACAAGTTCTGTTGCTGCCGCGTCATCCGCTGCCTCCACCTCCCATAACAGCTTCAGATCCTCAAGCCATGGCAACAAGTCCTGACCCTGCTGCTGCTGCTGCTGTTCTGCCTGTTGCTGCCCCTGTAACCCATCTGTAACGCACTCCACCTTCACTCCAACTGCTTCCTTCCTTGCATACCCTGGCCCCACCCCCTCCTCCGCCGTCTCATCGTCGCTCTCCTGCGCGTCCTCCCCCTCGCCCTCCAGACGCCGGTACTCCGCGCCACCATCGGCGGGAGCGGGAGGCGCGGCGGTTTGCGGGGCTACCGTTGCGTTCTGCTGCGTAACGTCGGCGACGGCGGGATCGGATGGGTTGGACGTCTGAACGCCCTTGTTGAACACACGACACAGAACCAGAGATCCCTGGAGGACGGCAAAGCGGCAGAGGGATGTGAGGGGTGGGGAATGAGGGAGTACCACAGACGGTAGGAAGCGGGATTGGCGGAAGGCAATCAACTGGTTATCCTAAACGGGGAAACGAAGGCACGTGAGCGCAGCAAACAGCTGTGGACGGATAACCGACCGTGGCGCAAGACAATCAAGTGGTTGCAAGGAAACAAAAAACGCACGAAACTACACCTACAAAGAAAAGAAAAGAAAAAACCTTTCCAGATTCTTTTTCCCCCGTTGTCCAGCGTCTCACTGTTTCCACTCACCACGGGCTTCCTTCCAGAGCCGATGCCGGAACCGCCGCCACCGCCGTTGGCGGCCATGGCGTTGCTGTTCCGCTGCTCTAGCCGGTACTCGTGCATCACCCAGTCGCTGCGCTTGCCACGTGGCGCCCTCCCCTCGTAAAACACCAACGTCTTTTTCATCCCCACAACACTCACACCCTCCCTTAGCTGCAACATCGGCACCCAATACTGCTCCTGCCCCTGCCCCTGCCCCTGTGCTTCCGCCGTCTGTTCCCCCTCCCCTGCCCTCTCCCCGCCGGCTGTATCGGCGGTCGTCGCGGGGGCGGCGGCGGTAACGGGCGGGAGAGGCACGGTGCGGTCGTTCCCGGTGGCTTTCCAGTAGCCGCGGGTGGTGCAGCGGTTGGTGCGGCGCGAGTGGCCGTACTTGTGGCTGCGACGGGCGAAGAAGTACCACTCGCCGTCGCCTATGCGACAGCACGCTGTCGCAGGACGACCAGGGAGAGGGACGACAAGGGAGAGCGACGAAAGAACGGGAAGAAAGGCGAAGGTCGGAAGAAGAGGGAAGCACACGGAAAAAGACGAAATACGAGGCGGTGAATAAGAGAAACATTTAATGGGAGCACCATGTAACGCTAATCACGCGGAAGCAAATGAAGTAAGAAACCGTGTAACTGCGATAACCAGAGGGCGCGAACGAAACAGGGAAACAAGTTAACTATTAAAAACACGCACGTGGAAGCTGCCACGGCTCGCAATCGAAGACGTCGAGACTCGCGATGATATTAGTCCAGCTGCAGTCCGGCGCAGGCCCTAAATCGTTGCCATTGTCCGTCAGCGCCGCCAGCGCCCGCCTGCCGTCGTCCGAGGCGCGCACGCGCGGGTAAAGATAGTGCGACGCGAGTTCTTCGTCCGTCGGCTTGAAGCGGAAACCAGGCGGGAGCACCGGCAGGGACGCCTGCCCTAATCTGGACCCCGAAGTCACCGCACTCGCGACCATGCTTGCACCTCCGGCTTTTGTGCTGGTTATAGCGCTGCTTGGCGATGCATTGACATTCCCGCGGGGACCTAAAGAGGTGTGGTTCTTCGCGGTTGAGCTCGGTTGTTTAGATGTGGTGGCTGTAGCGCGAATCGGGGTGGGGGAAGGTAGATCCTTAGAGCGCTTCTTAGGGATGAGGACGGAAGGATGATGGGTGCAAGATTTAACAGTGGAAACAAACTCCTGGGTGGCCGATGGTGTTCGGTTCTGCACTTTCACCACCTCCTGCTGCTGCTGCTGCTGCTGCTGCTGCGGTTGTTGTTGCTGTTGTTGTTGTTGCTGCTGCGGTTGTTGTTGCTGCTGCGGTTGTTGTTGCTGTTGTTGCTGCTGCTGTTGTTGTTGCTGCTGTTGCTGGTACTGCTCTAACAGCCCAGTCCTACTAGGTCCCTTCTCAGAACACACTAACATTTCCCAAACCGAAGGTAGAAATCGACTAGGCGCTGCACGAACACGACCACTTACTACGGGAAATATCACAAAGAGAAGCAACAAGATACTGGGAAGGCCAGAACCAGCTCCAGCGGTTGAGGTGTCTAGCCTCTAGCTGCTCTTCAGTTTAGTCCCTCCCAACTAACTGATGACAACATGTGTGGGCTGGAAGAAGTGGAGGGAGTGGAAAAAGAAGCGCAGATAGGGAAGGGTTAGGATAGGACGCGGTAAAAGGGGAGGAAGGGGAAAGGGAGGGAAGGGGAGGGGCGACGAGATTCTACGGAGGGAAGGGGAGCAATGAAGTGTGGATGTTTTGGGGGTTTCGGGACGGAGGGATTGGTAGTAACAAACGGAGAGCCGTCGAGGTTTGACGTTCGGCGAAATGAGTTGTGAAGGGCAGTGAAGGGAATCTGGGAGCGGAAATCACGGTAACTATCGACGATTCACCACGCTTGTCAGAGCATCAGGGTGAATTACAATCTGCCACATGGCACCACTACTCACGAAACACGTGTGGCTCTGAAACTGTTCACCAAAGTGAGCTTCTTGGAGGGTGCAGCGGAAACGCAGTGTGATTCGACGAACGAGGTGTCCGAAAGGATCGGACGGACGGTATGGATGACGTGTGCGCGGGCTGCTTCTCTTCGACGGCCAAGATGCCAGAAGCATGAGAGCAGACATTCGCCAGACCACTAAAACCTGTTCACTTCATAAGATCATTCGATGCAATATCAGAACTAGGAGCAGTTACAGCTAACCTTTTGCATGCAACAAAATTCTCATTCTACTTGCCACCATAGCTTGGAAAATACCTATTTTTATTAGGTAATTGATATATACATCTATTACAGCAAATTTATACATCAAAGAGAGTCTTGACTGTGCGTGAGAGGCAGCAACGCGGCTACCTCAGGTATACGCCTATGACGGTTTGTGATTTGTCCTCGGCAGCTGCCAGATGGCAGCGAATGAGCTGTTTCATTTTCACATCTTACTGCTGTTGTTGTCCCTCAGCCTCCTGAGCAACCTTATGTCTTCCTCCTTTGCCCGCTGAAATGTCCCCTTCGCATCCAGGATAGCTTATTCATTTTATTACATTTCTCTCACATATGATGAAAACAATCAAATCGGTTACGACTGTACAGTTCTCTTCTGTTCTGTGTACCTATTCTTGCGGAAGTTTTTAGCAATTGATTCAGGCGTTTCGTATCGGGTCTGTATCACATCGCGTATATCACAAACTTCAGGCGCTGAAAACGTAAAACGACAGGCGTTGAAAACGTAAAACGGGAAAAACTCCGTCTGACCTTGATTTTTTTCGGAGAGGATATTCATACGACCCTGTTATTACAGAGAAACGTTTTAGGGCTGCCCCTTGAGTCCAAGCAAGTGCACAAAAACAAATGGCCATTTGGAGACGCCCGGCATAATCTGTCTTGATCTGTACAAGAGGCAAGTGTCGATTGCAAGTCTTATTCGGAAGTTTCCCTACCAAGCGGGAACAGGCTGGATGTGTGATGGGCCCGTGTCGACTTGGAAGTCTCACCCGTGATTGGCTTGTCGTGTACGCACGAGCATCACAGAGGCCATATGCTACTTCCGTTCTGTTGTCTGCTGGCTGTACAAACTTCCGTTTCGTTCCGTTCAATATTGAAACAAAACACAGCGCTCTGTTCAGTTTGTGCACAGCTCGTGCAGCCGCGAGTAGTCAGGCTTGGACAGAGTGAGAAGTGTGGTTAAAGCAGGCCTGTCGTTTGGTTTTGGGCCCCCCGGACAAATCAGGGGGCCCGGCATATACGACCCTGTATTTAGCAGGGTTGGGGCGAATCTCGGCCCTTTAGGCTTCAGGGCTGGAGTTTTTTCCTCCCTTGAATCATGTTTGGCGCGGATTCTGCAGCCTCATTTCAACTACAAAGCTTACAGCTACACTCTGCAAGTACTACGACAAGGATGAGTTGAGTTTTTGGCCCAACCACACAACTCCAAATCTGCCAGGTTGGATGCAACCAGGATAGAAACGGGGGGGAGGGGGAGTGGAGGAGTTGGGAGGGGGGAGGGGTGGGGGCTCGAAAGATTTTGTTCCAGGGCTCGCCTAAATTCTACCCTTGACACACCAGGCCTAGGACCCAAATCAGCCCTGTAAGGAATCAGGGCCAGAATTGTTTCAGCCCATCAAATTCAGTTTTCAAGAGCATCCCAGCCCTGGAATTCAAGGTCCAGCAGGGCAAACGCCCTGGTAGCGACAGCCCGGGGTTAAAGTTTCGTCACTGCAGAAAAAATTGGGTTTGCTGGTTTGTAGATGACGGTGTGCTGGTAAGTGGAGCATTTTTGGATGGGAGGTGGCATTGCAGACACCGCACGACGAACCCCTAGTTACGACTGGGCCCCATTTTGGTACACCCTGTTTCTCGCCAAACTGACATTGGCCATATTGACGGACCAGCTGTACTGACATCAATGCGTCCAGAATGGTCCCAGAACATACCATCTAAGCACATTTGCCGCACTTAACCGTACTCAAACGTTGTGTACCGTTTCTCTTGAGTGCATTTGCCCGCCACCTACCTGGCGTTAGGTTGCAAGCACCAGATCGCTAGGGTCAAAGCAACAGTACGCTAGGGTCCAAGAAACAGTACGCACTGTAGCAACAGTGCGCGAATTACAGTATGCAGTCCAAGCCACCTCTGCCCTGCTGTATCCACAGCTCGCTCGACTCCATCCCAGTCCACCCTTTCCCGCCCCCGATTACCCCACATTCCTTCCCCCAACTGGTTCTGTCTGGTTCAGTCTCTCGATTTGAGCTTGCTCCGCCCCAGACTTTCCCCCGCACACATTCTTGTGTTGAGTTGAAACATTCACGTGCAAGTGCTAGCAAGCAAACCCACCTGCACGAGTTGCTCTCAGGGCTTGCTGTGAATGATATGCACAACTGTACTGGGTCAAGTGCTACCGTCCATTAGGCCGCACCTCTGTCACCCTCATCTGCAGCTGTAGGAAGATAAGGGAATCGGATAATGGAGGAAATACTCTCTAGGGCTAGTGATTTAAAGCCGTGGCCCAACTATCAGCTTCAACTTCGAAGTATTATAGCTTGGAACTTGGTTGTCCCAGGCAGTTCTGTGGCGAGAAGTTTGTCTTTTCCGAGATTCCATTTTTTTCATCCAATAAGGGTCTCGTTACGCACACTCCATGTTTGTCCTGCTACTGTTCCTAAGAAGTTGCACCCCGCCTTTAAAGCTCGCAGCCGTCCAGCGCATCCCTGTGGTCTTTTGCGCGGCTTGCTAGCTGCCGGCCTCTTTTCGACTCTCGATGGACACCCGACTCGATTCGCCTCTCTTCCCTCCCTCACGCCGTTAGTCGTCTTTAGCCGAAATCATCACAAGCATTAACCTCCACGATTGAACGTTGCCGTCGCGTCTACTTCGTCCTTCCCCGCCGCTGCAATGGCAGTGCCTCTCTCGTCCCCGCTGCTCTTCACTTGCTCGTTGCCGTCTTCCTCCCCCAACGGCGGTTAATCGACGGTTTAGCGCACGCGACCCGCGGACACTTCAGCGCAAGTAGCGAAGCTGCCGTGAGTCTCTGTTCGACAACGCGTTTCTCTCGCTCCCGCTTCTCCGTTCCCGTGCTCTCTCGATTTTACACGTAGCCATCCAGGATTTCTCCGCTAAACCGTCTCCAACGGTGCCCAGCCCGTCATTTCACCACCTACTCCTCGTAGTCCTCCCCTTTCGTTCGAACTAGTCATCACACCGTCCCTTGCGCCGTTCGCCGCCGCGTGTGCATCAGTGCCGCCGGCCTTGATCATCAGCGGGACGATGCTTCACGAAGAGTATGTAAGGGGTCCAAGATCGGGAAATCCGAGCTTGGGAAACCCGGACGGCTCCAGCTTGGGGGATTCGGGCGCAGCGAATGTCACGACTGGGTCGCGTCGCCGCCGGGAAGAGGCTGGCGCTGAGACGAGCGGAGACGGAGCAGATGCTGCTACTGCGGTCGCTGCTCGTTTGTCCAAGCGCGCTCGTTTGACACACGACACAGATGTTGCGGCTGCTGCTCCTGCTGGCCGCAGCGGCAGTAACGGCGGCAGTATCGGCGGCTATAACGGCGGCACTAATGGCGGTAGTATCGGCGGCGTCAACGGCGGTGGCGGGGGGGCCGCGCCGGCGCCGGTGGCGGAAGCGGCTACGGCTGCGACTGCAGTTGATGATGGCGATGGCGGGGATTTGTGCGAGGCGGCGCGTCTGCTGCTCGCCGTTAGCGGGCAAGGCGAGGAGGACGACTCGAATCGCGAAGACGCTGTAGGTCTGCTTGCAGATGCTGTGGCGGCGCGAGGGGGTGGGGTGGGGGGGGTTGGGCTTGGGGGAGGAATGCCGTTGGGCGGAGAGAGAACGGAGGGGGAAGCGGAGGCGGAGGCGGAGGCGCGGGGGGGAGAGGCGCGCAAGGAGAAGGAGCGGGAGAAGGGGAGGGAGAAGGGGAAGAAGGAGAAGAGAAAGGAGAGGGACAAGGACAAGGTAAAGGACAAGGATAGGAAGAAGGATAAGGGGGAGCGGAAGGAGGAGCGGAGGGAGAAGAGGAAGGAGAAGGAGAAGGCGAGCAAGCGGGGCGAGTTGGAAGCTGGCGGGGCTATGGCGGCCAACGGTGGGCGCGGCTCGTCTGCTTTGTCGTCCTCGTCGTCTTTTCCTGGCATCAAGGCGCCCCCAGCTAAGCGGCTTCACATGGCGGGATCTGGGGCTCGTCCTGTCAAGCCGACCTCGCAGTAAGTTGTTCCCTCTGCTCAGCTGTTCTTGCGTTCTCCTTGTTGCTTGTTGTCGTTACTTTGTTGGTGCGGTTCCTCGTTTCCCTTGTTGTTGCTGTTGCTGTTGCCTTGGCGTCGGCGTGGAGCCTTGTGGTTCACGGTTCGCTGAAACGACAAGCCAACACCAAGACACTCTGCACGAGGTAGCGGACGTGATGCCGCCACTTCTGCTGCTGCTGCTGCTGCTGCAGCTGCTGCTGCTGCTGTTTCTCGCGCCTTCTTCCTCCACCTATGCCGTGACACCCCTCACCTGCACTGCACTGCGCTTCTGCTCCCCGCCCTTCATCCTCCTCGCCCTCCTCTCTCTTCCGCCTGAACCGCACCTTCCGTTTCCCCCGTCCTTCCGCGCTTATTACACCCCTCGCTCCCTTGTTCCCCCCTGTCCCTCCCGTTCCCCCCCTCTCCTCCCCTCTCACCCACACCCCCCCTCCTCCCTCCCTCCCGCCACTACCCCGCCTTCCCCACCTCTCCTCTCCCCCCCCCCCCCCCCTCCCCTGCAACCCTTGCCCCTCCCCCGACCGTCCGCTTCCCCGCTGTCGTTGCGCGCAGGCTGGCGGGCGGGGGCCTCGTTATAGTGAGCTTCAACGTGAGCGCGGCGGCGGCGGCGGCGGCAGAGGGCGCGGGGGCGAGGAGGGCGCGCGCGGCGGTGCAGTGGGTGTGCCGCGAGGGCGACCCGTGGAGGTGGGCGGACGCTCAGAGCGCGCCACACACCGCTGGCTCCAGCAACACCAGGCACGGCTGTAGCAGCAGGGCGGGGCGGGGCGTGACGTGGTGTGGCGTGACGTGGCACGGCTGTAGCGGGGATGCGGCATGTTTGCGGTGTTTTGGCGATGTGCCGGTGTTGCTGCCAATGGCGTGGCGTGGCGTGGCGGGATGGCGGGATGGCGGGATGGGGGGATGGGGCGAGAGCATGACATGCCGTTTCTTATTCTTCTTCCTCTTTATCGTCTCCTTGCCGTCCTGCAATGTGCTCACATTCCCACTTCCCCCCTCAACCCCCTCCCATCCCCTCCCCCTTTCTCATCAGTTCCAACCGCTCTGCTTCCCTTGTCTACCGTTCTTTCCGGTTCCTCTCTCTCGCCCACGCCCACCCTCTCCCCCTGCCCTCCCCGTCCGTTCCCCTTCTCTTCTCCAGCTGCCCTCACTCATCCATTCCATCTGTCCTCCCTTCCCTTCCTCCCCCCCCCCGTTCCCACCACCCACCACCCATTCCCACCCCTCTCCTCCTTCGCCCTGTCCTCTGCTCCGCCCCTCCCCCAGATACCTCCTCCACTGCGCCTCACCCGGCTGCCCAGCCACCAAGTCCTGCGAACGCCTCGCACCGAGCAGCACCGCTCTGCACCTCCACCATGCGGACTGGCCGCTGCTCGCAGCCGTGGTGTATCACGGCTCGCACAACCACCCCCGCCCTCCCGCGTGCGCCCCTCTGCCCCGCGCCACTCCCGCCCGCGCCACTCCCGCCCGCGCCTCTCCTGCGGCTCCCCCTGCTCCTGCCGCCCCCGCGTCTCTCACTTCCGCCGCGGCTCCTGCCCCGGGCCTTCTTGACCTTAACGCGTCTCCCGGGCCAGATCAGTCCGCAGATGCTGCTGCTGCTGCTGCTGCTGGGAGTGGTGGTGGTGCTGCTGCTGGCGGTGCTGGTACTGGTGCGGAAATCGCCTGTGCCAAGGGCGAGAAGCAGTCGGTGCAAAGCAGCGGGAGGAATACGCTAGCACCGCAGGAGCAAGGGGAGAAGCACGCGGAAGAGGCAGAGGCGGAGGTGGGGGAGGAGGGAGAGAAAGAGCTGTGGGGTGTGGGGGAGCAAGAGACGCGAGGGCAGGTGGCGTGGGCGGCGGGGGACGGGCCGGGGTGCAAGCTGCTGCAGCTGGTGTCGCGGCTGCGGTTCGAGATGGTGAGCGGGGCGAGTGAGGCGGCATGGCGCGAGACGCTCGAGGAGGAGGTTGCGGAGGGCGGTGTGTTGGCGGATCTAGCTAATGCCCTCCTTGCATGTATCTCCAATGCGGTCTCTGCCTCTGCCTCTGCTGCTGCTGCTGCTGCCGATGGTGGTGGTGGTGGTGGTGGCGCTGCGGCTGTTTCAGCCTCGCTTCTGTTGCCGCCGCTGCAACTCCTCCCCCCAGTGCGCGGAACGGACGCGTTCTGGGCGCTGCTGCACAGTGTGCTGGATGCGCTCTGCAGCATGGCCTCGCGCCTTCCCCGCCCCTCCGCGCCCGGGCGCGCGCGGAGCAGCGCGGAGGCGGAGAAGGGCGCGCAGGGGGAGAAGGGCGCGCAGGGGGAGAAGGGCGCGCAGGGGGAGAAGGGCGCGCAGGGGGAGAAGGGCGCGCAGGGGGAGAAGGGCGCGCAGGAGGGCAAGAGCGCGTTGGGGGGAGACGCAGGGGGGAGTGTGCTGGGGGGGAAGGAGGCCGTGGGTGGAGAAGGGAAGGCGGGGGAAATGGGAGGCGGGGGTGTGAGTGCGAGAGTGGAGTCTAAAGATTATCTGAGGGGGGACGATGCTGGGAGGAAACCAACGGATGGGAGTGTGATGCAAGGAAGCGTAGCAGACGGGAGTGTGGCGGATGGAAGGGCTTCTGGTGGAGGCGATGTGATGGGAAGGACGCGAGCAGCGCAAGATGTGCCGCCGCAGCTACAGCCGCAGGTACAACCCCAGCTACAGCCGCAGCTACAGCCGCAGCTACAGCCGCAGGTACAACCCCAGCTACAGCCGCAGCTACAGCCGCAGGTACAGCCGCAGGTACAGCCGCAGGTACAACCCCAGCTACAGCCGCAGCTACAGCCGCAGCTACAGCCCCAGCCTCAGCTGCAGCCGCAGCTACAGCCGCAGCTACAGGCTGAGCTGCTTTCAGAGGTGCAGGCTGGTGGTGTGGAACGAGGCGAAGCGGGCGGTGTAAGCGTGGAGATGAGAGCACGGACAGATGAAGCCGCTGCGGTGGCAGAGAGGCGGATGGAGGAAAGCAGAGAGGCAGAGGCGGCTCCATCCGCGCGTGCTGTGGTAGTGGTGGGACGGGCGGAGGAGACGGAGATGGTAACAAGGAATGGAGAGGAGACTGCCGAGAGGAAGCAAGAGAAGAAGGAAGAGAAGAAGGAAGAGAGAGACGAGGAGGGGAAGGACGGCAATGGAGGGGCAGAGCATGGCGACAAGTCATTGCTGCTCTCTGGCGGTTGTCGGACTATTCCACCCATGCGGACAAGCACTCGTGCTGCTGCTCCTGCTCCTCCTCCTGCTGCTGCTCTTGCTCCTGCTGCTGCTGCGGCGGCTGCTCCTGCTGATGCGGCTGCTGCTGCAACTGTTACCGTTGCCGCAGCTAACGGCACTTGCGATGCGAAGAGCAGCCGTGCTGCTGATGCAGGCAGCTCAGGCGCCAAACAATCTCTGCCAGACACGTCACCGCACCTGCCTGCAACACCGCATTGGTGCAACCCTCACCCGGCTGCACCGGCTGCGACGGTTTCAACCCCGGCCCTGGATTCATCACTGCGTGTAGCTCTTCCAGCACGACCAGCTGGCACTGCCAGTGCAGCACCCACGCAAACTGATCCAGCCGTAGCAGTCGCAGGAGCAGAAAGAGAAGGAGCAGGAGGAACAGGAGGAGCGGGTGGTGTGGCGGTGCATGCAGTGCTTGAGCAGATGGCTGCAGTGACTCGCCCCTCGCCTCTGGTCCTCATGTTGCAGCAAGTGCTGGCCTCGCAGCAACACTCTGCCGCACTGCAGCAGCACAGCCAGCAGCACAAGCAGCAACAGCAACAGCAACAGCAAGAGCAAGAGCAAGAGCCGTTCCTGCAAAAACAAGGAGGCGTGATGCGCTTGCCATGGCAACATGTGCCACAGCCACTACAACCGCCACTGCCACAGCTGTCACAGCCGCTAGAAGCACACCTGCCACAGCTGCCACAGCAACAGCAATGGCAACAGCAGCAACAACAGCATCCCAATCGAGATCAACAACTGCATCTGCAGCTGCTGCAGCTGTGGCAGCAACAGCAACAGCAGCAGCAGCAGCAGCAGCAGAATAACGAGCAGGGAGCAGCAGGAGCGGCAGTGGCAGCGGCAGCAGCAGCAACAGCAGCAATTCCCAATGTCAGTGTCCGTGCCAGTGCCAGTGCAGGCAGTGGTGCTGGTGGTGCTAGTGGTGCTGGTGGTGCTGGTGGTGCTGGTGGTGCTGGTGGTGCTGGTGGTGCTGGTGGTGCTGGTGGTGCTGGTGGTGCTGGTGGTGGCCGCGATTGGCTGTGTGAGAATATCGCACCGGCTGGTGGTGGTGATGATGGTGGTAGTAGCGGTGACATTGACATTCACGACTTTCCGGCACCTCAAGAGCAGCCAGTTGCTGCACACTGCGACAGTGACAGCAGGGGCTTGTTTTTAAGACGCCTTAAGGAAGGTGGTGATGTGCTTGTGAAGGCTCAAGTGCAGCCGGGCTCTGCTCGGCATGACAGTGGCAGCAAGGGGTTGGGTCAAGTGAAGGTTGAAAGCTGGAGGAGTGCGGAACACCAAGGGATTGACTGGATGCATCATCAGCTTGCGATTCCAGGCAGAGGGCTTGCAGTGAGGGGAGGCGGAGTGGGTGGGGGATGGGGAGAAGGAGGAGGAGGCAGGGAGGAGGTGAGTGGAGAAGCGGAAGTAGAAGGGGAGGAGGAAGAAGGGGAAGGGGAAGATGGGGCAGAGGAAGACGGAGACTGCAAAGGGGAGGTGGTGGAAGGGGTGTTTGGTGAAGCCATACAGTGTGATACTCCTGGTGCTGCGGCTTTCAAGACTGCTGCAACTGTTGGTGGTGGTGGTGGTGGTGGTGGTGCTGTTGCTGCTGCTACTGGGTTGGCTGGACCGAGCCGAAGCAACAGCAAATCAGAAAAAGTGGTTGACCCAGCCCGAAGCTACATTAACCTGCTCAGCAGCATGGGAGGAGGAAAAGCTCAGAGGGATGATGTGAGTCTAGATACTGCTGTTGCAACTGCTGCTATCGGCCCCACTGCTGCTGGCAGCGGTATCAGCACCATCAGGAGCATCACAGCAGCACTAGCAGCAGCAACAGCAGCAGCAGCAGCTCCAACAGCACCGCTACCACCGCCAACAGCAGCAACAGTGGCAACAGCGGCAGCAGCAGCAGCAGTAGCAGCAGCGGAGCTGGCAGCGTGCAGCAAGGGGCGAGTGCCGCGACTGCGCAAGTACGAGGAGTGTGTGGTGTGCGGCAAGCTGCCCCGAGGGGCCCTTAAGCTCGTGCACGACCATGCTTCTTCCTCTGCTTACGCCTCTGCTGCCGCCGCCGCCGCCGCCGCCTCCTCCTCCCGCCGCCGCCTTGTCGGCTTCTGCCGCTGTGCCAAGCGGTGAGTGCTCTGCTGGCAAACGTCTGGCTGTCCTGTCCTGTGCTGGTAGTATATGTGTGTGTGCGCCTGTGTGCCCAGCCCATGCACGCGTGTGCGTGTGACGGATATGCGCTGTCGTTGCGATCGCTCGCTTTTGCCCTTGTTTAAAGACGTCTTGAACCTCTTCTTCTGGTATGCATGCTCATAGCTTTGCCGTTCCTGTGGTTCTACTGCTGCTCTCCCACCTCCCCACCTCCCCACCTCCTCACCTCCTCTCACCTCCCCACCAGGCCCGTTCGAGCTGGGCGGAACGTGCTTGGGATCATGCCCGTCTGCACCGACTCCAATTCACACTCCTATGCCACGGCTTGCTCCTACTGACCTCCCATCCTCCCGCCCCCTCACCTCCCCACCAGGCCCGTTCGAGCTGGGCGGAACGTGCTTGGGATCATGCCCGTCTGCACCGACTCCAATTCACACTCCTATGCCACGGCTTGCTCCTACTGACCTCCCATCCTCCCGCCCCCTCACCTCCCCACCAGGCCCGTTCGAGCTGGGCGGAACGTGCTTGGGATCATGCCCGTCTGCACCGACTCCAATTCACACTCCTATGCCACGGCTTGCTCCTACTGACCTCCCATCCTCCCGCCCCCTCACCTCCCCACCAGGCCCGTTCGAGCTGGGCGGAACGTGCTTGGGATCATGCCCGTCTGCACCGACTCCAATTCACACTCCTATGCCACGGCTTGCTCCTACTGACCTCCCATCCTCCCGCCCCCTCACCTCCCCACCAGTCCCGTTCGAGCTGGGCGGAACGTGCTTGGAATCATGCCCGTCTGCACCGACTCCTCTGCTGACGGCGATTCGCTCCCGCATGCCCTGCAGCAGCAACAACACCAGCAGCAGCAGCAGCAGCAGCAGCAGCAGCAGCAGAGCCAGGGCGCCAGCAGTCCTACAGCTGCAGATGGCAGTGCGAGCAGCAGCAGTGCTTCAGCAGCAGCGGCGGCGGCGGCAGCAGCAGCGGCAGTGTCGTCGCGGCATGTGCATGCGGACGGGTGGTCGTGGCGCAAGTACGGGGAGAAGGCCATCTGTGGCGTGCAGCTGGGCATGCGCGGCAGGTGTGTGGTGGGGGTGTGTGTGGGTTTGTGTGTGGGTGTGAGTGTTGGGGGTGTGTGCGCATGTGGGGGTGTGTGTTGGGTTGTGTGTTGGGTTGTGTGTGCTTGTGTGTGCTTGTGTGTGTGGGGGGGGGGGGGGGGGGGGGGGGGGGGTTGTGATTGTGTGTGCGGGTGTGTGTGCGTACACGTACGTACGTGTGCATCAGAGTCCAGCACATACGTACAACAAGTCTACCAGGAAGACTTGTAACTAGGTCATAACACATCTCTCAACAACAACCGACCATCCCCTCTCTCCCCCCCACCCGCTCCCTCCACTCCACTCTCCCCTTTCCTGTCGCTGCCATGCCCCCAGGGAGTATTTCAAGTGCACAGTGCTCGCCTGCAAGTCTTGAGACGTCTCAAAAACCCTCACACCTCCACCCTCTCCCGTTTCCTGTCGCTGCCATGCCGTCAGGGAGTAGTTCAAGTGCACAGTGCTCGCCTGCACGTTTTGAGACGTCTCAAAAACCCTCACACCTCCACCCTCTTTCGTTTCCTGTCGCTGCCATGCCATGCCATGCCCCCAGGGAGTATTTCAAGTGCACTGTGCTCACCTGCACGGCTCGCAAGTTCTCCCACCGCCTCTCTCTCTTCCCGGCCTTTGCTGTCGCGTGGTATGAAGGCCAGCACAACCACCATCCCGCCATCGCCCCCCTAGACTCCACTGTCAACAACGCCTCCACCACCGCCACTGCGCCTGCTGCTGCTACTGTCACCGCCACCTCTTCTGCTGCCGCCGCTGCTGCTGCTGCTTCTTCTGCTGCTGCGGAAGCTTCTGCTTTTGCAGCTTCTCCTTCTCCGTTGGATCCTGGCACCTGGCAGGGTCTGTTGCGTGGACTCACCTGGCAGGCTGAGGTTTCACCTGACCATTCACCTGACGCCCTTGTTGCCCTGGCAGCAGTGGCACTGGGCAAGGCCACAGGCAGACACGTGGCAGCTGCTGATTTGCCGGAGGTTGCAGCGATGGCTGTGCGTGTGGTGCGAGCGAATAAGGCAGCTGTGAGTAAAGGGGGGAAGGTGGACGGTGGGAGAAGGGGGGGAGGAGGAGCAGGAAAAGGAGGAGGAGGAGGAGGAGGAGGCGGAGGAGGAAACGGGGAGGGGGTTGGAGAGGCAGGAGGACGAAGGATTGGGGACTTGATAGTTGGGGGAATGGGGGAGGAGGAGGGTAAGGCGAAGAGTGTGTGTGTGCTTGTGAAGCAGAGCGATGGGAAAGCTGCCGTGAGCGGGCGGCTGAAAGAGGAGCAGGATGGGCGTGACTGGAGCAGGTTGCACCTGGTGAAGGCCGAATCTACTGCTCCTGCTTTTGCTGCTCCTGCTGCTGCTGCTGCTGCTGCTGCTGCTGCTGCTGCTGCTTCTGCTGCTGCTGCTGCTGCTGCTGCTGCTGCTGCTGCTGCTGCTGCTGCTGCTGCTTCTGCTGCTGCTGCTGCTGCTGCTGCTGGCAGTGCTACTGCTGGAAGGGCGACAACCTCTCCCTCCTGTGCCACCAACACCAGTGCCACTGCCACTGCCACTGCCACTGCCACTGCTGCTGTTGCCACCTCCCCCCTTGGAAAGAAGGCCAGTGCTGCAACAGATTTCCTGAGAGTAGCACCGCTACCACCTGTCGCAATGGCACTGCCTCCTTTTCGCCTTCCGGTTATTGCTCCTTCCAATTCTATCTCTCGCCCTGCTACAGCTGCTGCTGCTTCTGCTGCTGCTGTTACAGCCTCTGTGGCACCGCCTGCTTCAGTTGCAGGCGCTGCAGCTATTGCTGCGGGAGGGGCGGTATCCGAGGGTGGAGGTGGAAGCATGGATGGTCGGAGCACGAGGGCATTGACAGCAGCAGACAGCCTGGCCGTGTGGCTGGCATCTCTCACCTCCAACACAGCGAATACCAGCAACACTAGCAACACCGGCAACACCGGCAGCAACAATGGTATCAACTGCAAGAATGGAAACAACGCCAGCAGTGCCAGCAACAGCAGCAATGGGAGGGCTTCTGCGTATGCCTCTGCTTCAGCCTCTGCTCCTTCTTCTGCTTCTGCTTCTGCGTCTGCTGCAAAGGGACCATCAGGCAGCCCTGCTTCCGCCGAACCTGGTGTGCGAGGAAGTTTCAACAGCCTGGGAAGCAGTGCACGGAACGCTGAGCGTATGAGCTGGGGCTGTGGTGTGGCAGGGGGGGGGAGCGCACACACTCTGGGGAGCTCGCCGGGTGTGGCTGGAGGAGGGGGAGGGGAAGCATGGCGTGGGGGTTTCAGAGGGGTGCAAGGGGGGGAAGTGCAGGGGATGGCGCAAGGTGGAGTGAGGATGGTGGAGAGTTTTGAGACGTTTCAAAAGATGGCGCAAGGTGGAGTGAGGATGGTGGAGAGGGGGCTGCAAGGAGGGGTGCATGGGAGCGTGAGTGGGGATGCAGCGATGGTGAATGGGGCAAGTATGGCATGGCTGATAAGCAGACTTGCAGCCTTGGGTGCAGGCAGGATTGCTGGTCCTCAAGCTCTGTATGCTGCTACTGCTGCTATTGCACCAGCTACCACTACCACTGCCACTGCTCTTGCTACTAATGCTCCTGCTACCGCCCCTGCTGCTGCTTCTGTTGCTGCTTCTGCTGCTGCTCCTGACCGTGTCACTCCTATCCTTTGCAGCACCGCCCGTTCTGCCGTAGAAACAAGTACTCTTGCACAAGAGAGAAGGAGCAGGCAGCCACATCTCCTTCCCCCCCCTCCTGCTGCTCCTCCTGCTCCTCCTCCTTCTGTGCCTGCGTCTCTTAGTGCTCCTTCTCCTTCTCCTCCTGCTTCTGATCGCCCTCCTCCTCCTGCTGCTGCTGTCAGCTGTGCCGGCACATACACTGATGCTGTTGCAGTGCGGCTGGTAGCAGCAGCAGCGGCAGCAGCAGCAGCAGCGGCAGCAGGAGGAGGAGCACCAGGGGCGTCAGGAGCGGCAGGAGCGGCAGGAGCGGCAGGAGCAGGGGCGAGAATGCCACCATCAACCCAACCAATTGCCGCTCAAACACAACCAGCCTCACCAACCCCTCGATTCCCACCATCTCTTCAAATCCCACGGGCAGCACACGCAGCACCACCACCAACACCTGCACCACCACCGACCCCTACCGCACCAGTTGCTGGCCCAGCCTGCGCGCCTGCCCGATCTATTCTCTCTTCTGCGTCTCTTGCCCCTCGCCCCCCTCCTCCCCCGTCACCTGCGGCAATCGCTGCGCTGGCTGCTGCGTGTGCCCTCAAGCTGCTGCCGTGCCAGCAGCAGCTGCAGTTGGAACGGCTCGCACAGGGGGTGCAGGGGGTACAGGGGATGCAAGGGGCGACACAAATAGCACAGGCAGCGCAGCAGGATCAGCTACAACAACAGTACAACTTGTTACGCCAGCACGGGCTGTTGCCGCCGCCGCCGCCGCCACAGCAGCAGCAGCAGCAGCAGCAGCAGCAGCAGCAGCAGCAGCAGCAGCAGCAGCAGCAGCAGCAGCAGCAGCAGCAGCAGCAAGGGCAGGAGCAGGGGTGGCAGGGTTCGCAGCTGCGTGGCCGAGCAGGGGAGCTAAGGGTGCAAGAGACAGGGCAGCGGCTGTCCTTTCTTACGGCGCCTGTGTTAGAGACGCGCACAGGGGAACAGTGGCTTTCACTGAAGATGGGGAAGGGTGCAGGGGAGGCAGGAGTGCGGGGGGTGAAGGGGGGGAGGGAGAGTGGAGGGCAAGAGGGGAGAGTGGGTGAGGGGGCAGCAAGACATGGAATTGTGGATCTATCTCTTGAATTGGGTGTTTGCAGGGGCGGTGGTGGGGTGGGTTGACCTCCAAGTCCATGTAGCCTTTGAGTCGACTTGAGTGGGGAGAGCGAGTGCGGCGCCGAGGAGGTGTTTGCTTGCAGTCTTATAATCTAAGGGGCTTAGAGACTAACGAGAATGTGGAGACTAGGTCAAAGGAGGGGGATACAACTAAAGTGTCGAGAAAGTTTGGTACCCCCTAATATGCAACTCACTAGAGCATATCTATATTTACAAACATAGTTTGACACACCCCCATAGGCTAAGTGAGGGGCATCAAAACAAGCATGACATGCATGTGGTCACAAGACCAGTCTAGAAAAGAAACACAGCAAGCTCAAGGTGGATCACGAAGTCACCACACATTCTGAGCACAAATAAGAGGCCACAAGGCCTGCTCAAGAGTTTGCAAACATACTGTATATAGAAGTAGAGCAAGCAACAAGAGACAAAACTACTGTAGCCAAGAGCCTACGTCAACAAGGCCTAACTCCAAACAAAACCAGTGGTGGTCACCAGGCGGAAGGGCTTTGGTGAAGTCAGCAGTGTTGGCCTCTCAGGCCACGAAGTCCAAGCGTGCCTGGCCACGTCGCTGCAACTCTCGCAGGAGAAAGTACCTGACATCGATGTGCTTCCTTCTGCTCTCCAGTCGAGGCTCTCGACACAGGAGGATCATGGCCTTGTTGTCAGCGAACAAGGTCGGTGTAGAGTGTTAGAATAAGCAGGAATGAATGATGGACTAGGTAGCATGCATGAGTACAAGTACCTAACCCTAAAGTGTTGTACCCCTTGTAGGCTAACCCACTATAGCCTAGAGATAACACAAACATACAGTTTGACACACCCCCATAGGCTAAGTGGGAGATAGCAAACACAACAGACAGTCACAAGACCAGTCAAGCAAGAGAACAAGCAAAGCAAAGCAAAGCAAAGCTCAGGGTGGATCTCAAGGACACCACACAATCTGAGCACAAGCAAGCGGCCACAAGGCCAGTTCACATGCAGAGTTATAATAGCAAGGCAGTACACTGATCACAACCTAGCAAGAGTAAACAAGCAGGTATAAAGATATATATCAGTGTACAACAAGAGCAAGTCAAGCAACCAGCAGGTGAGGCAGAGTGGGCACAAGCCCTAGAACAGTGCAAAAACGCTGATGATCACCAGACCCAAGGGCCTTGGTGAAAACATAACCATTGTTGGCCCGAGAGGCCACGTAAGCAAGGCGCAGCTGACGACGCTGCTGCAACTCACGCGCAAGGAAGTAGCGAAGAGCAATGTGCTTCGTTCTATGCTCCAGTCTCTGCTCGCGACACAAGGCAAGCATTGCATTGTTGTCGACGTACAGAACTGGAGGAGAACGAGGTCGCTCCCCCAAGTCGGTCAGCAGGTAGGTCAGCCAGCGTAGCTCCTGTGCGTAGATCTCGGCCTCACAGCTGGAACCAAGCACAGAAGAAGAACGAGTGGACCTCCACGAGACAGAACCAGAGCCAAGACTAAAGGTGTAACCCTGTGACGAACGCTGAGTCGCCTGGTCGTCGACCCAAGAAGCGTCAGAGTGTCTTGTGAGGACCACCGAACCCCGTCCTCCAAGCACGAGCCCCATGCCCGATGTGCTGCACAAGTAACGCAGTACCCTCTTCGCAGCATCAAAGTGCACCTTTCGGTGTCTACCGGGTGCCACGTAGCGAGCCAGAAGGCTGAGAGGGTACGCGAGGTCAGGTCGTGTGCACGTCATCAGGTACATGAGGCAACCCACAAGCTCTGGGTACGGACCACTCGGCTCTACGGACTCATCCGAAGGTGGAGCTGAGAGCGAGTGGCCGGTAGCCAGAGGAGTGGGCTGTGGCGAGGAGTACGTGAAGCGGAAGCGCTGAAGGACCTGGTGCACCATGTGTGACTGAGTGAGGGTGATGGTGCGCCGTGGTCTGTCCCGGGTGATCTGCAAGCCAAGATAGCTCCGCAGCTCACCCAGGTCAGTGCAGGTGTGTCTCTCCTGCAGCTCCGCCTTCACTAGGGCCAGTGCCTCAGTGTCAGCAGTAGCAAAAACCAAGTCGTCGACGTACACGAGGATGTAGAATGGCGGCAGAGTAGTGTCGGTGCGTAGAAACAGCGACGGGTCAGCAAGGAGAAAACCCAAGAGCCGCAAGTGTCACCCTCAGTGTGTCGTGCCACTCGCGGGGCGCCTAACGCAGGCCGTACACTGGTCGCCGTAGGCTCCACTGGGTACCCTCAGGAAACGACCCAGTGAAGCCCTGTGGATGGCGCAACCAGATGGCCTCGTAAAGGCTACCCTGCAAGAAATCTGTCGAGAAGTCGACAGAGTGCAGCTCGTAGTCACGCTGAGCTGCAACGTGTAGCAACACCCGAAGAGTGGTCATCTTCGGGGTGGGGGAGAAGGTCTGAAAGAAGTCGACCCCCTCACGCTGACTGAAGCCTCGAGCAACGTAACGTGCCTTGAAGGCAGGCGGAGAACCCGGCGGCCGCTTCACCCTGAAAATCCACATGCCACTGACGATGTTCGCCCCAGGTGGGGGAACCTCGTCGACGTAGGTGCCTGTGGACTTCCAGGAAGCCATCTCTGCGTCCATGGCTGTCTGCCACTGAGAGGAGTACTCACCCGAAATCGCCTCCCTGTAGGAGCGCGGGGTGGGGATGTCAAGTGCATCCGGGTCTCCCTTAGGGGCAAGCAGCATGGTCGCGTGATGGGGTGAAGCGGCAGCAAGGCACTCCAGCTCCTCCTGTCTGTCCTCAAGAACGTCACAGCCAAGGGCAGTACAGCCAAGAGCAGTCTCACCCCCGACGGACGGAGGACAGGCAGGGACAGGGTCAGAGACAAGACTCGCAAGGTAGTCGAGGCGGTACACAGCAGCAAAGTCAACGAGCTCAGCTACTAGGGCAGACGCAGCAGGAGACGAGAACGTAGGGTCCGTCACAACGGTAGCAAGAAGGCGAGTAGCAGTCGGACTGGACGCACGAGCAAGGTCAGACGGAGGGTCAGCAACGTCAGGCAGAGAGGACGCAGGAGGTAACGGTAGTACAACACGCTGAGGAACAGAGGAAGGACGGAGTGTCATATCGTGAGTGCCGGGGACAGCCGGAGCACGTGGACGACGAACACGAGGAACATGAGCACGGACAGCAGCTCTAGGCTCAGGCTCCAGGTCAAAGCTAGACTCAGGCTCTCGACGCTCAGGGGTGGAAGCACGAGTCTCAGGCTCTCGACGCTCAGGGGTGGAAGCACGAGTCTCAGGCTCTCGACGCTCAGTCAGGGACTCTGACACCGCAGTGTAAGGAGCAGGAGCAAGCAGTGGGGAGTGTGGTAGCAGCGGTGGCTGTGACTGGTCCGCCGGTGGACACAGCAACGGAGGAGTAGTACCTGCCACAGGGAAGCCAGTAGCACCTGGCGGAAGACTGAGAAGGTGGCGAAGAGCACCAGTAGCTCCCGTACCTCCAGCACGAGCAGCTCCTCCAGTACCCCCAGCAACACCTCCAGCACCAGTAGCACCAACACCTCCAGCACCACGAGCTCCGACAACGCCAGCACCTCGAGCACCAGTAGTACCTCCAGCACCTCCAGTGCCTCCAGCTCCAGCTCCAGCGCCTCCAGCACCAGTAGTACCTCCAGTACCTCCCGTGCCAACAGCTCCAGTAGCACCTCCAGCACCTCCAGCACCAGCAGCACCACCTGCTCCGGCAGCTCCAGCACCTCCAGTACGAGCACCTCCGGGACCAGTAGCTCCAGCACCTCCAGTACCTCCAGCACCAGCACCTCCAGGGTCAGCACCTCCAGCACCTCCAGTGCCTCCAGCTCCAGCTTCAGCGCCTCCAACACCAGTAGCACCTCCAGTACCTCCCATGCCAGCAGCTCCAGTAGCACCTCCAGCACCTCCAGCACCAGCAGCACCACCTGCTCCGGCAGCTCCAGCACCTCCAGTACGAGCACCTCCGGGACCAGTAGCTCCAGCACCTCCAGTGTCCGCACCTCCAGCACCTCCAGCACCAGCAGCAGCTCCAGTACCCCCAGCACCAGCAGCACCTCCAGCACCAGCAGTACCTCTAGTACCTCCAGTAGTACCTCCAGCACCTCCAGCACTAGCAGCACCTCCTGGACTAGTAGCTCCAGCACCAGCCGGACCGTACCCTCCACCACCAGGACTGCCTCGCCGAACGACCCATGCACGAATCGCCTGCGGCGAGAGCGTCTCAAGTAGAGCAGGCTGCGGTGGCTGTCCAGCTCCAGTACCTCCAGTAGTGGTAGCTCTAGCACCTCCAGCACCAGAAGCACCTCTAGTACCCCCAGCTCCAGCACCTCCAGCACCAGTAGCAGCTCCAGTACCTCCAGTAGTACCTCCAGGCCTAGTAGCTCCAGTACCTCCAGCTCCAGTACCTCCAGAAGGACTCGCAGCACCCCCAAAGTCAGCACCCGAAGTCTCAGCACCCCCAGAGTCAGCACCCAAAGTCTCAGTACCCCCAGGCTCAGTACCCTCAGGCTCAGTACCCTCAGTCCCAGCACCCGCAGGCTCAGTGCCCTCAGTCCCAGCACCCTCAGGCTCAGTACTCTCAGTCCCAGCACCCGCAGGCTCAGTACGCTCAGTCCCAGCACCCGCAGGCCAGGACACTCAGTCCCAGCACCCGCAGGCTCAGGACCCTCAGTCTCAGCTCCAGTGTCCACTGCAGAAGGCTGCAGAGGCGGGAAACCGGGGGGGGGTAGCCAAACGAGGAGAGCAGTCACCCCCAGACGTACCACTCCCAGGCCCAGCTCCAGCAGCCTCAGCTCCAGAGTCCACAGCAGTAGGCTGCGGAGGTGGCGAAGACGGCCGAGGCGGGAAACCCGGGGGGGTCTCCAAGCGAGGAGTGTGGCGAGTGGTCGCCGTGTCGTCGGCGACGGCGTCACCCCCCTCAGCTGAGTCAGAGGAGTCAGAAGAGATATCAACTGGCTCATCCAAGGGGGGTGGGTCTACCTGGGACACACCTGAGGGAGGAGGACCCTGTGGGGGAAGGGGGTCTACCGGGGGGGGGGACTGGTACCAGGAAGACAGGCGCGAGGGGGACCGGGTGGGACGCGTGTGGGTGAAGTCGGTAGTAACAGACCGACTCGTCGAAGGTGACATCCTGAGAGGACAGAACACGACGCGAGGCAGGGTGGTAGAACTGCCAGGGTGGAGCGTCGGTGGGGAAGCCCAGGAAGACACAGCGGAGAGTGCGAGGAGAGAGCTTGCTCGCTTTGGTATCGCGAACAAGGGAGAGCGCGCCCCAGACCCGAAACGACGACGCATCACCAGGCTGTCCCGTCCAACGGAGTGTGGGCGAGGTCTCTGGAGCAGAGACACGGGGCCAGAGGTTGAGCTGATGCGCGGCATATCGGACCGCAAACGGCCACAGGAAATGGGGAGCAGCCGCATGGATCATGGAGGTACGAGCAACCTCCATGATCAGGCCAATGCGACGCTCAGCGATCCCATTTTGCTGCGGAGAGGCCGGAAGCGTGAACGACTGGCGGATGCCCTCATACTGACAGAACGTCTCAAGGACGCCAGAGGAGAACTCACCACCCCTGTCAGAGTGCAGACGCAGGACTGGGAAGTCCTGCTGAAAGCGCTCGTGCAGCTGGAGACGAGCAGCACGGATCCAGGGGATCAAAACACCGCTGACGTCCGCCTTGCGATGCAAGGGGAAGACTGTGGTGTAGCGTGTGTAGTCGTCAACAACCAGCAAGAAGTAGCACTCCAGGTCCGTCCCACCGACTGGGGCCGGGCCCCACACGTCCAGGTGGAGAGTCTGCAGAGGAGCAGTGGTCGGAGGAAACTCGGAGGAGTGAGGAGCGGCGCGCTGCCGCCCCTCGACGCAAGGAAGGCACGGCGGCGCAAGTGAGCGCGGGAGGGGGGGCAGGGTCCTGGGGAGGCCAGAGACAAGGAGACGGGAGTGCATACTGCGTAGACGCTGCAGGGAGGGGTGACCAAGACGGTGGTGCCAGCGCTGAGTCTCGTGCGTGAGTACTCTGCACGAGCAAGACGCAGCGAACTGCCCCGACGCAGACGCCCGACTCGACGCAGCCACCTGACCTGACTCAGCCACCTGTGCAGACGCAGTGGTCAGTGTGTACAGACTAGACACAGGCTGTCGAGTGAACGTAGCCAGGTGACGGCCAGTCCGGAAGCACGTACAGATCGCCACACGCTGCCCTCCAGGAATAAAGGTATCAACCCAGACATCCTGAATGGCAGCGTTGCTCACCAAGTTCGTCGAGAACGTGGGGAGGTGGAGACCTGACAGAGAGCCGGAGGGGACTGCTGGACCGTGGAGGCTCTCGCAACTACTAGGGCCCCAGAGGGGTCAGCCAGTGAGACTGGGACAGGCGCTGTGAGTGGTGTGACTGTGGTGCAATCACGAAAGAAGCAACGTGATGCGCCTGAGTCAAGCGTGAAAGTGTGCAAGACCTCAGCTGAGGCAGGACCTGTGGTAGGAGACGCACTAGCACCTAGAGTGTCGGCAGACCCACGGGCACCTAGAGCTGCAGCAGACTCACTAGCACCTGGAGTAGCAGCAGACTCACTAGCACCTGGAGTAGCAGCAGACTCACTAGCACCAAGAGCAGTAGTCTTAACAAAACGATAACCTCCACCACCAGGACGACCTCGCTGAATAACCCACTCACGAAGCTGCTGAGGGGTGGGGTTGTCCGGGAGAAGCAGTGCCCGCTGCTGTCCACCCCTGACCGCAGCAACTGCCGCGGAAGTGGCCATGACAGACAGTGACGGTCAGGAGTAGGTCCAGCACCTCCACCTCCTACAGCACCAGCAGCACCCCCTACACTCCCAGCAGCACCTCCACCAGCAGCAGCAGTAGCACGAGTAGTAGCAGCAGTAGTAGTAGCAGCAGCAGCATTAGTAGTAGTAGTTTTTTTTTTTTTTTTTTTTTTTTTTTTTTAGGGTTTAGGGTTGCGCGCGGCCCACGGGCTGCAGGGGCGACGCGCGGCTCGGCAGGGCGGCGCGCGGGCTGCAGGGGCAGCGCCCACGGGCTACAGGGGCGACGCGCAGCTCAGCAGGGCGGCGCGCGGCTCGGCAGAGCGGCGCCCAGGCTGCAGGGGCGACGTTCGGCTCGGCAGGGCGGCGCGCGGGCTGCAGGGGCAGCGCCCACGGGCTGCAGGGGCGACGCGCGGCTCTGCAGGGCGGCGTACGGGCTGCAGGGGCAGCGCCCACGGGCTGCAGGGGCAACGCGCGGCTCGGCAGGGCGGCGCGCGGGCTGCAGGGGCAGCTCCCACGGGCTGCAGGGGCGACGCGCGGCTCGGCAGGGCGGCGCGTGGGCTGCAGAGGCAGCGCCCACGGGCTGCAGGGGCGAACGCGCGGGCTGCAGGGGCAGCACGCGTGCCACAGGGGCAGGCACGGCTGCAGGGGCAGCACGGTCGCAAGGGCAGGCACGGCTGCAGGGGCAGCACGGTCGCAGGGGCAGGCACGGCTGCAGGGGCAGCACGGTCGCAGGGGCGAGTACGGCTGCAGGGGCAGCGCGGTCGCAGGGGCAGCACGCGGGCTGCAAGGGCAGCGCGGCTGCAGGGGCAGCGGAGGAAGAAAATTTTACGGTTAGGGCAGGGCGGAACGTTCGGTGGGCCCTAGGAACGATTCTGCTCTAATACCATGTTAGAATAAGCAGGAATGAATGATGGACTAGGTAGCATGCATGAGTACAAGTACCTAACCCTAAAGTGTTGTACCCCTTGTAGGCTAACCCACTATAGCTTAGAGATAACACAAACATACAGTTTGACATAGAGCTCGGCCGCTCACCAAGGTCGGTGAGCAAGAAGGTCAACCAGCGAAGCTCCTACTTGACACAGCTCCAGCGCCCAAGCTGAAGCAGTAGCCCTCAGTGGACCTCTGTGTCTCCACGTCGTCGGCGTAGGAAGAGTCGAAGTGACTGGTCAGTACAACTGGCTGTGTCCCTCCAAGCACAAGCCCCATGCCTGATGTAGTCGCCAGGTACTTCGCCACCCTCAAAGCAGCTGTCCAGTGAACAGGACGGTGTCTCCCAGTCGCAACAAAGCGAGAGAGGACGCTGAGGGGAAAAACGAGGTCAGGACGAGTACAAGTCATCAGGTACATGAGGCAGCCCACAAGCTCTGCGTAGGGACCACTATACTCAATGGCTCGTCGGGAAAAGGGACGGTGAGTCTGTGGTCAACGGCAAGAGGAGTGGGCTGTGTGGTGGAATGCTGAAGCCCGAACCGCTGAAGGACCTGCCGCACCATGTGTGACTGTGTCAGTGTGATGGTGCGAGCGGCTCTGTCCCTGGTGATCTGCAAGCCAAGGTAGCGGCGCAGCTCACCAAGGTCAGTGCATGTGGGTCTCTTCTGCAGTTCGGACTTCACCTCAGCCAGTGCAGTCTTGTCTGCTGTAGCAAAGACCAAGTCGTCGACGTAGACGAGGACGAAGAAAGGTGTGGGCCCAGAACGAACGAACAGCGACGTGTTGGCGGACGAAGGACGAAACCCGAGGGCAGCAAGAGTAGTGCGCAGCGTGGCGTGCCACTCACGGGGCGCCTGGCGGAGACCGTAGACTGGTCGCCTCAGGCTCCACTGGGTACCAGGCGGGAAAGTGCCAGTGAAGCCAGGAGGACGACGCAACCAGATCTCCTCGTGCAGGCTGCCCTGGAGAAAGGCAGTGGAGAAGTCGAGGGAGTGCAGCTCGTAGTCTCGCTGTGCTGCAACGTGAAGTAACACCCGAAGAGTCGTCATCTTCGGGGTCGGGGCGAAGGTCTGGAAGAAGTCAACTCCCTCATGCTGACTAAAACCTCTAGCCACGTAGCGCGCCTTGAAGACAGGCGGCGATCCAGGCGGCCGCTTCACCTTGAAAATCCACATGTCGTCGACTACGTTCGTCCCAGGTGGGGGAACTGCGTTGACGTAAGTGCCTGTGGATCTCCAAGACGCCATCTCTGACTCCATGGCCGCTATCCACTGAGAAGCCCACTGCCCTGACACTGCCTCACGGTACGTGCGAGGAGTCGGTATGTCAAGGGCGTCAGGGTCTCCCTCAGGAGCTAGCAGCATGGCACAGAGATGGGGAGAAGCGGCCGCCAAGAACTCCAGCTCAAACTGCCTGTCCTCTAGGACGTCACAGCCAAGGGCAGACTCACCCCCGGCGGACAGAGGACGGGCAAAGTCAAGGCGACAGTGGCAGACAGAGCCGAGACAGACGATGGAGAGGCACGAGGGTCCGTGACTAGAGAGGCGAGAACACGAGTGACAACAGGACGGGTGGCACGGTAGTAGTTAGTGATAGGGGTAGAGGTGGAGGCTGTAAGAGACGACTCAGGAGGTGACGGAAGAACAGACTGAGACGGAGAACGACGAGGACTCGAATGAAGTAAAACAGTGCGGAGGTCGTCAAAAGGAGACGAGGGACGTGCACGAGCGGGACAGCGAACTGTCCAGTCGTGCGGGACAACCGGAGGAGACAACTGTGACCGAGGAGGAGAAAAGACAGCCGGAGAAGAGTTCGGGGGGGGTAACGTAGGACTGTAAGCAGGAGGAGACAGTGAGCGGTCTGGAGGAGAGGAAGGAACTCCAAGAGCCCGAAGGCCACTCACAGGTGGAAACAACGGCCGCAAGGGCGGTGGGTGCTGCGGCTGCGGCGGCTGCTGCTGCTGCTGCTCCTGCTGCTACTGCTCCTGCTCCTGCTGCTGCAACTCCTGCTGCTGCCGCTCCAGCCCCAGCCTCTCCTGCTCCAACCGCTCCCGCTCCTCGCGCTCCAGCTGACGAAGCCTCTGGAAACTCGTCGGGTAGCGGTGGGGAGGTGGGGTAGGCGCCACAGTAGCAGCGCCTTCAGCTCCAGTCTCCTCAGAACTAGCACCTCCAGCTCCAGCACCCCCAGAACTAGTGTCCCCAGGACGAGCACCCCCAGAACTAGCACCGCCAGAACTAGCACCGCCAGTGCCAGCACACCCAGCGCGAGTACCTTCAGAACGAGCACCTCCAGCGCCAGTAGCCTCAGCTCCAGCACCCTCAGAACTAGTTCCTCCAGCGCCAACTCCCTCAGCTCCAGCACCCTCAGAACTAGCACCCCCAGCCTCCGTGCCCCCAACACCAACACCCCCAGAGTCTACTGCAACCTGTCGCGGTAGTGCCGAAGGCCGCTGCGGTGACTGTGAGGAAGACTGTGGGGAAGGAGACGGTACCTGACGTGCTACCGAGAGGAGAGGGGTAGCGTGGGACACACCAGACGGGGCAAAACCAGGGGGGGCGGGTGTAGCGGAGGAGCGGGAGCAGGAGGAGGAGAGGGGGCGAGGAAAGGGGAGGGGGGGGAACCGGGAAACCTTGACAGGGGTACCCGGTGTATTAGGACACGGACTCGCTAAACCGGACTTCACGAGAGTCAAGGAACCGGTGGAGGGGCGGGTGGTAAAAGGTGTAGTCAGAGGAGTCCACCGGGAAACCAAGGAAGACACAGGGGATGGTGCGGGCCGAGAGCTTGTCCGCAGAGGTGTCGCCGACAAGCGCAAGGCAGCCCCAGACAAGAAATTCCGACGCAACACCAGGGGACCCGGTCCAAAGACTGGTCGGTGAAGCCCCTGGCCGAGAGACACGTGGTCAGAGGTTCAGCTGGTGGGCGGCGTAGCGAACCGCGTAGGGCCACAGAAAATGGGGCGCACGGGCATGAATCATGGAGGTACGGGCAATCTCCATGACCAAGCCAATGCGGCGCTCAGCAACCCCATTCTACTGTGGGGACTCTGGAAGCATCTAGGACTGGGTGATGCCCTCCTCGCTACAGAATCCGCGAAGAATGCCGGAGCGAAACTCACCACCACGGTCAGAGTGAAGACAACTGACACGACGGCCACGTGTGGTCTCAGTAGCCAGCAACCACCAGATCAGAGTAGAAGTCACATCGGACTTCTTCGCCAGAGGGAACACGGTGGTGTAGCGGGAGTAGTCTTCAACGACCACTAGAAAGAAGCTCTCCCTCTCGGGCCCAGGGCGAGGGGCGAGGCCCCAGACGTCCAAGTGGAGAGTATGGAAAGGTGCAGTAGCAATGAAAGGGAGGAGGAGTGAGGAGTGGCGCGCAGCCGACCCTCGACGCAAGGAGTGCATGGCGATGCAGGCGAAGGAGGGAGCGACGGAAAGACACGCGGGAGACCTGAGACAAGACGCTGGCTAGCCATGATGCGGAGGCGTGGGAGGGACGGGTGACCAAGACGGTGGTGCCACAGGACTGTCGGGTGGGTGAGTGACCGACAGGAGCACGACGCAGCAACCTGACCGGACATAGCAACCTGACGGACACAGCAACCTGACCAGACACAGCGACCTGAGGGGACGCAGCTACCTGGGAGTGCTCAGTGTGCAGGACGTAGAGACCGGAGCGGGGCTCCTTGGTGAACGTGGCAAGAACGACACCAGTGGCAGCGTCCGAACAGACCGCAGTCCTCCCGTGCCCCAGAAAAGTAACTCTGATCCCTCTATCCTGGAGGTATCCTACACCCACCAAGTTCCGAGTGAACGAGGGGATGTGGAGACCTCTAAGGACACCAGAGGGGACAACCGGGCACGATAGAGTGGTAGAGCTGCGTGCAACTGCTGGTCCTGAAGTATGATCAGACAGGGCAACCGGAACTGGAGTAAGAAGCGGTGTGAGAGTCGTAAGGTCGCGGAAGAAGCACTGCGACGCGCCAGAGTCCAGCGTGAAGGACAGCGACGCCTCAGCCGTAGGTGCACCTGGGCTGGTAGCTACACAAGCACCTAGTGCGGAAACACAAGCACCTAGACTAGAGAGACAAAAAGCTACACTAGCAACAGACAAAGAACCTAAACTATGAACACGCGAGCAAACAGATCCAGCAGCACTATAGTCAACATCAGCATACATCACAGAAACAGAGTCTAAAACATAAACTAACTCTGCCGCAGACAAGTCCCACAAAGCAAGTCTACGAGAGCGAGCAAGCGGGGCCCAGTCCGGAGCGGGGCCAAGGCCGAACAGTGCGTGGACGCGGTCAGTAAGCTGCGCAAAGCACTGACCCAGAGCGTGGAAACGGCCACAGCGAAAACCCGCACGACCGCCTGTCTGAACCACGTACGGGCAGGGAGGCGGAGTGACACCACGCGACGCCGAGCTGGGCGGACCACCGCCACGACCAGCGCTCCCTGGTCCACCAGGTCCCCACTGCTTAGGCTGCTGCTGCACCTGCCGCTGAACCTGCTGCTGCGGCTGACCCTGCTGCTGCGGCTGTCCTGGCTGTGGCTGCTGCTGCTGGGACTGCTGCCGTCGCTGTGCCGTGTACCACGCGGCCGCACCAGCACCCTCTCCCGTCGGGCCCGCAGGCCCAGAGCCGCTCCCAGTGTCGCCTCCACCAGACGCATTAGTGTCACCAGAGCCTCCGCCACCCTCGCCACCACCACCAGCGCCACCACCCTTCCCCCCTCGCTTACCTCCCTTACCCCTGGACCGCCCACCCACAATGGACACGGCCGCAGTCTCCACATGAGACAGAGACGTAGTAGAGGCAAGAGATGCAGTGAAGGTGGGAAGCTGTGAGACAGTGCACCCCTGAAAGAGCGGGGGAACTACGGTGCCCGAGGCGGAGGCAACGGAGCGAATGTTGCTCTCGATGTCCTTGAGAGCGGTCTCAAGGACATCGATGGTGAGCTCACTAGGGTGCTTCCGAAGAAGCTCGTCACGGACAGGTGCAAGGCGGTCAGGGAGACTAGTGGCGATGAAGTGAATAGTGATCGCCATGGGCGGGGGGAGCAGTGCAAGCTGAGCCTCAGTACAAGCAGCACGGTAGCTACATTATTCCCCATCACATGGAAAATCTACCCCCAAACAGGCACCCCTTTCCCCCAATGCACCCGCGTGTTCCTCTTTGTGCCGGCACAGACCTAGACACTCCACCTACGCTATGCTCCCCCATCCCTTAGCCACCATCGGTTGTTGAGACGTCTCAACAACAGCCAGCACAGAGACCTGCCTTAGACACTCGTGCTATTCTGTGCTCCCACCTACCCCTGCAGCCGCCTTCTCCTCCTCGTCCCACTCGCGAATGGGGCACAGAAGGTGCGCGAGGATACAAGCGAATACCACCATCGCTACACTCGCCGCCGCCACCAGCGCCAGCGACAGCACCAACTTTGGGGAGGAGGAGGAGGAGGAGGTGGTGGTGGTGGTGGTGGTGGGAGGTGGAGGGGAGGTTTCAGGAGGGGGAATCGGGGCGGGAGTGGGGGAAGGGGACGGTGAGGGGGAAGGGGAGGGAGACGGTGAGGGGGAAGGCGAGGGGGAAGGGGAGGGAGAAGGTGAGGGGGAAGGGGAGGGGGAAGGTGTGGGGGGAGGAGAAGGAGCAGGAGAGGGGGAAGGCGAGGGGGAAGGGGTTGGGGAGGGAGTAGGTCCACCGGGTGACTGCAGGTATTGAACGAGTGCATAGGTACCCAGCCGTGGGGATGTGCACTCATAGCTAGAGCCTGACGTGCTGCTGCTGCTGCTGCTGCTGCTGCTCTTCTCTGCACGCGTCAAGACCGGCAACGTGCTCCCGCCAGCAGCCACACCCCCTCCACCCCCTCCTCCACCAATCACAGCGCAGTACATCCCACCATTATTATCATCACTAGTTCCCATGCGCCGTTCTTCCCCCGCTGCCTGTCCGCCTGGCTGCTCCCCTCCCTCCCCCCCTTCCACCGCCAGCCTCACCTCAATCCGCGCAGACCCTGGCGCCACCACCTCCCACGCCTCCTCCTCCTCCGCCCCAATCGTCTCCCCCGTCCCATTCCCGTCCGCCACTGCACTTGCCTCCCCGCTGCCGGGACCTGTGGCGGGGAGCGGAGGAGAATTTAGAGTCGACTCAGCAATCGCTCGCCCTCCGCCGGGACCTTTGGCGGGGAGCAGGGGGGAGAGGTCGAACACGCGGAGCGCCACGAGGGGACTCATGAGGGCGAGCGGGGTGGAATTTGCGCTCAACTGCGGGGCTTCCGACGGGGGGAAGCGGTAGTAGAGGAGGAGGAGGGGGGATTTGAAGGAGGGGGGGGCGGGGGAGGGAGAAGCTGCGGAGGATGGGGCGGAGACAGTGGAGAAACGGGGAGCGGAGGGGGAAGGAGAGTGGTGGAGCCCGCTTGTGGCGAAAGCGGCTATGGGGCCGAGAAAGCCGGCACGAGTGGCAGTGATGCGCACGCTGCTACTGCCCTTGCTTGGTTTTCTGGCCATAACATCACTGCTGCTGCTGCTGCTGCTGCTGCTGCTGCTGCTGCTGCTGCTGCTGCTGCTGCTGCTGCTGCTGCTGCTGCTGTCGCTGCTCCTGCTCCTGCTCCTGCTCCTCCTTCTGCTGCCGCCTTGGGCGCTGCTTTCACGGCTCTTCTTGCTGCGTCTCCGCGTGCTGGCGGGTTGGAAGGAGCAGGCGGGAGGAACGGTGAGCTCGTACCACCGGAATCCTGCCTTTTGCACCGCTTCTCGTTCCACCACTGCTGCTTCCACCACTCTACCACCACCACTACCGCCTTTCCCGTCGCTGCCACCGCCGCTGCCACTGTTGCTACCACCGACGCTACTGCTTCCCCCCACGCTCCCACCCCCACCGCCCCCACTCTCAACGCCCGAAGACTTATCCGGAGGAGCGCCGGACGGCACAAGAACCACGATAGACCCTTTCGGGAGAGTGTGGTTACCATCTCCCGTCGCAACACCGCCGGCCGTCGCATTGCCGCTGCGAATGGCGTCGAGGAGGGTCCACTTGGCTTGCTCCCACAGCATCTGCTGCAGCATCGCGAACCGGTACGCGTCGATCTCCGCCTGCGAGCCTGAGCCCGAGCCCGAGCCCGAGCGCGAGCCTGAGCCCGAGCCCGAGTCCCCCGCGACAGCCGGCGGGCCTGTTGAGCCGTCGCCCGTCGCTCCCGGAAGTTCCGGCACTGCCTGGATTGTAGATCTGCGCAACGAGCCTCTGGCGGCTCTTGGAGTTTCGTCTGGCGCTCCCGCGACTTCAGGAACTGCGGAAGTTCCGCCTGGTATTTTCTGCGCTGCCTGGATTGTCGACCTGCGCAACGAGCCTCTGGCGGCTGAAGCTCCGTCTGGCGCTCCCGCAAGTTGCGGCACTGCGGAAGCGGAAGCGGAAGCGGAATCTCCGCCGGGCCCTTCCAGCGCTGCCTGGAATGCAGACACGCGGAACGAGCCACTGGTAACTCTGGAAATCTCAGAGGTGTCACCTCCGCCGCTACCGCCACCGTCAGCAGCAGCTGCAGCGGCAGCAGCAGCAGCCGAGGAGGCACGAGTGATCTCGGCAGCTTCAGCGACAGTATTAGTACCGCTACTAGTAGTGCTGGTAGTGCTGGTAGTGCTGGTACTGCTACTAGTAGTGCTGGTAGTGCTGGTAGTGCTGGTAGTAGCGTCTTCTAGTGGTAAAACGGTATTAACATTACGAAGAGAACGATTGCGATTACCAGCAGCATTAGTAGTAATGGCGAATGAGGTCACCCGATTGGAGAGAGCCAACCGAGTCAACCGAGTCACGCCCGCACGACTAGTCTCCCTTTGCCTCGCGGCACCGCCCTGCAACCCGCTCGCTGCCGCAGAGTCCGCGATGTGCGCGCCGATCACCACCAGCACGACAAGTAGCAGCTCTAGCAGACGGATTGCATCAATGCGAATCTGAATGCGAGTGCCAAGGGAGTGGTGTTGAGAACGGAGTGCCTGCTTTTCATGCAGGAAAATGACCGTGGCGCCGTGGTGCCGGCTTGTCAACGAGTGCGGGTCTGGCTGTTGCACCAGCGTTGTTGGTATTAAGTGCCGCTTTCCCAGTGTCGCGGCTTGCAGCGTCTGCGCGTCCCGCGCCGCTGCGGCCCCAGCCATAGCTGCAGCTTCAGAACTTCGGAAGCCCGTCTAGCGTTGCGTCTCCTCTCTCAATCCTTCGCGGAAGGCCCCTTTACTAGTATAGTATCGAGCGTAACAGATTCAGCGCACTTGGCATAACATCACGTTCGAGTCAGTTCAGTTAGGCGTTTCAAATAGAGGAAGGAGCAACAACAATAAGCAGGCGGAATCGTGTGGAGCGAATTTGAGCAGAGCGGAGGAAAGAAACAAGAGCTCAATTACAAAACACACGCGACGGGACGGGACGGGATGTGTGTGCGCCTCATGATCAAAAGCTGGTCCGACGACGAACTCCTTTCCTGTGCTTCGATGCGATTGCAATGTGATGCGTGCAACACACAGTTCGCGAGTCGCGACTCGCGGCCGACGATTGTCGAATTCCGTAATTCACAATTATTGGCGTTCGTATCTCCTCGATAGTGCAAGCCAATAGAAAAAGAAAGGTATACCCGATATCGGGTCGGAAAACCAAAGTTAGACGAATACCTTAATCGAAAAGAAAAGGGAGACATGTCAGCCACAAATAACGTTACAATTCAGACTCATGCACACGCTATGTCACTTTTCTTGTTTCCAGCCCTACATCTCCAGAATTGAAAAAAAATCACGTAGCTAAAGCCCTCCTTGCTACATGTTGAACCCTTGCTAATTGCTAAAGACAACCGAAAAAAATATATAATCCTGGGCACCATATCGCTCCATTGCCATACGTCTGGATTATCATCGTCTCGCGTGACTCGTCATCCACAAGCCACCAACCCGTCAGTACTTATCATCCGTCTCATCCTCCGTAAACCGGGTCCTCTCATTCCCCGCCATCTCCACCTCCTGCAATTCCGCCCCGCCTCCAGGCCCCTCCCCTTCCCCATCCCCCCCACCATGCTCCTGCTCCTCCACCAGCTTCGAGTACGCACTATACAGCCTCCGCGACTTGATATACGTCACCACCCACACCACGAGCAGCACCAGAGCCAGCACGCCGCCCAGCGCGCCCAACAGCACATACTTCCCATTGAGCAGCTCCGCGGATTCGATATAAAGCGTCTGGACGCACGGCCCGACAATAACCGGAGCAGGGAGCTTGACAGACCCGTTGAGGTTGGGGTTGCAGGAGCCTTCCTCCTCGTACGTGTACGTGATGTTGTGGCGCCCGTGCACGTCTGCACACGTGCTGTTGCTCGTCAGGAATCCCGCGCAGGGCTGGCAGGGAATGTCGTCTGGCAGGGGCGCCTGCGGGTTGGGCTGGCACAGCTGCATAGGGGAGAAGAGAGGACGTGGAGAGAGGAGTTGGAGAAACGAAGAGGGGAGGGATGGACGAGAGGCGGATTGAAGCTGTGAAAGAGCAGTCAAGTGGGGTGGGTCAAGTGGAGACGACAAACTTGTTGACCTCGCAGTTGGGCACGATGGCCACAATAAATCTCTTTTCTACCTGATTCCTCTCTCTCTCAAACCACCTTCCCACCACCCACCCTCCCTCATCCCCCCCCTCCCTCTCCCCAACCAACCCACCTTGGACTCCTTCCATGTACTTGAACACAACAAACTTGTTGCCCTTCCAGTTGGGCACCACGACACAAAAATCCCTCACTAGCCAGTTCCTCCCTCCCCCATCCACCCCCTCCCTCCCCAACCAACCCACCTTGGGCTCCTTGTACTTGAAAACAACGAACTTGTTGTTCTTGCAGTTAGGCACCGTGACCATCCAACCCTTCCCCCTAACCCCCCTCATCCCCCTCGCGCCCTTACCCCCCGCGCCACCCGTCCCCCCACCCCACCCCGCACTGACCTTAGGCTCCTTGTACTTGAAGACGACAAACTTGTTGTTCTTGCAGTTGGGCACGGTGACCACAATAACCCAACCCATCCTTCCCCATCGACCCACTGACCATCGACCCAATAACCACTACCTTCCCATCCACCACCCACCTTAGGCTCCTTGTACTTGAAGACGACGAACTTGTTGTTCTTGCAGTTGGGCACCGTGACACAAAACTTCCTCACTAGTGAGTTCCTCCCTCCCCCATCCACCCACTCCCTCCCCACCACCCACCTTGGGCTCCTTGTACTTGAAGACGACGAACTTGTTGTTCTTGCAGTTGGGCACCGTGACCATCTCGTAGTCATCGTACGTGCACATGGGGCACGCAAACGCCGAGTACCACACCATGTCGTACGTGCACGACGTCTCGTTGCCAATAGGAATGATAGCGCCCGTGCGGTCCACCCATGAGGGGAAGGTCAGGGCTGGGTCCAGGGCTGCCTGTTGGCCCTTCTCTGTCCACGCCTCTGGCGCCCCATAGCCTGATGGGAGGAGGAAAGAAAGAAAAAAGAAAAAAGAGCGGTGTACTTTTGAAGGTGCTTCGGAAACAGACCACCCATGAGGGGAAGGTCAGGGCTGGGTCCAGTCCAGAGCTGCCTTTTGGCCCATCTCTGTCCATGCCTCTGGCGCCCCGTAGCCTGGCGGGTGGAGGAAGAGGAGGGGAAGGACGGGAGACCTTTTAAGGTGCCTCAAAAGCGGTCCACCCACAAAGGGAAGGTCAGGGCTGGGTCCAAAGCTGCCTTCTGACCCACCTTGTTCCACGCCTCAGGTGCGCCATAGCCTGATGGGTGAGGTAGAGCGATGAACGTGATATTGAGCTCACCTCACCGTCCTTCTCCTCCGCCACACACATACCACCCGTGTCCCCCATCACATTTCCGAGACAACTCAAAAGCTAAGTGGCTGTCAGTGAGGTGAGGAAGCAGCAGTGTGGGGTGGGGAAGCACGCACCGGCATTGGGGTCACAAATGAACGTGATCTTGAGCTCGCGATCCTTATCCTCCGACACACACGTGTCCCCCGTCATCGTCATCACAAACCCCCTGCGGAACAGCGCCGCACCCTGCCCCAGCGGCGACAGGTCAATCTTCTTCCCCAGGTTATGCGCCAGCCGGTGCCCCTCCCGGTTCTCCAGCTTCGTCGCAGGGTTTATCTTACACGCGTAGGTATTCATCGGAACCCCGCGCACGCTCGCGCACGTGCGGTTGGTCTTATCCCGGTCGCACACGTTCACGTAGTACAGAGACCCCTCGGACCGGTTCTTAGCCTTGGGGTTGTCAAAAATCGGGCCGAACATGCGACCGGGGTGGCGGCGGGAGAGCGGAGAGAGGTCGAAGATGGTGAGAGGGAGCTTGGCGTCTTCCTCAGAGGCAGGCGGGACGTAGGAGCAGTAGGAGGAGGGGACGGCCACGTCTCCGATGGTGCACTCGCTGCTGCCGGCTAAAGAGGTGGTGCCGGGACTGCAGGGCTGGCAGGATGCCTTGCTTCCCTGAGGGGAGGCAGATTGGGGGGGATTGAGGAGAGGGTGACGGGGGGGAGAGGGAGAAGATGGTCAGAGGCAGCATGGCGTCTTCTTTGGAAGCAGGCGGGACGTAGGAGCAGTGGGAGGAGGGCACAGCCTGCTGCCGGCTAGCGACGTGGTGCCGGGGCTGCACGGCTGGCAGGACGCCTTGCTTCCCTGGAGGCGGGCAGGTGGGGGGGGGGGGGGGGGGGGGGGGGGGGGATCGAGCAGCGGGAGACGGGATGGGGGGGGATGGGAGGGGGAGGGTGGGGCGGAGAGGTAGAAGAGAGGAGGGGGTGAGAGCAGGGATGGGAGAACTCCGGTATGGATGAGCGAGATGTGTCGATTTGCCACGGTGAATTGAAGTTGGGTGAGGGTGAGTGAGTCGACGGGTAGTACCACACAGCACAGCACCACACAACACCGCACAGCACCACGTACAAAGGGCATGTCGTTAAAGGTGTTGGGAGGGCAGGCGGAGCAGTTAGCAGTGAGCCCCTCGCTGTAGAACCCAGCAGGGCACTCCGTCCAAAACGAGCCCTGCCCCGCCAGCTCTGCCCCCTCCGGCACCGGCTCACAGTAGCTCGCACCTCCCCTTGTTGCCGCGTCAATCTGGAGTAAGGGATGTGTGCAGGTGTGGGATAAGAAGCACCGGAATGCAAAGCAGAGGGCTTCTGAGTTGAGATGTTTTGAAAGGCGCCCTCTGGCACCGGCTCACAGTAGCTCGCCCGCCCTTTCCCTTGCTGCCGTGCCGTGTCAATCTGCGCTATTGCATGAGGGATAAAGGTAAGGCACTGGAGTAGAGAGGAAGGGAGACAGCAGTGGCTGAATCTCAACAGTGTCGACCCAAAAGGCAGCCCGGAATGCTTGTCTTCCTAGCGGTTCAGGTATAAACGGGTTTTGAGACGTCGCAAAACGCAGGCAAAGGAACTTTGCAGCCCCACCCCTGCCATTCAACCATTCAACCATTCAGTAGGCGCACCCCTCCTTCCAAACGCACAACGCACACTTGGGGAGGGAGTCCAGAAGGCACAAGCGGTATTGCCTTACCACAAGCGGGTGATTGATTGGCGGGTGATTGGCAGGCACGAAAGACTGGCAACTAACCAGAATGTCATAAATAATGGCGCCGTCGGTGGTGTCGTTCTGCTGGTCCTGCAGCTTGATCCAGACCCACATGAGCGTGTGCTTGCCCTTCCTCAGCTCCCACGGGTCTGTTGTCGCCACTGTGTCCGGCTCGCCCTCCTCGTACCCCTCCTGCCGTGTGCGTGCAGCGTGTGTGGGCATGCGCGACAGTGCAGTGTGTACAGGGGGAGGGTGGAAAGGGGGGATGGGGATGCAGCATGCCAGGCAAAGGGCGTGGGGTGAATACAGAGGGAGGAAAGGGGGGTGGGAGGGAGGGAAAATACCTGTACAACATGCAAGGAAGGGGAGGGGTGCAGTGGGGGGGGGGGGGGATCGATGGGGAAAAGCAGAACATAGTAGCAATGATCTCAGGGCAGGCCAGCACGAGGTGGTTTCCTAGGTGCCTCATGTTGCATGCAAGGCAATGCGATGCGACACACACTTGTGCGGAACATCCCTGTGCTGCACTACACTGCGCCACACCGCACCACACCACACTGCACTGCACGGCACTACTAACCTCGCTGGCAATGCAAGGTTCGTAAAGGGCGTTAACGTAAAGAAGAGCCCTCGCTGCATGTCACCTTCTGGCAGGTGTGCTGAGTAGTTGCCTTTAGAGTCAACTCTAAAGTCACCTTGGCACCGCACTGCACCGCACCGCCCTACTATTAACCTCGCTGGCGACGACGAGGTCCTCATCGACGTAGAAGAAGAGCCCTCGCTGCGTGTCCCCTTCTGGCAGATGCGCCGAGTAGTTGAACGTCACCTGGCCGTCCATCTCCATGTCCACCTCGTACTTGAGCCACACCTGTGATGTGATGTGTTGTGTTGTGATGTGTTGTGTTGTGTGCATGGGTCACGTGTGGGCACGAAAGAAGTTGGTTTTTGAAACGTTTTGAAACGTCTTAAAGCCGAGTAGTTGAAGGTCACCCGACCGTCCATCTCCATGTCCACCTCGTACTTGAGCCACACCTGTGATGTGTACATGCATGCATGCGACGTGTCATGTTATGTTATGTCATGTCATGTCATATGTGGGAGGGGGGCCATGTGCATGCGTCATGTGCACACATGGATGGATGCAGACACACATGCATTCATGCACGCACATGGATGGTTGCACCCATGCATGCATGCATGCATGCACCACATGCGTCATGCAATCATGCACCCACGACACAAGGAAAGCACCACGCCGCCACTTAATCCCATCACCCCATTGCCGCAACCCCACATGCCCCAAACAAACCCCCCCACATAAAACCACATCAAACAGCCACAAACCCCAACGAACCACCGAACCCACACCAAACCGCACAAAACACACACCCGCACTGCCCCCGACACCCGGTGGTAAATCCCTCAGGCATTCCCCATCCGCACCAAACCCACAAGAAACCGCACTGAAGCACTCACCGAGACAGACTGGCCATGGCCCACGCCCGACTCGAGGCGCTCATTGACCACGTGCCAGCCAGGCGACCCGCACTGCCCCCGGCACCCGGTGGTGAAGCCCTCTGGCAGCCCCCCGTGCTGGCGTGCAAAGTGCTCGAGCTTGAACGACTTGATGGCCACGTTGCCCGGCTCACAGCGCACACACGCGTTCCCCATCGTCTCATTGCTTGCATCCCGCGCCGAGCCCTGTGGAGAAGGGGGAGGGGGTGGAGGGGGGTCCGGAGCATGGGGAGTGGTGAGCGGGGCATGGGGGGTTCGATGGCTGTTGATAACAACCATACGGGAACAGGTTGAATTTGAAATTCTCAGAATCAACCTCCAAAGAAAGTAAAAACCATGGGGGAACAGGTGGTTAACTCCTCCAGGGCATGGGGGAAGAAATGCACGAGCGCAAGCGCAGAAGGCGGGACGAGGGAAAGGGAAAAGGTGGAGTAGTGGAGGGGGGAAGAGGGAGAAGGAGCCAAGGGAGGGAAGACGTACGGGAGGGCAGAAGACACAGGCCTTGGTTCCATCCGCGGGCGAGTCCTCGTAATACTGGCCCGAGGGGCAGGGCGCTGATAGGGGGAGAGGAGAGGAGCGACGGGGGCGGGCGGGGATTGTGTGCATAGGAGGAACGGAGGAACGTGGGCTGCTGCTGGGAGTAGCGACACACACAGCAGGAATGTTGAGAAGAAGAGACGATAGAGGCGCATGCACAGGCTGGTTGCTGGCGAGGAGAATGTACAGAATTTCACATGGACGAGGAGAGAGGAGAGAGGCGAGAGGAGAGAGGAGAGAGGAGAGAGGAAGTCTGGCATTGGTGGGGTGGGGACATAGCAGCTGATCTCGCAAAGGTAGGTTGGGACGGAGAATGCAATGTAAAGGAAGGGGGTACGAGATGGAAAAGGAAGCAAGGGCAAGGAGGGAACGGGGGGGAAAGGGAAGGTAAGGGCAAGTGAGTGGCGGATGGGAAACCTTGTTTTGAGTCGACTCAAAACAAGTGAGTGGCGGATGGGAAACGCAAGGGAGGGGAGGGGAGGGGAGGGCAGGGGAGGGGAGGGGAGGGGAGGGGAGGGAAGGGCAGGGCGGGCTCACGGCAGGTCTGGGAGAGCTCTGCTGGAAGTTGGTCCCCCCCTGTGCACACCTTGGGCTCCACCCACTCGTACTTCTGCTCCCACCATCCACAGGGGGAATAAAGGGGGGGGCGAACAGGAGGAAGTGACCGGGGGAAGGGACAGGGGGGGGGATAGGGCAAGGAGACAGGGGGAAGGGGCAGGGGGAAGGGACAGGGCGAAGGGACAGGGGGAGGGACAAAGGGAGGCAGGTGGCGGAACAGGGGGAGGGGACAGGGAAGGGGGCAGAGGGAGGGAACAGGGGCAGGGGAGAGGGGGAGAGGGGTGACAAGGGGGGAGGAGAGGCAGGCATGGGGTGGCATGGCAGACAGGGAGAGCGTGAGTGAGGTGTGGCAAGACATGTGAGATGAGCGGCTAGCAGAACACGGTGGTTCAAT